>NW_005087636.1:927168-971679 GCF_000331425.1 Pseudopodoces humilis
GGGACACACCAGGGACAGTCAGGACACACCAGGGACAGCAGGGACACACCAGGGACAGTCAGGACACACCAGGGACAGCTGGGACACACCAGGGACAGTCAGGACACACCAGGGACAGTCAGGACACACCAGGGACAGTCAGGACACACCAGGGACAGCAGGGACACACCAGGGACATCTGGGACACACCAGGGGCAGCTGGGACACACCAGGGACAGCTGGGACACACCAGGGGCAGTCAGGACACACCAGGGACAGTCTGGACACACCAGGGACAGCAGGGACACACCAGGGACAGCAGGGACACACCAACACTCGGGAGCTCTTCCCTCACTTCACCTGCCCCTAAGATCTCCAAACATCCCCCCTGAATTCCCAGGGCTGAGCTCCCAGCCCTGTTGGGATATCTGCCCGTTTGTGGTGACTAATCCTATTTTGGAGGTTGCTGGGCAATGGGGCCCTTTTATTTGCTCGGGAGGAAGCTGCAGCATTTCAAGCAGCATGAATTCCAGCCTGCTACAAGTCTCCCAGCTGGCAGAACAGCTTGAACATTCTGTATTTTTGATGAAATCTTTGATCACCTCATTGCAAGATCTGGTTGCCTACTCTCAGCTCTCTGGCAGCTCTGAGCACAACCTGCCATTTCGAGATGGGGTTTGTTCTTTTACGGATTAGGCGCATTAAATAAATAAACCAAACTGTCTTTGAGATCTCCTGATCAATAATGGCTCGGGCCCAGGGGCCTGGGGACACAGCACACAAAATTCCAGAGTGAAAGCAGTGTCAGTCAGACCTCCCCGTGCCTTCAGGTGCCTGCCCTGCTCTGCTGGAGCACAGACAGCACTGCTGATCCCTCGTTACCTTGGAGATCTCTCTGTTCCCAGGTTACCACCGAAATCACAAGGAAATGTGGCCGTGGAGTGAGCGCTGGAAGCCCCAGCTTGCTCCAGAGAACTAGGAGGAAGGATTTGGATGGGCAGGAAGACCCCAAAAAACAACCCCACCAGCCACCAGCAGAGCCTGGTGCGGCGGAGCAGCTCCTCACCACGGGAACATCCCTGCAGGCTCCAGGAGGACTCTGCTGTCCCTCCTTGGCCATCCAGGACACAGTGAGGAGCTGCCCAGCCCAGAGCAGCCCTCGGCTCAGCAGAGCTGAGATCCCATCTGAGGTGCCCTCCTTGTCGACATCACAGCTTTCGTGTCTGTAGTAGCGAGGAAAAATGAGGTTGTGTGAGTCACACGTTACCCATGCCAGCACGGGAAAGGGTTGTGTGCTGCAGGAATTCCTTTGTCAATGTCAGCTGAGACAAACACAAGGAAAAATATACTGCAAAGTGTTTCCCTGAATTATTGTATCAGCTGGGATGTTTATTGCTGCTTGGACTCGGTCCCGAGGATTATTTTAAATAATGAGTTCTTCGGTGGGGACCTTCATTGAAGCAATATTTATATAAACATGGGCTTGATTAAGAGCAAAGAGAAGCCAGCAGGAATTTTCCCCTTGTCTTCAGAGACTTTAAATTACATCCACGTTGCGGGACGTTCTGCGAGGCCGATTTCAGATTGCAGCTTGGTGCTGTGGCTGCGAGCATGGGGGCAGCTCTGCAGCAGCTCGAGAGCACGTGGAACTCCAGCTTCGCTCAGGCGCTGCTCTGAGCAGTGAAGGGACTGAGCTGAATCCCTGGAGAAGTCACGAGGTGGCCAAAGGCACCACGACTCCCGTCCCTGCTGTTCCCTTCTGCCCCTTGCAGGGTTCCTGCCCAGGTTCCACAGAACACGAAGCAGGGTTTGGAAGAGCTGGGAATCACTCACCCTCCAGCACAAGGAAAGATAAATCTGCAGCTCTGACAAGGAGCAGGGAGACGTTTCCAAGTGGTTTGCCCAAATTTGCCAAACCGGTACCAAACTGGAGGGCGGGGGGACCGTGCAGCCCATCAAATAAATCTCTGCCGGTGCCTCCACCAGCCACACGTCCCCTCCTCACAGCAAATCCCAGGCCACAGATCCCATCCTGGCAAGTCAGAGCCTCTCCTCACGAGCTCCTTCCCCGACTCAGGTTTGCCAATCAATCAGTGGATGCATCCCGATCACAATAAAGCCATCAGCTCCGTACACAACCTGTCAGAAATGACAGCTCCTCCTTCTAATATTGTGGGAAATACACAGGCTTGGGAGGAGGCACCTGTTGGATCCCTGAGGTGGGAGAGAGAGGGAAGAGGCTGCAGGGAGCTCTACTGGTGATGGCCCCACCCTGCTGAGGCCAAGCCCAGCCCTGAACAGCCCCTCTTTAATTAAGGGTTCCTTCTGCCACACACTCCGCAAATTCCATTTCTTTTCTGCATCTTCCCTCAGCCGTGACCTAGTACAAAGCAGTCACTCACATTTCCATGAATCAAAGGAGATAATGTAGCTCTCAGCTACGCTAAAAGATGGCCAGACACATCCAAGATGTTTCAAACTTCATTTGAGGACTAACATAAGTGATTAACAGTTGTCTGTAGCATTAGGAGGCAGGGAGTGGAAGTCCTTTTATCAAATTGTGAGCTGCCAACAACTTCCCGCTGACAAGCTATCTTTAAATTCTTCCTAATGCCTCTGCAAAGCCCTAAAGCTTTGTTGAATCCCTCGCCTGCAGTCTCCCGACGTCAGCTCTTCCCTCCTGTCACAGGAAAAGGCGGCCACAGCGAGCCTTGGTGTCTCCTGTACACACCAGGGGCTCCTTCTGTGCTCCTGCTACGGAGCAGCTGCAAATTCTCCAACATCGGGGCTGTTTGGTTGTTCTGAATCTTTCCCAGGGAGATGACGGGGTCAGAGCCGAGTCACAAAGCCCCTCAGAACAAGAAGGGCTCGGGGTGCTGCACCAGTGACCCCACTAACGCAGCCAGGTGAGGGCAAAGCCCTGTGAGGATCTGTCCCCAAACACAGCCAGGTGAGGGCAAAGCCCTGTGAGGATCTGTCCCCAAACACAGCCAGGTGAGGGCAAAGCCCTGTGAGGATCTGTCCCCAAACACAGCCAGGTGAGGGCAAAGCCCTGTGAGGATCTGTCCCCAAACACAGCCAGGTGAGGGCAAAGCCCTGTGAGGATCTGACCCCAAACACAGCCAGGTGAGGGCAAAGCCCTGTGAGATCCTGACCCCAAACACAGCCAGGTGAGGGCAAACCCCTGTGGGTGCCTGGCCCCTGGGCTGGGGCTCCTCCAGCACAAACCCTGACTCCTTCCCTGCCCTGGGCATGATTTAGCAGCTGGCCTGTTCTGTTCTCATCCCAGGCTGGGAATCCTCTCACTGTTTCTGCCCCGCTCTGTGAGGATGGGGTTTCACACACGCCCAGGAACATCGGCTGTGCCCCTTCCCTCGCCCCCAGCCCTGCAGCGGCAGGACCTGGGGCTTGGCTGGGCTTGGCTGACTCATCCTCCTGGATTAAATCACTCCAAAGCATCAAAGAGCCTCCCCTGCCTCACGAGGAACTGCGAGGTTTAATTACTCGGCACAGAGGTATTACGTGTTGCTGAAAAATATTACGACTTAGAGTATTCCATCCCATAATTAACAAATATATCAGGCAACAACTAAAACCAATCTTAAAAATGAGTAGTTAAATTTTTCTTAATTACAGCCACTGAACCGAATCTGCCCCTGAGCAATGCACATGTAATCCCAGTGAAGTCAGTGCGGTTGCACAGAAAACACTAAAATAAAAATAGTTTGTAGTTAGCATCTCTACTGCAGCAATCCTTCCAGTCCCCCACCAAGGTTAGGGACTCCAGCTTTATTTAGAGTTTGGAACAGGAACAATAAAGGTAAGCTCAGCTGAGGAAAGAGCATGGAAAGAGCTGTGTGGCACTGGGATTTACACAGTGCACAAACAAAGGCTGAATCCTTGTGTGAAATGGGTGGTGTTTGGTACCACAGAGCCGAGGTTCTCAGCTGACCCAGCTCCAGGTGATGATGCCTTGGGAAGAATTCCTATGGCAAAGCCTGAGGAGTTGGTGGAAAAATTCCAAACTGCCTGAACATGGAGCTCGGTGCATCAGGGCCCCACAGAAACCTGAGAGTGACACGGAAGGGAGGCCACTGTCCCCTGCTCTCCATTTCTGCATCCAAGCCCCACCTGAAGCACTCCCAGCAAACACTGCATCCCTTCCCTCCTGCTGACCTGCTGCTCCTGAGCTCCATCCCTTCCCTCCTGCTCTGACACTGCTGCATCCTTCCCTTCCTGCTCTCCATCCCTCCTGCTCTCCATCCCTCCTGCTCTCCATCCCTCCCTCCTGCTCTCCATCCTTCCTGCTCTCCATCCCTCCTGCTCTCCATCCTTCCTGCTCTCCATCCCTCCTGCTCTCCATCCCTCCCTCCTGCTCTCCATCCCTCCTGCTCTCTATCCTTCCTGCTCTCTATCCCTCCTGCTCTCCATCCCTCCTGCTCTCCATCCCTCCTGCTCTCCATCCCTCCCTCCTGCTCTCCATCCCTCCTGCTCTCCATCCCTCCCTCCTGCTCTCCATCCCTCCTGCTCTCCATCCTTCCTGCTCTCCATCCCTCCTGCTCTCCATCCCTCCTGCTCTCCATCCCTCCAGCTCTCCATCCTTCCCCTCCCGCTCTCCATCCCTCTCCTCCTGCTCTCCATCCCTCCCTCCTGCTCTCCATCCTTCCTGCTCTCTATCCCTCCTTCCTGCTCTCCATCCCTCCAGCTCTCCATCCTTCCCCTCCCGCTCTCCATCCCTCTCCTCCTGCTCTCCATCCCTCCCTCCCGCTCTCCCTCTCTCCCACTCTCTCTCCCTCCTGCTCTCCCTCTCTCCCCTCCCGTGTCCTGCTCTCCTGGGCTGGGCACAGGTTGCATTCCAAATCACAGAAGCTGCTCCTGCTCCCCACACACGGAGCAGAGGCTGCTCAGGGAGGCAGACAGCAGACAGCTTGAGGAAGGGTGGCAAAATTCAGCTCCTAATTATTGGATTAAAACCTCAAAACAGTTGTCATGTACGAAGGGACAAAGTAGAATTTGGCAAACAGGAAGGAGGAAAAAAACAAATCTTCTCATAATGACAGAAAAAAATCCCTGAAGACAACCTTGTCATTTTTTGAGAGCATCTCAACAACTTTCCGCTTTTATTTTTTTGGTCACCGCTTATCAAAATTTGCATGGCTAGTTAGTGGGTTAATTTAATTATGAGCAGCATTTATGAACAGCCTGATGGGGGATCTGCAGAGGGCAATAGAGTCTGTTCCTGAATTATGAAATTGCACACACTCGCACATCTGGAAGCCGTCATGGGACGGATCTCTGTCTTGTAAATGCGTGTTGAGTGTTACAATATTTTACTAAGCACTCCCAATCTGTCAAGGTTTACAGGAGAGCAGAGACTGGGAACATTTGGGATCATTTGTGGCTTAGAGCCATTAGCTACTTCCACCCACTTATTGTGACGTTATTAATAGCAAAATAATCCAAAGAGCAGGAGTTGTCTTGCTGGAGACCCGAGATAATAGAAATGATTTTCAGTGAGGGCCCCAAGCAGGGAGCCAGGGCGCAGCTGAATCCGGTGCTGGGAGCACAGCCCCGCTTGGGGTGCTCTGCTGGCACCTTTGTGGGGACTCTGCTCCTCAGAGGAGGCACCTGCAGCCAGCCCAGCCCTGCTGCAGGTCTGACAGGTGGCACAGGAAATCCCCAGAGGGGAGAGGTGATGCTGAGCATCCCTCACCCACTGCCCCCTCAGCAGGAGGGACAGGTGAGCAGGGCATGGAACCACACTCGGGGATAAATTCAGAGTTCATTAAAGCCCAGACAGTGCAGCCACAGCTCCCTGCCAGGACACACCCCTCCTAAAACTCACATTTCCTGGCTAAAATCCAATGTCATTGAGCTCCAGTGACATCCAGGGATGTTGGTGACCATGGGATTGGCCCTGCTGACAGCAAGGGACATCCTAAATCCTCCTGGGCTGCAGGACCAGAATGGCCAGTGAAGGCTCCAGTCAGGTTGAAGTCCAGTCCTACCTAGCCTGGGACACAGGAATGGATTTCATCTCATGGAAAGGAAATCAGGACCTGGCCTGTGAAAGAAACTTTGCATGAAGTTTCTTCATCTTTCTGGAGCCGTGGCTCAATGAAAAGGTTTGGGACACTTTAAAACTCCGTGGAGCTTTTGGCTTCTGGTTAAGCTGTTGCGTGTCTGTTTCATTTAAATCCTCATCCAATCATTAAATTGGGGTGGTTTTTTTTTTTAATGGGTCATTATGATGTGATTTATGGCATTGGTGTAATTGTCAGAATTACTGTGGGTAATTAAAATATGAAATGATGCTGCCAGAGGCTTCGGTCCCTCTCAGCACCCTCATTAAAAACCAGGAGCTGACCAAATTATAAATAGGCCGGTTTGCACAAGTTCACAGGGAAAGCTAATTATGAAACTTATCCTCATGCACTCCGAGCTCACACCATCAGTCATGCAAATTCCTCAGGTGATTATGCCATTGTATAACCTGGAGTGGGATTAGTGGGCCCAGGTACAAGGAGCAGAACAACCGCTCCTCGCAGGGTGAGTGGGGACCCCGAAAGTGCTGCTGATGGATGTGGGGTGAGGGCCTGGAGCAGGGAGAGGAGGAGAATTTTCACACGGAGCAGAGAGAATGGGATGAGGAGCACAGGGAGAGGCTCTCTGCTCTCTGCTGGGAGTCTCAGAGGAGCAGGAGAGCCACGAGAACACGGGGAAGGGAGAGCAGCTGCAGTAAACTCTGGATTAGCTGATGGAACAGGTCAGGAATGGCTGGCTGAGCTCGCAGGAGTCCGGGTGCCAAAGGGACACAAACTGAAGTGAAGGATAAATCCTGTGCATGAGGGCAGGCGAGGGCTGAGAGGTTTTATCTCAGCATTCCAAATGTTTTGCTCTCCAGAAGGAAAGGGAATGAAAAAAGGAATAACTGGAGGCCTATTTACAAAATCCAACCCAAAGTGAATGGAGAAGTGAATCCCTGATGGACCATATCTCCCATCTGAGTGTTTGTAACACAAATAAACCTAATTAACTGCCTGTGCATTATCAGCCTAACCATCACTCCATCCTGACTCTGAGGAGAAGGCCTCACAAATACAATGCAGGAACAATGGGACTTCCCAACCCAGCAAAAAGTGGGATGCAAAATATCACCACCTCCTCCTAGAGGAGCTTCCCAACTCACATCAGTTCTCAACATTCCCGTGTCCAAAATACCTGTTCAGCTGCCTCCGTGCACTTCCCAGAAATGCCAGAAAAAGAAAAGCTCCAGAAATGCCGTTGGTGTGGTTTGGGAGGGGCTGGTTTCAGAATCCCACCCCTGAAGCGTGTGGGGCACCCCCAGGCACCCCCACTTTGTGTCCCCCCACGCTGGGAGGTTTGTCCTTGCACAGCTCGCTGCCCCAGCAGCAGCAGCGGGGCTGGGGTGGCTGGAGCCATTCCGGGGTTCTCCGTGCCAAACCCGGCCAGCCCCGAGCCCAGGTGCTGCTCAAAAGCACAATGTGCTGCTGACAAAGGAGCTGCCCGCTGGAACAACACTGCCTGCACCTCCATCCCGCTGCCTCCCTCCAGAACACAGCTTTACACTTGTCCTTCATACAAATAACCCGAGGGTGGGAATTATTCAGAAGGCTCGTGTTTGACACCCCATCTGTTCATTTCTGACAGCGATATATAATGTAAGGCTATAAAAACTTGAAAAATAATGCAACATAAAAAGGGATTGACTCGGCTCCAAGAGGCCATAAACGGTAACAAATACCATTGTATGATTTATTTCATGCTGTAATCTTTACAGTAAGTCATCTTTCAGACATTTCCTTGTGACAGGTTTTAATAATATTAATGCCCAGAGCAATCCAAATCATCGCCAATAGACATATTTATCAAGCTGCCAATCCAAGTAAATGAAATTCTATAAGCAATAATGTAACATGTTTAAAGGAAGCTAATAAAACAAGTCAGGAGAGAAATATTACTGCAAAGTATGCTCTCTCTAATCCAGCCCTGGATTTTATACAGCCGAAATGCAAATCTTCCCCTCCATGATTTATTGCTCCAAAAATACCAATGACCTTTCCAGGAGCTCTTGCTTCCCTTCTCACACGTCCCTGCAGCCCGGGAGGAATCCAGCCCGGCTCTGCCCTCCCTTGCACCGGGGAGTGATGGGCACCAGCAAGGAGCAGCATCTTAAATCTTCAAGATTTATTAAAGACTGACAAGCCTTAACACAGGCTTGGCAACTCAGCAGGTATTTATGAGCAATTACCCGGGCCCCAGATAAGTTGCAATTAACAGGGAGCTAAAAGCTGGATCTTTAACCTGGTTTTCCTCTCGGTGCAGTTCAGTTCTCAGCAGGGCCGGGGGAAGGAGCCAGGGCAGGGCAGGCACACGGAGTCCTGCTCACAACCACGCGTTTGTTCCTCGCTAGAAACTTCACAGAAATGAAAAACAAGAGTCAACAATTCAGCAGAACATCCACCACTGAACCTGTCACGCCTTAGGACGTGTGGAAAAGCCGTGGCTGGTGAGGCAAGTGCATGGATGCGGGGCTCAGCAGGGCTTGAGGAGTCCTCAAGGCTTCAGGAATGCAGTTCTGGAGGAGATCTGTGGCTCTGAGGGGTTTGTGATTGTTTCAGTGACATGAATTAATTCTCCTGGATGTAAAGATCTGCTCGCTGGAGTGTGGGGAGAACAAGAGAAAGCACAAGAAAGTGCAGAGAGGGAGGGATCCTTGCTGGCCAAGCACAGGACTCCAGCAGTGCTGGAAGCCCTGAACCAGCTCTGGTTTGGGTCTCACAACAGCCCAAGCCTCATTCTTCCCCACTGCAACTTATTGGGGTCCCCCAAATTATGGTTTGATCACATTATTCATCGACTGGCACCCATCCAAACCTTATGTCAATCTCAGACGCAAATTTCTGTTCAAAGAATGGTTGGAATTTGAGTGTTTGGCTGCTTTGATGTCGCAGTAAACACAGGTGTTTTCACAGAACCCTGGAAAGGGGCAGGAGGTAATTCCAGAGACACGGCCTGCTGGACATATCCCTGCTGGATCCCCGGAGATGGGACCAGCTGTGACCCCTCCTGTCCAGCTCAGGGTGTTTGGGACCAGCTGTGACCCCTCCTGCCCAGTTCTGGGTGTTTGGGACCAGCTGTGACCCCTCCTGTCCAGCTCAGGGTGTTTGGGACCAGCTGTGACCCCTCCTGTCCAGCTCAGGGTGTTTTAGGGACCAGCTGTGACCCCTCCTGTCCAGCTCAGGGTGTTTTAGGGACCAGCTGTGACCCCTCCTGTCCAGTTCTGGGTGTTTGGGACCAGCTGTGACCCCTCCTGTCCAGTTCTGGGTGTTTGGGACCAGCTGTGACCCCTCCTGCCCAGCTCGGGGTTCACTTTGTTTAATTTAACAAATTAAAGGGATCAGAGGCCCGAGCCCGGAGCTCCCTCTGGAAGTTTCTCTGGAAGCAGAAGGTCAGAGGGGGCTCCTCTGTTTGCAGAGCACCCCAGAGAGGCAGCCTGACCCTAACCTGAAAATGGGCAGCTGGATGGAGATCTTTGGGATTCTGACTCTTTGGGATTGTGGCTCTTCGGGATTCTGGCTCTGTGGGATTGTGACTCTTTGGGATTGTGGCTCTTTGGGATTGTGGCTCTTTGGGATTCTGACTCTGTGGGATTGTGGCTCTGTGGGATTCTGACTCTGTGGGATTCTGACTCTTTGGGATTCTGACTCTTTGGGATTCTGACTCTGTGGGATTCTGACTCTGTGGGATTCTGACTCTGTGGGATTCCAGCTCTTTGGGATCAGTTTAGAGCTCTGCTGTCACACAGGGTCAGCCCCACAGAGCTGCAGTTCACAGGGAGGTTTCCTCTGTGACTTCCAACACCTCATTTCACCCTTCCCCACTCCCTCCCTGCCACCTTTGCTCCTTCTGCTTTGGCAGAGAGCTCTTTGAGGCAGGAACTGCCTTTCCCTGCTCAGCAGCCACCTCTAATGGGATCCCAGTCCCAGCAGAAGCCCCAAGGCACTGCTGTAATACAAATAATAAATACTGCAACTAATAATAACAGCACTTTCAAATGTCCTCCCCAGGGAAGGGCTGGAAGACCAGTCCCTGGTGTCATTTCAAACTAAACACCACAAAACAGACCTGTGTGACTGCCTAGAACACGGAGTCTTTATGAGTGGTGATGGGGGAGAATACTGATGGGGAAAGGAACAATTATTCATCTGCATATTTGGCTATTTCTTCAGGGGAATTAAAAATATCTCCTAGTACCTTTTTTGTTCCTCACTGCTAAGCAGCAGCAGAGATCTGAGGGAAAAGAAATAAATAAATAAGAAATACATAATCCCCAAGGTGTAATCCCGGAGTATGGAAACTCACTTCACTTAAATACCTCCCTCTGGCATAATTGACTTTTCATGTGCATGTTAATAATGATATTTCAGCAGGCTGTGAGGGCTTGTTCTTCTCCCCCCACCTGCTTTGGTAAATTATGTGATTGGGCACGAGGAGAGACACATTATAAATCTAATTATGTTTTCGTTTATATTTAACAAGTCAGCACAATCTGGTGGCTTGTGTGTGTGTGTGTTTACTGATATTTCCAGCTGACCCCTGGAGCTGCAGGACGGCAGCCCTGGGTGGCATTTCCCTGTCCCAGTTCTGAGCTGTCCCTGAGCCATCCTCCTCCTCTGTCCCTGCACCTTCCTCTTCCTCTGTCCCTGCACCTTCCTCCTCCTCTGTCCCTGCACCTTCCTCCTCCTCTGTCCCTGAGCCATCCTCTTCCTCTGTCCCTGCACCACCCTCACACCATCCTCAGTGATGTGAAGTTTTTTACCACACTGTTCTCAAACCATTTTTAACTTCCTCAGTTTCCCATGGGGAAATCAGAAATCAGCAAGGCCAAGTGGCCCAAAGCTCTCAGATCAATCTGAAGAAGAGGATGAAGAAAATGAGCTCAATTTTCCCAAATCCTCAAATAGCCATTTAGCAGCTGGAACATCTTCCCTCTGATGCTTGATCTGGTCCTTGCTGGGCCATAATTCAAGGCCATGGGTTGTTAATCCCAGCCGTGGAGCACCAGGAGTGATTTGGGGGTGTTCAGCAGCACCCTCGGAGGGTTTGTAAGAACAGCAGAGCTCTCTGTGACACACCCCCCTCTGGACACCCTGCCTGGAGAGGCTGCCTTGCCTCTCAATTTAAGCAATTACTAAAAAAAATAATAATCTAGTAATAGCTTTAGATTGAGTCTGGATGACAAAGGAAAGCACAGCCTTGGTTTCCTGCACTCCCAGGCCCCATTTACACCACTCACACCATTCCCACTCCACTGACAAAGTTCCTTTGGCTAAAGGCCACGGTCCGTGAGGCTCCTGGCTCAGGATTTAGACCCCGTGCCAGCGTCCTCTCATGTCAGCAGCCGGCTGTCCCCACTCCCCCGGAGTCAGGCAGGGTCTGTCCACAGGTGGGGAATGCAGGATTGAGCCAAAACACTCCAAATTCAGCTCTGATCCATCCACAAGCCACGGGGAGGGCAGTGGCAAGCTCAGAGCTGGCAGAGCTCCTGACCCACCTGGGGCAGCTCCTGACCCACCTGGGACAGCTCCTGACCCACCTGGGGCAGCTCCTGACCCACCTGGGACAGCTCCTGACCCACCTGGGGCAGCTCCTGACCCCCAGAACCTGCAGAGCTCCTGTCCCCCAGAAGCTGCAGAGCTGCAGGTTGGCAAAGAGCTTTTGGTGAGCGCACATCCTGCTGCAGAGCCAGTCCTGAGTGCAGGATCGGATCGGGATGAGGAGCAGGAGGAGGAGGGGGAGGAAGAGGAGGCTGCTGTGCCTCTCCAGGGATGGCACCGGGGGCTCTGAGCACCGTGTGGAGCTGGCCCGGAGCCGGGAGCTGCTCAGCCCCATCCTGCCCGCAGTTTGGGCTGGGATGGATGGGCAGAGCTGCTCAGCCCCATCCTGCCCGCAGTTTGGGCTGGGATGGAGGAACAGAGCTGCTCAGCCCCATCCTGCCCGCAGTTTGGGCTGGGATGGAGGAACAGAGCTGCCCGGGATGCTCGGAGCCCCGCAGGTGCCAGCGCTGCTCTCGCAGCCCAGGGAAGGCTCAGCCACGGGGCTCGGCTGCCATCTGCTGCCCAACGCCTCCCTGGCCTTTCCCTTCTCTGCCGGGCTCGGACTCCCAGAGAAAAGCAAAATTTCAGAGCATTTCAAGCGTAATCATAATCAAAAAGATGAAATGCATCATCAGAAAATTCCCTGTTTTAGCACGGAACTACAGGGCTGTGTATCCCAGCCTGTCCTCTGAGAGAAATAGGTAATAAAAATATAATTAACAGATTCATTCAGCGATCTGGGATTTTTTTGTGTAGGGTTGGTTTGGGGTTTTTTTTTCCTGTTTATATTTGTGCACGTTTGTTTGGTTGTTTCTAATGGGAAACAGACTTTAAAATTTTATCTGAGGAAGTTTTTGAGATTCTACAGTTTATTTAGCTCTGGGGCTCCTGAGGATTTGGCAGCTTTTTTTTTTTTAATTAATTTTCTAAATTGTAAATACCATAGGAGAGATGTGCTTTCACTCCCATCACGTTATTTTTGAATGCTTTTACTGCAATAAAATCATGAATGTAATAAACCCGAGGAGTTTTACTCAGCCTGGATGGGCCATTTCTCCATAGGACCAATGGAATTCCTGAATATTCACACTAAAAATACAAGGTCTGAGGTATCTGCTCGAAAGCTGAACACGCCAGGTGACACAAGGTGGGGAAATCCTATTTTCCAATGGTTCTCCCTTCTGATGAGCACCAGGATCCTGCTGGATCCCCTGCAGCATTCACCAAACTCCCCCTGCAGAGATTGCTCCAGGAACCAGCTCAGTCCAAATCCCAGCCTGGTTTTGGTGAACTTTGGGCATTTCCACACGCACGGGAAGACGAGCAGGGAGTGAACATTTCCCTTCCACACCTGCACTCCTTGTGCAGATTTACGGCTCAGAGGACGAACAAAGCATCAGTAACTCCAAGATTACTCCAGATATTGACTCTAATTATTACCACAGGTACTGACTCTAATTATTACCACAGGTACTGACTCTAATTATTACCACAGGTACTGACTCTAATTATTACCACAGGTACTGTAGCAGCCTCTGGAGGTCTCCTTGGGGCAGAGGCAGCTCCTCAGTGCCAGCTGAGGGAAAAGGGAAGCAGAAATGAGGTTTCTGCCTCTGCCCTCCTGCTCCCTCCCTCCCTGGTTCCATCTCCAGCAGACACTTCCCTGGGCTCAGGGAAGATTGATGGAGCTGGAGCTGGTTTTCCTTTAGCTCTGAGCAACCCCAGCCACCCCTTCCAGCCCAGAGTTCATTCCCAGCTCTGGGAGAACACCCCAGGTGTTTTCCACAGCGTTTTCCCCTCTGGGCCCAGAGCTCCTATTCCCCAGCTGGTGAAATCAGCCATTTCCTCCCTAGGAGTGGGGAAAGGAATAATTGCACTCTACAGCCTGCATTTTCTGGGTGAATTCTCCAGCTTTTTAGAGATCTATGGCACTTCATTTATCCCCCTTGCTGAACCAGTTCCAGCTTCCCCATTAGGGTGTCTGGTGTTTCATCCATGCAAAGAGTTCTCTGGCTCAGGACCAGAGAGCAAAAGCTCTGCTGCCAGCACTGACAAATGATCCCTTTATGACAGAGCTTCAGAGCATTTAGGAGCCTCTGCAAACTCCTGTGGGCAAAAAGAATGGAGGTGTTTCCTTTCCCAGTGAAAATAAATATCCCTGGGTCACCCCCAGCAAAGGGAGACAGCTCCAGCAGCAGCTCTGCCAGACCGGCCCTGCCTGTGAAATATTCGGGTTTGAATGAAGCAGAACAAGTCCAAGAAACAAAAACTCTAAAAGGCAGCTCAATTTTATACACAACTAACTCTGGATTTATTTCACCAGAGAACCATGGGATGCTTTTGGGCTGGAGGAGACCTCCAAGATCATCTTTTTCCACCCCCCTGCACCTTCAGGGATTTCACCTGGTGTCTGTTTAATTTATCCAGATAAACTCTGTGAGTGAATGAACGTGTCTGTCTGAAGAGAGGGCTCCGTGCCCAGCTGCTCTGAGCAGGAGCTGCCTGTGGAGCCTCCCACAGCCACTAGAGGATAGCAAAAGCCTTTCTGCTGCACGGCACAAACCTGGCACTGCTCAGGCAGCCTCAGAATCCCCTCGGTCAAATCCTCTGGGGTCAACCTGGAAATACCTGGGCAACCTGTGCACTGTCAAGCCAATATTCAGTTTATCTATCCCGTGTGGTGATGAGGAAAGAGGGAAAAGGAGGATGAACCTGGATCTTTCCTTGCAGGGGGGGACAGGATTTCTGCTTGTCCCTGTTTGGGTGTGAATTACCCCCTGAGACCCAAGCAAAGACAGAAATGAGCCGAAAAGGATGCTGAGGAGAGGAAAATCAGGGTGTGACCTGGAAAGGGCCCGTTGGACACATTTCCAGCCCACTTTTGGGGTCCTGCTGCCTTGCCTTAAACACAGGTTCAAATCCTTCAAATCTGGGATTCACGGATCCACGTGAATCCTTCAAATCTGGGATTCACAAATCACGGGAGCCAGGAGCCAAAGGAAGCCACAAAATTATTCTTATTTGCTTTGCCAATTCCACCTGTAAATTCCATCCATAAACCAACACCTTCACTTCCGCAGACACCCTACTAACAGAAAATAAAGATAATCCACTTTTGAACTGGGATTTTGGGGCTGTTTTGGGGAGATGCTGATTATGCCAAATCCAGCAGCACCAGGGGAGTCCCCAGCTGAATGTGCCCAGTCCAGGATGCAGGGAATGATCAGAGCTGACAGATCCCCGGGGTGAAGGAGTCAGACTCCTCAGCTGCTGCTGCTCAGGATGCTGAGGAAGGTAATTACAGCAGATTTAGGAACATCATATCTTGTACGGGGCTGCACAGCTGCTACCTGTCTGAATCCTTCCAGCAGCTGATGAAATCACAGGAGAGAGCAGTCACTTGGCTTTCTGAGTTCTCCAGGCAGAAAAAAATGTGACAGGACAAATATGTTCCCCTGCCAGCAGCACTCCCTGTGTCACTGTTAATATCAGTCAGGCAGCGCAGGAGAGCACTGGAGTGTCTCATCCCACCTCGTGGTGCTGGGAGTCCTCAGGAGGAGGCTGTGGGGAGTGAACATCTGCCAGGATGAGAGAATTCCCAGATTCCATCGTGTCCCTGGAGGGAGAAGTTACATCAGGGTTTATCCCTGTAAGAAGTGAATCCTGATTTCGTGGCACTGCCTGTGGCTCTGAGCTTGTGTAAGAGCATCAGGAGTCACAACAGCGGCCCAGCAACGCAGCTCCAGCCACACAATTTCTATTTACAAAGTGCTGGAACGCAGGAAATTCAATCAGAAACCACTCCAAATTCAGGCTGGCTTGTTTGTTGGTAGTGTTGGGTTGCTTTGTGGTTTATCTTTAATCCAAGTCCATTCCTTCCATTGGAATATTTCACTGAGTTTTCGGTTTTTCGAGGCACGAAGTCTCTTCTGGACATGAACGAGGTGTGATGCACACTCCAAAGATGACTGAGGCTGCTCCAGTTATGGAAACACAATTTCCAGGAAAGCTGCATCTCAGAATATTCCCCTTTCCCACCCAGATGATCAGAGCTTGGCTCTCCTTTATATTTTCTCAGCTTCAGTGCTTAAAAAATGTCTGCAAAGTGAGTCCTGCCTCACCCCAGTGCTCTCAGGTGCCACGAGGGATCCCTTGGGCTGCACAGGTACCTGGAGCTGCCTGAAGTGTCAATCCCAACACAACCCGAGCAGAGGCAGCTCAGGGATCCTTTCCCAGGGACCTTTCCAGGGTTGGGATCCCCAAATCAGCTCAGCTCAGATCCTCAGGGCCCAGTGCAGAGCCAGCAGCACCTGAACAGCTCCAGACTGGGAAGGGAGCTGCTCCCACAAACAGAGGGGGTAACAAAACCCATCCCTCTCCCCTCATTGCCTCCCCTGCAGCTCTCTGCTCGCAGAGAAGCTCTCTGCCATCAGCACTGCTGCTCGAAAGGAGCTGCAGGGATTTTGGCAGCTCAGGTAGAGTACACAGCTTAGATTTTAATGAAAACAAGCTTTTATAAAATTTAACAGTCGTGGAAATGTTTTCTGGGTTTTTCCTGTCTCCTGCTATTGTCATTAATTTTTCATGAGCATCATTCCACAGCCATCCATGCAACTCTAATTTTACAGCTCACTGTTACTCCACAAGAGTCAGGAAATGACACTTCCCAGGGCTTGATGCTCCATTCTCTTTTCAAATGAAACTGCTGAACTTCAACTTTCTCTCCAACTCCAGCATTATTTTCCTATTCAATTTATGCTAAATGTTTTTCATCCCAGGGCTTCTGTAAGGTTTTTCTGTGAGCAGTACAAGCCATTCCTGCTATGCTGACACCGATCCTGGGGATGGAGCCTGCCCTGGAGGAGGTGTCCAGCCTGGAGTCAAGGGCTGTTCGCTGTAAACGCAGCATTTGAGCCACAGAAACCACGGTGCTCTTTATCAGCCTGCAGATTCCCAGGGATGGTTTGGATTCCTGGATTTGTGACTCTCTGCTGCCTTCCCCAGGAGGGGTTTCAGCCTCTCCCATGGCCCAGGATGGTTCTGTGCTGAGGAGACTCTTGCCAGGGCTGTTCCTCACAGAATCCCTCTCAGCCTGGCCCTGGAGCTGCCCTGGGAGCAGCTGGAGCTCGGAGCATTCCCATCCACACCTGCCAGCTTCTCTCTGTTCCAGCCTGGCCTGGCTCAGGCTCAGGGAGAGCCCCAAGTGCAGCTCTGAGAGGGATGTGAGTGGGGAAACCCAGCAGGAAAAAGCTGTGGGAATGAGTCCCACCGGCCCTGCTGCTCCAGCAGCGATGTCTGACACGGCCTGAAGGGATTCCACAGCTCCTGCTGAGCTCTGACAGAAAAACAGGTGAGGAAGGGGTGCTGGAAATCAGAAACACAACCAGGAGTTCCCCAGGTGAGCCTCTACCCAAAGGTGGAATGCTGCTCGTGGAAAGAAATCTGTGTAAATAGGATTAACTGCCTGTTTGTTCCTGAAAAACTCCACTTTCTTCCTGCAGATACTCCTAGATGTTTGTCAGATTTATAATGCCTTGGGATTAAACACAATATTGGATTGCTCTTGATGTATAATTCTGCTCCTCTGATGATTGAATTCACTTCACTCTGCTGCACGGCTTTTATATTTTATTTATTTCATTTTATGATTCCATTTTATTTTTCCAGTGTTATGCACCAGTACAAGCAAAGAACTGAGAACAAAGCTCTGGCATATTAAATCAATCAGAGGGGTTTACTTATTAATATCTTTTTAGCCCGAGAACATTCTACAAAACGTGTGTGTTCAGGCACGGACTGGGAGAGGCAGCAGTGCGCTTTCCTGCTCAGCCTCCTTGCTTTATTCCCCTCAAGCTGTTTGCCAAGGGCTGGCCTGGAGGAGGAAGAGCTGGGCTGGAGGAAGAAGAGCAGGGCTGGAGGAAGAAGAGCAGGGCTGGAGGAAGAAGAGCAGGGCTGGAGGAAGAGCAGGGCTGGAGGAAGAAGAGCAGGGCTGGAGGAAGAAGAGCAGGGCTGGAGGAAGAAGAGCAGGGCTGGAGGAAGAAGAGCAGGGCTGGAGGAAGAAGAGCAGGGCTGGAGGAAGAAGAGCAGGGCTGGAGGAAGAAGAGCAGGGCTGGAAGAAGAGCTGGGCTGGAAGAAGAGCAGGGCTGGAGGAAGAGCAGGGCTGGAGGAAGAGCTGGGCTGGAAGAAGAGCAGGGCTGGAGGAAGAGCAGGGCTGGAGGAAGAAGAGCAGGGCTGGAGGAAGAGCTGCACCTGTGCCCAGCAGCAGACTCAGGTGGATTTGGCAGGGTTTTGGCACAGGGAGCTGTGTGGTTCCCGTGTTTTCCACCCAGGTGAGCTGGGCACGTCATCCCAGGCAGGGGTGGAGCTGCTGGAGGTGACACCGAGGGACACAAGGGACCTCCAGCCCTGCCAATTCCAGCGGCAGCAGGTGCAGAAGTGACCTGGATCTGCGGCAGGAACCGTCCTGGTGACACCCCTGGAGCTACAAACGCCCCCCAAAATTCCCCAAGCACAGAGTGGGAGGCAGCTCAAAGCTCCCAGATCTCCTGGGGGTGGATTTGCTTCCTGCAGAGCTCACCCCACCCTTGTCCAGAGTGTTTGGAGCATGGGGAAAAGCTGTTCTAAGCCACAGGAAAACAACTCGGGGCCCTTTTTGTGTCTGTGACCGCCCAGAGGTGAGGCACAGCCCGACCTTTCCCTGCTGCCTCCACTCCGCTGCCTTCCCCTCCCGCTGATCCTGGGTTAATAAACCTCCCGAGCCCGGGGATCCGGCCGTGCTGAGCTGTGCGAGGAATCCCCAATTCCCGGGATTGCTGTGCCGGGTGCCCGCAGGTGGCAGCGTTTCCCCGCGGTTCGGCTCCTCTGCTCCCGGGATGGAAGGAGCTGAGCATCGCTGCAGGATGGGCAGAGCCCAGCCCAGGCTGTCCCGGGCGCTGCTCTGTCCCAGCTCCCCGGACACAGCCACAGCAGGGCCACCAGATGCCACCAGATGCCACCAGATGCCACCAGCTCACCCAGCACCCCCCTCCCCTTCCCACAGACGCAAAACATCATCAAAAGCTCGGGGTCTGCTGGAGAGCTCTGACGCCTTTTGTGAGCACTGCAGATGAATAATGCAATCAGCTGCTGCTTCAGGCAATCAGGACAGCTGAGGATGGCAGCAGCGATTTCACCCGAAATGGGAAAAAACATGTGCCCAGAAGAAAAAACAGAACAAACAGAAGAATGGTGGAATAATAGCCCAGCAAATGGCTGGCAGGGAGGCACAGGATGTGTTATTGCAGATGTTAAACGCAGCAATATTCCATGTCTGCCCTCTCCTTCCCCCCTCGCTGAGCAGCAGAGGGGACCGGGAGTGACTGGAACCAGCGGGGTTTGGAATGGGGCGCACGGGAGCTGACAAGAGGAGGCGTTATTTGCATTTTCATGAAGATAAGGACGCCAAAATTGCAATTAGCTCATCTGAGACTCCAGGATGCTCAAGGCAAAGACAGCGAGAGCTCCAAGGCAGTCCCCAAGGGGAGAAGGGGGGAGAAGAGCAGGGTGGCTCTGCCGGGGTGACACCGGAGCCCCTCGCTCTGCAGGGCAGGAAGGGTCAGACTGGAGAAGGAAACCTTTGCCCCTTCCCATTCCTTGCCAGGACTGTAGGGAATCAGCTCCCTGTGCTTCCAGAGGTGCCCAGAGCAGGAATGGGCCATTCCCAAATCCAGCCCCTCAGCAGCAGAGCGCAGACGCTGTGTCCCTGGACAGGCCCCTGCAGCAGGAATGGCAGAGTGCAACAAGGACTGCACTTCGCTTTCCCTTCATTTGACTGAGTTCTGGTTCAGTCTGCACTGCCACACTCCTTTGGGATCGGGGCTGGAGCTGAAACCCACCCTGAGGCCACACGTGCTGCCCATTCCTGGGCAGAGCCAGCGTTGCTGTGTCCCGAGAGCTTTGTGGGGACATCCACGGACATCCACAGCTGTGTCCTGAGGGGGCAGAGCTCGGCCCCGCTCATATTTACAGGCAGGGAAAGTGAATGAGAGGAGTGAAGGAGTTCAGCAGGACCCCGGGAAGCTGATTCCATAAATCCCTGGCACAGGGCAGAGCTGCTCCCCTCCTGCAGCCCCTCTGCCACCAGGAACCCTCAGTGCCACAGCACCAGCTCAGCCTCTCCCCAGTGGAATAAAACAACGCCTCTCACCAGAGCACTGCAGAGCTCCTCAATTAGGCTCATGTTCAGGATTTTCCTAATTTGTTACTTTGATGGTTCCTTCTCCCGACAGTTAATTATCCGTGCCTGGAAACAGATGTGCTTCCTCCAGCTCCTGTGTGGGCTCCAGCTCCAAGCCAAGGCTGAATCCTGACCTCACAGCCACATTTCACCGTGGATTTCTCTGCTGGCCACAGGAGCCATCCATTAGAGGAACTCCTCTGCCCTGTGTTTGTGCCTGCACATTGTGATGGAGTCTCCTCTCTGTTCCCTCTTCCATGGCCCAAATGGCTCAGACTCACTTTCACTGGAGATGTTGCCCAGGCTCTGAATTTTAGGGCTCTTTTATGAACTCTTCCAGTTTTCCAGCCTCCTCTTGGATCTGCAGACACCAGAACCACTATCCCAGAGAAGAGCTGGGTGATGGGGCTGGATGGAGTGGGGAGCTCATGACACCAGATCTGTGCAAGAGGGGATTTGATTTTAAAGTGCACCAATTTGAGTGGGAAAGGAGGATAAGAGAGGCATGGAATTGGGGAGATGTTTCCTGAAAGGATTAAACTCCTCCCTGGGCAATGAGAACATCCACACTCACTTTAGCCTGGGTGATAAAGGAGGAAAGAGGAAGATAAATTCTGCTGC
Source organism: Pseudopodoces humilis (assembly GCF_000331425.1). Next base: position 947,605 of record NW_005087636.1, read on the forward strand.
TTCAGAGTGTAATATATGGTTGTATAATTCGTGTTTTATTGTATATGTATATAAACAGTGAGAAGAAATAAAAACTGGTTACGAGTATCAAGCACAGGCATAGCAGGGAGTTGCAACAGGACAGGCAGGAGCTGGAGGAGAGGGGTAATTTGCAAAAGAACAGAATGGCACCAAGGAGAACAAAGCCCACCCAAGGAAGATCAGGGTATTAAGGACTCACTGATTTACTCCTGATACAGAACTGCTCTGATTCTCCAGACCACGAATTTCAACACTCAGTTCCCATAAAGCCACTCAAACCTTTCCTCCCTTCTCAAAATCTAGCTAACAAAGCTACAGTAAATATGAATATGCAGCAAACCCTGAGAAAAAGAACTGTGCAGGCTCAGGCTGTGGAATCTGTATAAAAGCTCTCTCCTCCAAAGGACAGTTTGTGATCTTGGGGGAATCAGTGTGACAGAGACTGATCCAGAGTTCACCCAGCGCCGATCCCCGGGCTCGACCTGACAGTGATTGTGGTTGTTTCCATAACTAAATTTTACACATTTTTCAATAAAATTATTATTGATAAATTTGGCTCTATTTCATTGATAACAAGAGCATAACAAGAGCATAACCCAACAGTCAGCGGGGACTCCGAATAAACGCCTGCTTTGGGTGGATTCCTCTGGAATTGCTCAGTCTGGAGAGGTGGGAGATGCTGGCTCTGGGATGGATGGTCTGGAGGGCACCTCCCATCCATCCATGGTGTGGGGACACACAGACAGCAGAGACAAAGCTGTGTGCTCACAGATCAAACCCTTCTGTTCCCCCCGTTTCCAGGCCTGTCTAGGTGAGAAGAGAAGGAACTGAGCCACATTTTCCAGCCTGCACATCCCCAGCCCCTTCCCCTGCAGCCTCCATCGGGGATGGGAGTGAACACTTTGCACAAACACCACAGCCCCTGAGCCCTGCTTGGCAAACAGTCCCCACTCCTCCTGGGCTCTGAACCTTCCAGGTGCAGAATAAAACAGATTGGGCTGGAATTTGGAAGCAAATGAGCCATGCTGCCTGCTCCAGGCTCCCAATTTAATAAACATGCATCTATATCTAATGGACAGTCTGTCACTTCCTTTTAATAGAAATCACCTGCTCCTCTAATAATCATTAAACAAATTGACAGCGTGATAGCCAAGGCCTCTCATCTCAATGCCACCTGCAGCAGGACTAAAATAATCCACCCCCATCTCCCCAGAAAGGCCATTATTCTGCTTAATTGGAAAGCACAAACACCCCCTTCCATGTGACATGGAGTCAGACATGGCCACGAGGAGAATAGGCTGCATAAGAATTCCCTTTGTTTATTTAATGTGTGTTTTATTAGGGAGATCATTTCTCATTTCCTCCTAATGAGGATGGTAATCACTCCTGTCTCCTGCAGTGCCTCCTCTGCTCAGGCCAGAGCAGATTTTTGGGGCAGAACTACCAGCAGGGACACCCCAAAAGCTGCTGCAGATACTGCTGGGAGTTTTTAAGGCCCCTTTTGGAAGGTATTAGAATTTATCTCCTCCACATCCTTTGTCTGGCAGGACCCACAGGGATATTGGGACTTCTGACATCACCTGTGGAGCTCTGCTAAGGCCCAGGGTGGCAAATTTCCATAAAAGTAATAAAGATACTTCAAGGTTTGCAATAATTGGAGGGGAAAAAATAAAAAAAATCTCAGCAAGGGAGATTGACAGCATTCTCAGGTATTTGCTTTGAGCATCCATTCCTCTTAGGCCTGGCTCCGATTCTGCCTCCCCATGCCCTGAATTCCAGACACCTCCCACCAGCCCCAAGCCCGGCCTGCTGCTGGTCCCCAAAACCTCTCACCCACAGCTTTCATTACTGAGGGACACTCGAAATTAATGAAGAATTCTCTCAGGCACCTCCTGCAGCCCGTCTGATTGTCTGGGTCCCGCTGCTTTGGGAGGGCTGGTGCCCCTCATGGAGCCTCTCGTGCCTGATGAGAGAGCAGAGCCACTGCTGGGAGAAAGGAGCCTGTGCCAGAGGAGCAGTTCTGCACTCTGGGGTGAATTCCCCACCCGGCTGGGGCCCTGCTCTGCCAGCACAGAACCCTGCTGGGGAATTCATCTCAGCAAGGCTCCAGCAAGGATCTTCCTCCCTTTGGGCTCTAGCAAAGAACTCTGGCTCAGCCTGCAGCTGGAATGGGGTAAATCCTTCCCCAGGAGAACCCTCCTGGGAGAGGAGGAGCTGCAGAGGGAAGGGGGCTGCTCAGCCATCCGCTCTTAGTGTTTAACACCATCTCCTGCAGGTGAGATCTGAGCTCTGGGGGATTCTGTGCACCCAAAGTGTTCAGGGCAGGTTTGGGACACTCCTGAGCTCACTCAGCTCCATCCTGGGGGATTTTGTGCACCCAAAGTGTTCAGGGCAGGTTTGGGGCACTCCTGAGCTCACTCAGCTCCATCCTGAGGGATTTTGTGCACTCAGGATGTTCAGGGCAGGTTTTGGGGCACTCCTGAGCTCACTCAGCTCCATCCTGAGGGATTTTGTGCACTCAGGATGTTCAGGGCAGGTTTGGGGCACTCCTGAGCTCACTCAGCTCCATCCTGAGGGATTTTGTGCACCCAGAGTGTTCAGGGCAGGTTTGGGACACTCCTGAGCTCACTCAGCTCCATCCTGAGGGATTTTGTGCACTCAGGATGTTCAGGGCAGGTTTTGGGGCACTCCTGAGCTCACTCAGCTCCATCCTGAGGGATTTTGTGCACCCAGAGTGTTCAGGGCAGGTTTGGGACACTCCTGAGCTCAGCTCTCCTCCATCTCCAGGTGCAAATATCCAGGAGCAGAACCCTGGGGGAGCTGGGCTGAGCCCCCTCAGGTGACTCCAGAGGGAACCTGAGAGCTGAGAGCCTCCAAACACAGGGAATGGTTCCTCCTGCTCCGTGCCACCATCAAAAAACCTTCCGTGGATACAGGAGAGGGTGCCCAAAGTGCCTCAGACAAGCAGAGATTAACAGGCCTAAATGATACATGTGCTCTAATTAGAGAGTGTAATCACCTCGGGCTGATCATTATTGCTGCCTTTATGTTTATCATTGCACTGCATTAAGGTCCCTGGCAGTTCTTTCATCTGACTTACACTCAAGGACATCAGGTTTTTAATCATTAAACACCTTAAACACTATTTTTCAGGAATCTTTGAAGAATAATTATTTTACCAGCATAAACTGTACATCTCTGAAGGTTGATTTAAAACCCTCTCATCTCCAGCTGCTGCACTTATGTCAACAGAGCTCTTTGGAAATCAGGCTCAGGGAAAGGAGCACAGAAAGTACAGAGAAAATGTTTTGTCATTCTCACTCTGCTTTTTCATCTGTTTTGTTTTGTTGGAGGATTCTCAGCTCCACTCTGGGACCTGTCAGAGCTGAGGGGGTTTTCACTGGCCACGGAGCCCTTGGGGCTGCCAGACAACTCCTTCCTCCTGATTTCCCTTCACGTTCCTGCTCACACCTTCCTGCTCCCATCCAGGCGCTCCCCACACTTTTCCCATAAGGCAGACAAAAAAAAAGAACTAAAATTGCCACGTGCTTTCCCTTCCAGAAGCTCAATTTGCAATATTGGTGATGTGCAGGGAGACCTTTCAGGAAAGAGCAGGTGTGATTTTTATAGATCCTCTGCCACATGCGCTTGTGATGTGGCAAAACTGATTTGGGATGTGGTGAAATTCAGTTGTGATGTGGTGAAATTCAATTGTGATGTGGTGAAATTCAATTGTGATGTGGTGAAATTCAATTGTGATGTGGTGAAATTAATTTGCCTTGTGGTGAAATTCATTTATGATGTGGAATTCGGTTGTGACGTGGTGAAATTCAGTTGTGACGTGGTGAAATTCAATTGTGACGTGGTGAAATTAATTTGCCTTGTGGTGAAATTAATTTATGATGTGGAATTCAATTGTGATATGGTGGAATTCAATTGTGATGTGGTGGAATTAATTTATGATGTGGAATTCAGTTGTGATGTGGTGAAATTCAGTTGTGACATAGTGGAAATTCAATTGTGACATGGTGAAATTCAATTGTGACGTGGTGGAATTCAGTTGTGACATGGTGAAATTCGGTTGTGACGCGGTGGAATTCAGTTGTGACGTGGTGGAATTCGGTTGTGACGTGGTGGAATTCAATTGTGACATAGTGGAAATTCAATTGTGACGCGGTGGAATTCGGTTGTGACGTGGTGGAATTCATTGCATGCTGCAGAAGGCAGGGATCTGGCTGGGAATAGGAAAGTTAAGACTGAGAACGGTCCCTTCCCAGTCTCTTTGCAGGGGAAGTGCAGAGGGAGCAGTGGCAGAGCTGCACGGAGCTGCCACCGAGCTCAGGCTGGGACTGACCAGGGAACAGAGAGCAGCTCAGCACCAATCCCACAGCAGGAATGCTGCGGCATCCCTCGGGATTGTGGCAAGGACAGGACACGTGGATGGACACCCTGGAGCTCCAGGGAGGTTCCTCCAGGCTGCTGAAAGCGGCTGCAGCTCCTCTGGACGCCCCTGCAAGGACAATGTTCCCTTCTCTGGCATCCCAGGCACTGCTGAGCACAGGGACAGCCCCAGACCTCGTTATCTGCAAGGTCAGAAACCAGAAATTCCCATCCTGAGCCAGACCACCCTCTCAGGAGCAAACCCTGAATCAAACTGTCCAGACTATGTTTTGTAATTAGAAACTCCAAATAACCACAGGACGTTATTAGGGCCTGTTTTCCCCCTTTGATCGCTCAGAGGCTCAGTGTGATAACTCTGCTCAGTGAAATGAACAGTGCTGGGCATCCCCAGCCTCCAAACTGACAGGGAACGTGCACAAATTCAATATAAACATAGAAAAAACTGTAAACATTGCTGACCCCACCTGCATTTCTGATGCAGTTCACGGCAGACTGGAGGCAGAGCCCTTTGAAATTCAGATGAAGCCCTTCCCAAATCTGTTTGAACACTGTGGGGCTGTGCTGGGCTGGCTCCTCTCACACCTGCCACCCATGCTTTTCCTGCAGAAATACCAATGATTCCCAATAAAAACACCTTTGCAGGCCGTGGCCAGGCACAGAAATCGGCCAGCAAAAGGCAGAGGGCTCCTTCTGCCAGCTGCCAGCTCTGCCCAGGACAGGGAACCCCTCTGAAGGACAGGAATTGTTTGTGTTTGGGAAGATAAAGCCCCACAAATGCACTGCCCCAGGCACAGGGGCCTGGGAGATGCAGGAATGGGAATGTGGTTTTTAAGGAGTTCTACAACACAACACTGAGCCTCCAGCCAAGAATTCTCTCTATTATTAGAAAATCAATTACTCCTTCCAGTCTGGACTGCAAATATTGGAGGTGGCTAAATAGCCTGGGATGTTTTTCACTCATAAACTTCTCTCTCTACAGTGGGAGTAGCAGAGAAGGGGTAATAAAATTTGTGTCTCATGGATCCTGCACATTTCAATATTGCTCTCCTGCAGTGGAGCCTGGAGAATGAAAAACAAATTTAAGTTGAGATAAAAGCCCAGGCAGATCTCATCCATCCATTTTGTTAACTGCTGTCATGGGCAGAGATGGATTCTGGCTCCTTTGGGAAGGGCACTTGTCATTTTTTTCTCAGTGTGGAGCTGTAGAACTTTTCTTGTCCCCAAGCAGGAGCAGTTCCTTGGGTGGGATGGGTGGGGATGGAGCCTGGGTTTGAAATGGGATCACTTGGGCTCCTTCCTGCTTTGCTCCTGAGGAACACACAGATCCCTTGGCCTTGTTTTTCTGTCTTCATTTCAATCCAGTTTAATAATGAAACTTCATTTAATCCTCAAAGTCCCCTGTGACCAGCACAGACCCTCACAGGGAGGGTTTGGCCCTGGGCACATCACAGGGATGTGCTGGAGATTTCAGAGGCAGCGATGTATAAAAACACATTTCCTTTGGAAAGGGCTTGGGGTGCTCCTGCAGGAATCTCAGGAACACTGGGAGTGTTCATTCCAAACCCTCCAGGGACATCCCTCCACTTAGGGACAGCCCAAACACAGTTTGTCATCAAAGCTCAAAACAAATAAAATACCTTGACTGCCCTCCCTCACTGTGACTAAGCTGCCAGAACTCCATTACAACAATGCTTTTTCTTTGATAATTATTCAAATCAGGGAAAACCACGCATTTCCTCCAAAGAACTTGGCAAAACCTGCACACAGGGACTGTCTGAAGTCCATGGAGCTCACACCAGCTCCCTGCCTTGTCCCTTGCTGTCACACTCAGGGACTCGCAGCCAAGAGCCTGGAAAGCTCTGGAAACCCAAGCCCACACCTGGACAGGTGCAGAGCCCCAAATTCCCCACAGCAGCCTGGAATGCAGAGCGGTGCCAGGGCCCCTCTCCCATCTGTGTTTGCTCAGGAAGGAGCTGGGGAGGATTTGGGGGCTGAGAGCAACAGAGTCAGCTCTACACATGTTGACACCTTTCAGTGACCCAGGGCTCAGTGGCCACCGAGGGCTCCTCATTTCCAAACCCATTCCCTACATGGGATATTTTTCAAATCCCCTGCAGCCTCAACAGCAGAACAACTGCAAGTCTCTCTGTGCTTTCCTGGAAGGAGACTCCAGCTTCTCCCCCCTGCTGGGACCAGAGATCATTAACATCATTAATGTTCTCCCTAAAACTGTTTGCAGACTGTGACAAGCCCCATTTGTCCCTGACAAAGCAGTTGGGAGTGTTTGGCACACCTCAGCGTGGCTGCTGTGCCCTGTGCAGGGCTGCTGGCTCCTGACAGGTGGAGTTGCTGTTTTGCTAAAGGAGCTGTCATTTCATCAATCTTTTCAGCTGGCTCCAGAGGGGAAAACCCTCCATTGCACTTGCTTTCATTTCTGATTTCAGTTTTAAGGAAAACTGTCTTTAAAATACAGAGATCAGAGCCCCAGGAGGGGAGGAAACAGCTCAGAGGTACCAGGTTCCTCAAACAGAGCGATTTTTGCTCAAGTTGTTAACAAGCTGGCTTCAATTCCTTCCTTTACACCTTTATTCTGATGGCTTCACACCACACCGAGCTCCCTCCAGCACCTTCCCCTCGCTGCTTCTCCAGAATGGAAACCCCCCCCCACAAATACAGAATAGCTCTTGTTTTGGGGAATAAAGCTGATGCCAGAGCAGGGAATTTAAGTGGACCCCAAATCAATCTAAACAGCTAATGTGGGACTTGTTACCTTTTAAATCCTCCCAGAATCACGGGTTTGCCAGGAGCTGCCCAGAGAAGATTCACGTCTCCTTTGGCGGAACATCCTGGTGATTCCTCAGTGGGAGTTCAGCCTGCCAGAAATGCCTGAGGAGCTCCCCAGGGGTGACTGTGGGGAGGAAGAGGAGAAGGTGAGCATTAAACGTGTTGCAGTGGCTGTGTTTTCAGCACAGCAGCCCTGCTGCACAGCCTGAGCCCAGCTGGGTTTAGCAGAGCTGAGTTTTCCATCCCAGCCCCAGCAATCCCTGCCTGCTGCTGCTGAGCTGCCCCAAGCCAGGCCTGTCCTCGCTCCGCAGCTTTTCATCTCGGGCAGGGAAGGAGCTGCAGCTCCAGCAGAGATTTGTGTGGCCTCAGAGCTCATTTGGAGCTAAAACCCCGATGAGAAACCCATAATGAGAAAGATCTGATAGTTTAATGCATTCCTGCAAAGGAGAGGGATTTGTTTTGGATGGGGTGAAAGCGTCCCTGAGATCAGCTGGAGGTCAGGGTGTGGAACTGCAGCTCTGAGTGTTGGCACAGAGGGACTCAGCTGGGGTGGGGACACAGCTCAGGGCCAGGCACAGCCTGGGTGACACCTCTGGGAAGCTCAGGGCAAGGCTTAATCAAAACTTTAACGTTGTTAGGTTATTTTTGGGTATTTTTGATCCCTGTTTCTGGTCACGACTCAGTTCAGTGCTGCATCTTGGTAACGTTTGGATGTGCATCCAGAACACCTCCAGATGTGTTTATTACAGCCAGAGTCAGGGAACTCAAACCATGGCCCATGGTAAAGAGCAGAACCTCAGCCACAGAACTCACAATCCAAATGGAAAATCCAGGAAAATTTGCAATCTAAACAGACAATGCAGGAAAACTGTTATCAGGGGGAGAATGCAGCGAGCAGCCCCAGCTTTTCAGCAGCCCAGTTCTCATTTACACACCCAAACAAGGGAACTTTTTCTATTTCTGCCTCTTTCTCTCAGCCTGCTAAACCCAGAGCGTTGCCATCACCCAGCCAGGGTCTTCATCCTCCTCCCCACCTGGGCTGAGGGGGGACGAGGTTTTGCTCATGGCTGGGTGACTCAGTGCTGCTGTACCCAAGATAATCTCTGGCAATTGCTCACGGAGCTATTTTAAACCAATATTTGCAGAGCAGAAATGAGACACCTTCCTCAGATCGGGGATGTGCAGGGGAGGTTTGTGTTATTAAGGAGTCTCCTGCAAGTGGAGATCTTTGGGGTGCTGACAGATTTCAGCCCTACGTGAAAAACGAGCTTCACATAATTTTTATAGAATTTAAAAGTTTAATAAAAAAGACAATTAGGAGAAAAAAATAAAGAATACAGATAGGGCCGGGTGTCTCTGCATTCACCTCACTGACAAAGGATTGTCCCTTAAAAACAGAACCCTGCTACATATCCATAAATTCTCACACATATTCAGACATTCTGCTTAGGATCTTTGGGGTTCTTCTGTTCAGTTTTCTCTTGCCCCCTTCCCAATGGATCAATCTTCTTGGGGCCACCGAGATTTACATTCCCTGATACCAGAAATGCAATAAATTCCTCCCCCAGAGTTCTGGGCACTGCTGTCCTCATCTGGATAAGAGAGTTTACAAATGCAGGAGTTCTCCAGCTATTTTTTTTTCTCAGTCTTTGGGTTATACAAACAAAAGCAGTTTTTATTTTAATACCATGCCATAGCCTAACATCTATGTATTATACCACTATTTCTAAATTTCATCAATAACAGAAATAAAGAAAACTCTATTAATACAACAAACTTCCTCATTCTTATACACATAACATTAATTTTAACATTTGTGAAAAGCCAACAATATAAAATGTATCTATAACAGTAAGCAAAGAAGCAGAGAGGAGCACGGCAGGGTGCTGGCTCCTTCAAGCAGGCACGAGTTGGTAATTTGGAATGATCACCACAGGTATTCGCTGGCATGGTACAGCTGGAGAAAGGCCACACTGTTTCAGGGCAGGGATAACAAGGAAATGAGATACAGCAAGAGGAGAACTCTGGTTACCCCCAGGGATTCAGGACAGACTGAAGCTGGGCAGGCCAGGGTGGGAGAGCTGAAGGGGAAATGCTGGAGTGGATCAGCCCCAACACCTCGGAGCTGGGAAGGGAGGCACAGAACAAATCCCGTGCTGGGAGAACAGGAGAGGGGTGCAGAGCTGAACTGGAGCACAGCATGGGAGTCAGAGCTGGGACTGCAGCGTGTCCAGCGCAGGAACCGCTGCAGGGGAGGGCTGCAGGGGGGGGCTGCAGCAGGGGATGGCTGCAGCAGGGGATGGCTGCAGGGGAGAGCTGCAGGGGGGGGCTGCAGGTGATGGCTGCAGGTGATGGCTGCAGCAGGTGATGGCTGCAGCAGGTGATGGCTGCAGCAGGTGATGGCTGCAGGGGAGGGCTGCAGCAGGGGATGGCTGCAGCAGGTGATGGCTGCAGGGGAGGGCTGCAGCAGGGGATGGCTGCAGGGGATGACTGCAGCAGGTGATGGCAGTGCTGCAGCTGCTCTGCAGCGTGGGCTGAACCTGCAGAGCCCTGCTGAGGAGCTCACCTGCTCCAGGGCTGAGGAGCAGCTGACAGATCTGCCACCAGTGCTCCAGCCCAGCCCCATTTTAAGTGATTTTTTTCCCTAAGAGAAGTTCTAACCCTGTTGTTCTCACTGAGGTGGTGCTGCACAAACACAGCACAAAAAATACTCCACACAAAAAATAAACTCAGTGGAGTCTGGTGAAGGTTCTCATAAAAGCCAGAAAAGATTCAAAACCAGAACTATGGCAGCTTCAGAGCTTTAGTGCAGATCCTGCTGGATCCTCAGCTCCTCCATCCCTCCTGTTATAGATACATTTTATATTGTTGGCTTTTCACAAATATTAAAATGAATGTTATGTGTATAAGAATGAGGAAGTTTGTTGTATTAATAGAGTTTTCTTTATTTCTGTTATTGATGAAATTTAGAAATAGTGGTATAATACATGTATGTTAGGCTATGGCATGGTATTAAAATAAAAACTGCTTTTGTTTGTATAACCCAAAGACTGAGAAAAAAAAATAGCTGGAGAACTCCTGCATTTGTAAACTCTCTTATCCAGATGAGGACAGCAGTGACCAGAACTCTGGGGGAGGAATTTATTGCATTTCTGGTATCAGGGAATGTAAATCTCGGTGGCCCCAAGAAGATTGATCCATTGGGAAGGGGGCAAGAGAAAACTGAACAGAAGAACCCCAAAGATCCTAAGCAGAATGTGTGAATATGTGTGAGAATTTATGGATATGTAGCAGGGTTCTGTTTTTAAGGGACAATCCTTTGTCAGTGAGGTGAATGCAGAGACACCCGGCCCTATCTGTATTCTTTATTTTTTTCTCCTAATTGTCTTTTTTATTAAACTTTTAAATTCTATAAAAATTATGTGAAGCTCGTTTTTCACACTCCTTTCCCAGGCACTCCAGCATGTGCAGTGCCCAGCTCCTGACACAGGGCTGCAGCCTCCCCTAACGAGGAGTCATTAATTACCCACAGCCCCTGTCCAGGGCCACCTGAGCCCCTGAGCTCCAGTTCTCCAGGAGGCTCCATCAGCTCCCGTTCAGATCTTCCCTGAGCTGTCACACCCTGACTCATCAGGAGCCTGAGAACAAAGTGTTGGCATCATTTAAAAAATAAAATACAAGCAAAGCAAAGATGCTTGCAATGACATCTTTGATGTTTTATAGATTAAGAGAGTCTCTCATGAATAACAGTCATTCCTTGTGTCATCCCTTTTCTGCCTTGGAGAGTTTTCATTAACTGAGATTAACATTAACTGGAAAATAATTAAACCGGCTTAGAGAGTCTGGCCTTCCCATCAGCACCAGCAATAATTAATCAACACAATCAATAGATTTTAATAGCATTAAAATTCTGATTTACTGCCTTATTCCTCAAGCCCACACCTCCCACTTCTATTCTTAGGCTCACTGTGGGCAGGATAGTCTTTAGGACAATACCAAGAGGACGAATATAGAAATTAAAATCAACCTTCATTTTCGCTGTCCCCGTAAGAAAAGGTCGTCATTTTTTCCTCATAATTTTTTTCTTCATAATTCCCCAACATCAGTCACCCCTGGCCTGTGATTCTGGGCTCACTGGGATCCCTCTCAGCTCCACAAAGCCAAAGTAAGGAGAATAAAATGGGACCAAAGGGGGCAGAAGCAGCTGAGCCCCAGCTGGGAGCAGAGAATCCCTCGGCAGGGCCAGGACACTGCAGGGCCAGGAGAGCCCTGCAGACCCGCTCTGAGCTCTCCTGCAGGAACCCAGGCAGATTTTACTGATAGATCAGAGCAAATCCACCACGTTTTGAGGCAGAGTTTGGTCCTGGTGAGCGCTGATGGGGAAAAACCCCAGCCCAGCCCCTTGCTCTGGGATTTCTCCCTGCGCACAGAAAATGAGCTGGATCCCCTCTCCCTGCTGAGTTCAGTGCTTCAGCACAAGGGGACAGCTTTAGTTCTGTGTTTCCCCATGTCTGTGGCGCTCTTTAATTAACTTTCAGGTTGCTCAGGAAGCTGAACGTTCCATGCTCTTCGTTAGAGCTGGATGAAACATTTCCTTATCACCGGGAGCCACGTTTTATCTCTGCCCACACCTGAGAGCAGCAGCAGCTCCTCGGCACAGGAGGGACCCTCCAGCCCCTGTAACCGAGCTCTGCAACTGAGAAATGCAGGGAAAATTAAATTCCAGGTACTTCCTAAGCCTCTGGATGCAAGGCCTTCAGGTAATCCAGGTAATCCAAAAGCAATCTTGCTGGCAATCTAATTGTGTTTTCTGAGGAGGAGGCTGTGAGAACAGTTTGTTTACACATAATTGGATCCCTTTATATGTTTGTATTGTGCTTATTTCTGAAACCTTTCAAAATTGAAAGGTCTCCTGGAATATTTGGCTTGGCTTTTCACTCCAGCCTGGGGGATTACCCATTATTTTGCACATAATGGCCCAGACAAATATGAATTTTGTATTAGCACAGATCAGAAAGTGCAGCTCTCCCTCCAGGGCCAGCAACGGGGACACACCAGAGAAACGGAGGAAATGGCGCTGATTTTTAAATCCCTTTTTATGTTGATTTGTTTCTCTCAGGAAGCTCCTGCTGTCTACAGCAGCCTCCCTGTTGGAAATGCAGGTCCATGGGGAGAGCAGTGGGGGGAGAGGCTTCACATCTGAGAGTTTTTAAAGTCACCACAACTTTCACTCGGATCTTTGTGTGCATCTGCCCAGGCATGTGCTGGGAGGGTCCCTGTCCCTCCCTCTGGTGCCAGCCCAGCTCCAGCTGGGAACATCTCACCCAGCCCTCCCGGCTGGGAACATCTCACCCAGCCCAGCTCCAGCTGGGAACATCTCACCCAGCCCTCCCGGCCCAGGAGGGGATTCCAGAGCTCTGAATGGGACAGGAGGAGCTTCTGGGGGCTGCAGAGGGAGCTCAGCCCTGCCCTGGGACACAGCTCCTTGTGCAGGGAACCCTGCTGTCACCTCCACCCCAGGGATCCTGCTGTCACCTCCATCCCCTGGGATCCTGCTGTCACCTCCATCCCAGGGAAATCTGGTGTCACCTCCATCCCAGGGAACCCTGCTGTCACCTCCATCCCAGGGATCCTGCTGTCACCTCCACCCCAGGGAACCCTGCTGTCACCTCCATCCCCTGGGATCCTGCTGTCACCTCCATCCCAGGGACCCTTCCCTGTCTGTTCCTTCCCCTTCCCAGGGGACATTGTCACCCCCAGCTCCCCACCCCCAGCTCTGCCACAGAGGCTCCATGGCCTCGGTGGGGGCTGGAATGTCAATTCCAGGGTTTTGCCAGGAACTTTTGCAGCAGCTCAGTGAGGAACCCACAAAGCCACTGCAGGCTCCAGCCACGGCCACTGCCCGGTGCTGGAGGAGAAAACTCCGATGCAGGGAGCCAAACCTGGGGATTTGTGTTCCCAGAACTCCCTCCCTGCCAGGCTCTGCTGCCTCCTTTCCTTTCTCAGGTACCTGGAGAATCCCAGAGCGGAGCAATCCCCGTTTGCTGCTGCCCGGCTCCCTGTGAGGACAGGGCCCCGCTCGTGTGCGGTGGGCAGCAAACCAAAGCAATCAGCACCAGGTGAGAGGAATCGGGGACACAGCAACACCTGCGGCTGCTGGCACAGCCAAACCTCATCACCCTGATTGCAGCTCCTCCTGATCTACAGAAACAACCCCAAATTTGCACTTCCAGCTCAATCCAGTCACTCCACAAAAAAGAACCTTTCATGCTCGCTGTCGGAGGAGACAAAAGCTGCAGCCTGCCTCGCTCCTCCTGACACTTGTAAAGCTTTTCAAGCCAGGCACACAAGATTTGTCAGAACAAAGTTGACATTTTAAATGAAGAGTAATGATGAAACGTCTAAAGATGTGCTGCAGGAACGCTCTCACAGAGAGTGCTGGCAATTTGAATACAACAGCAATGTGTCATCGTGGGAGAGTCAAACCAGGGATTCTTTCATGTGCTTAAACAGGGGGATAAATTATGGAAAAACTGCAGAACTGTGATGCAGAAGGGGGAATTCATGGTCTGGGGTTTCACTCGTGTGGACGCAGTGCATTGGGCACTGCACCTGTGCCACTCCTGACACGAGCACAGATATTCCAGGGACAAAGAGCGGATGGAGAGCAAAGTTCAGTTCTCCAAAAAACCAAAGCAAACAAAGCCTTTTCCATTCTCTTGAGCCGAATTTGTAGAATTTCCCTTCAGCATTTCAGTTGCTTTAACAGCACCAATAGTGGTGAATTTATTTGAAACAGCTGAGGCTCGTGGAAGAGCTGGAATGTGTGGAAATGCAGCTCAGCATTTAACATCCTGCACTGACCAGGGCACTCCCAGTCTCTTTACAGGGATGTCTGGCCCTGGAACATCCCCATTGATGAATTTCAGTGAGAATTGGAGAGTTTTCATTCTGCTTCCCTCATCCTCCTTCCCAGTGGAAGCTAAGCATGCCTAATGCTGTAACATGGGGACACAATAAGAGGTTTTAATCCAATTTTCAACCGCCCTGGATGCAAAGGAAATTTGTGAAGCATATCTAAAGTAACAAATGCCTGAGCTGGAGACCATTTTTCATTTTGAAAGTGAAAATTTATTGGGAAGCTCCAAAGATAGAGCCACTTCTCAGCACAAGGAGAGAGTGGGGAAGCCTGAGAATTCAGCCCTGCTTTATCCTCTGCTGAATCCCAGGGCATGTTCCCCTTCCAGGGCAGCTTTATTGCACAAACTGAGCCCCTCCTTTGGTTCTTCATCCATAATCATAATGAAAAGTGAGATAATTAAACACAGAAACTCCAGGAAAGAGTCAGTCTGAGGTGGGAGGATGCAGGGATGTCTCTGGAGCTCCCACAAGGGAAGGAGGGCACTTTGGGGCACTTTTTTTGCACCTCAGTCTGTCCCTGCATTCTCCTTTTCCACCTCAGCTCCCTTCCAGAGCAGTTTTGTTTAACAAGGCAGGTGATGACCCACTTCAAGCTGCAGGACTGGCACCTGGAGGGGAAATGTGCTTTAACTGCAGCCTCTGCAGGGGTGGATTCGGGGAGCTGAGCCGGTTCCGAGGTGACAGCGCTCAGCAGGTTTTGTTTCCTTCTCTGGTTTTGGAGTTTGCAGGTCCGGGTTTGGAGGAGGCTCTGCAGAGCTCAGCACTGCAGCTCCTCCTGGGGACCCGTTCCTGATTCCCTCGGGAAGGCTCCTGCCACACTCCTGGCTGAGCAGCAATCCTCACTAATGCAATGACTGACAGCTTCCTCTAATTAGCTGAGCTAATTGGGGGAGGCAGGGTTCCGCGCTGTCTGCAGCACGGATCCTCTGACAGACGAAGTCGCTCTGGGTCACATTCCCAGGTGTGACATTCCAGATTCTCAGCTGTCACCGTCCCTGCTGGGGCCACAAGTGAAGGAGCTCTTTGGAAAATCCATAGAGGCAAAGAGAATTCCAGGGGATGGCGACAGAATAAGAAGATGAGGAACGGATCTGGCTCTTCCCAGCGCTCCCAGCTCAGGTGTGGCTTTATTTCCATTCAGCCACAGGTGTCCCAGGGCAGGGCTGCGGTGAGAGCTCCGTTCTCAGCCCTGGGCTGTCCCTGTCCCTCTGAGCCCAGCTCACAGCTGTCCCCAGCCTGGGTCACCCCCCTGCAGAGAATTTTACCCAGAGTTTCACTGCTTTGTCTTCCCTTTGTGCATTAAAATTTTAAAGACTGAAAAATGAGCCGCAAAAAAACGTCCTCAGTCAGCAAGCTGCAATCTATTGCAGCAATTAATCAAAGACACACTTTGTCAACTTCCCCTTGTTCTCCTATGCTTTATGGCCGCGTTGTTATTTCATCCACCCAATAAAAAGGGATTCGTCTCCATTGCTGGGGAAATCCTGCTCAGGACTAAGGGTGGCAGCCTTGGCTGATCTGGTGGCCCTGAGCGCAGGGTTTGTTTCTGAGCATTCCTGCAGCCCTCGTGGGGGCATTTTCTGTGCTGCCATTTCCACAGACACATCTGTTATAGATACATATATTGTTGGCTTTTCACAAATATTAAAATGAATGTTATGTGTATAAGATTAGAAAATTTTGTTGTATTAATATGGTTTTCTTTATTTCTGTTATTGATGAAACTTAGAAATAGTGGTATAATACATGTATGTTAGGCTATGGCATAGCATTAAAACAAAAATTACTTTTGTGTGTATAACCCAAAGACTGAAAAAGATAGCTGGAGACACTTTCTTTTTCCTTTTGTAAACTCTCTTATCCAGATGAGGACAGCAGTGCCCAGAACTCTGGGGGAGGAATTTATTGCATTTCTGGTATCAGGGAATGTAAATCTCGATGGCCCCAAGAAGATTGATCCATTGGGAAGGGGGCAAGAGAAAACTGAACAGAAGAACCCCAAAGATCCTAAGCAGAATGTCTGAATATGTGTGAGAATTTATGGATATGTAGCAGGGTTCTGTTTTTAAGGGACAATCCTTTGTCAGTGAGGTGAATGCAGAGACACCCGGCCCTATCTGTATTCTTTATTTTTTTCTCCTAATTGTCTTTTTCTATTAAACTTTTAAATTCTATAAAAATTATGTGAAGCTCATTTTTCACACATCTGTCATTGCGGGGGACACCCCAGGGGCACAGCAGGAGCCGGGGCGGGGAGGGTGGCCCTGGATGTGGAGCAGAATCCCAAAATCAAAGCAGGATGTGGGGCCCTGCTGGAGAGAGGCCCTGCTGTCCCCTCCTGTCCCCTGCAGGAGCCTCAGAGCAGGAGCAGGAGCTGTCCCCTCACCTGGGTGACACCAGCAGCTGCTCTGTGCCCCCGGGAGCTGCTCTCGGCAGGTCCTTGCAGGGCAGGCTGACACCTCTGTCACTCCGGTACCAATTATCAGAGCAGGAGCTTTTCCAAGCACAGAACTTCCTCCAGCTCTGCCCAGCAGCTGTCCTGCTCCAGGGGAAGGGATTTCACCTCTGCCAGCAGCCCAGCTCCTGCAGCACAGCCTGCCCTGCACAGCTGCCCTGCAGACAGCGATTGCAGCAGTTCACTTCTCACTGCCTGAATGGCAAAAACTGGATTTTCAGGGCTTTGCAGAAATGAGGCTTCCTCTGGATGCAGGAAGCAGCACAAGAGCGCAGCAATTGCAGTTCTGGACACAATTCTGCAGTTCTGGACACACTCACAGGCCCAGGCTGCGGCCCCAGCCTTGCCCATCACTGATCTGAGAACATCACTCAAAATGAAAATTCCCCCAGCTGTAATCACCTCCCACAACATCCAGCCCCTTCAGCCCTCAGAGTTGCTGTAAACTTTTCCAACAGCTCAGGGATTAGAAAAACCATGCCCTGAGTTACAACTCCTCTGTATTAAAGTGATCATAACAGATTAGTGATAAATACAAAGTAATTGATTTTTTTTTCATCCCCTCCCTCCTCCAAACAAGCTTAAACTAATAACAATAATTACATGAAAGCGTTGCCATCGGGAAGTTTGTGCATTTCTGGCAGTGAAATCAATTGTTCTGAGGACGAATTTTATCTCAGGAATTAATCACTGCTGTCTCCAATTACTGCATCACCAGCGTTCTCCGGGATGTAGAACATGCAGGGGAGCATCTTCATTAGGAAATGAGGCTGTGCACAACCACAGAGCCTGGGGAAGGGAAATGGGTGGGAAAACTCCCCTGCTGGAGCACGGGGACACCAGCACTGCCAGGCCAAGGCTTCCTGGGAGCTGCTGCAAGTGTTTCTTGTGCCCAGCAATAAGTGATGTTTATCCCGTGGTTCTGGCCGTGTCATTCCACAGTTCATGTCCCCTGACTCTCCTCCCAGCTTGGAGCAGGTCCCAAGGGACACTCTGAGCATCTCTGCAGCCCCCTTCTTCCCACACTCAAAATCCTTCACTTGTCATCAAGATAAATTGCAAATTTCCACTTCTAACTGATACAAATTTGCTTTTGCGTGCAGCTGGGGGTGCTGGGCTGTGGAAAGCTCTCCCACAGCCATTCTTTAAAGATGTTATTTAAAGAATCCTTTAGGGACCAAGGAAAACTATGTATTTTAAACATTAAAGTATTATTAGTAGTAAGCAGTAGAAGCGATTGTTCTGGAATAGAAAAACATTTCCTGAAAGAATCTGTGCCAGCCTTAATTACACTCCCATTGTATTTTATCTTCCTGCTCCCCACACTGAGACAAAGGGTGGGTGGAAAATAATTGAAACAAGGTGAAAATGAGTGCTCATTAAATTGCAGACTACACAAGTACTCATTCCATGTGAGAGGGCTGTAAATATGACTTTTAATGAAGTTATGACATGCTTGCCAATAAAAGTCATTTACTTCACAGTATTACAGTTAATTATACACAGCTGGAGCCGTTTATTGCCCATCCCTTGTTAACTTTGCCTGGGCTCATTAACCCTTTCACAGCTCTGGGCCTGTCACACTTCCAGGCAAGAAGGAGAAGGCAAAGAGGATTTTCAGGAGGGGTTTCAGGAGGGGTTTCAGGTGCTGCAGGGCACAGAGAATGCAAAGGCTCCAGCTCAAGTTGTGCACCCAGGTGTGGGAGGTGCAAACCTGGAGGAGCCCCTGCAGTTTGTCCCCTGTTCCTCTCACCTGTTAATGGGTCTGGGAAATGGAATCTCCCTGGATTTTCCTGGTTTGCTGCAGCTCATTGTGCACTTCCCAAGGACTTCCAGCTCCCCCAGTTTTTGCCACTCTTGTCCTGGAGTGTTCACCTGGTTTCTGGGTTGGGCTTGTCGTGGTCTGACCTGCAGCCCATTCAAACCCAAGAACTTGTGTTATTCTAAACTGGGAACAGCCAGATTTGCAAACCCCCAAACTCACACTGTCCATCCAGCACGTTAAGCAGCCCTGGCACTACAACATAATCTGCTGCAGTTTGATAATGAAGACTAATTACCCCGAGAATTCAGCATGGCTCTGTTCCTGACCTGCAAACCATCCTGCTGCTCCTCCAAATCCTGTTTGTTCCTTCTCCCTTCTCTTATTTTAAGCTCCTGCCTGCCCCAGGTGCCTTCTGTGTAAAGAGGAATTGGTCAGTGGCTGCGTGAGTTTCTGCAGGGAGCCCTTTCATGGAGACTCCTGCAATTTTCTCCAGGAACACTCCGATAATTGCAGTGCCTGGGGACTCGCATTTGGTATCCGAGAGAGCAACAAAATCACGGGGAGGACTTGTTTGTTCAACTCCAACAGAAGAGAAAAAATATCTGTGCTGAAGCCACAAAAGCAGCAGCGGCTGGAGGGGAATCCAGAGCTTTGGGATTTGGTGTGGAGTTCCTGCAGCTGAGACAGGAGAGGTGCAGGATGGCAGGGGGAGATGGGAAGGGATCCCTGCAGCTGAGACAGGAGAGGTGCAGGATGGCAGGGGGAGATGGGAAGGGAGGGCACAAGGAACACACAGGGAGGAAGAAAGGAAGGAGGAAAGCACGAGATGAGACCGGCCTGTGACTTCCAGGGGTTGGGGAGAGCACCTGGTGTGATGAGTGACCTGAGCATCGCACAGCCCCAGTTTAGAGCAGAGGATTAATTATTTTTAATCCAGCCTGTCATGAATGCAGGCAGATCCATGGGAGCCAGGGAAGTACTGCCAGGGCATGGCCTTCTCCATGGGAGGAGAATTTTCATTTGAATTCTGCTGTTTGAAGTCCTGCACTGGCAGCACGAGCGCTCTGCTCTGCTGCAGAGGAACAGGAAGGACAAAGGGAGTGAATACAGGCATCACTCAGCTCAGCTCTCAGAGAAACCAGAGACAGGAGCTGCAATTGCAGCCCCTCTCCTGCTCAACGCTGAGGAGCCACTGCTGAAATATTAATTAGAGAAAGAGCTGAAACTTGTACAGATAAAAACTTGAGGAACCGTGTTCTAATGGCTGGAGTAGTTAAAAAGCAGAATACAATATCCAGCAAGTAATGCTTAATCTGTTGGATCTGTGTCCCACTGGAGATTTTTAAGGAGAGATTAGAGGAACACGAGAGGAGTGCCAAGTCTGGCTGATGCTGCCTTTGAACACGCGACCTCCAGAGATTCCCCTCAGCTCTGTTTTTCAGTAATTGCGTGTTGTGGAAGGCTCTGAAATTCAGCTTTTATTGAAAGACAAATGTAAAGCTTGAGAGAGTGCCTGAATATGAATGCAGCATCTCAGTCACCCCCAGAAGCTGGGGAAGTGATTAGGAGATCTCAGGAGCACAGCCAGGCCTTCCTGGCTCACCACAAACCCTCTCCACTGCTGTGATGCCTCCTTTTAACTCGGAGCCATCTCACAGTGAAGCACGGGCTCCTCAGGAAATGGGATTTTATGGAATGCTCAAGCAGCCCCTGCATCAGGAGCTGCACAGCAAAGCCTCTGCTCTCAGGCACTCGGAATATTCATGGCTGGACAGGCGAGGGGGGAAGAGGCAGAGAGAAAATAACCCTCCTGAATTCCAGGAAAATAAAGGCTGGAGCTGGAACAGAACCCTGAGATTTTAGCTCTGGTCTCCTGCAGAATTCCAGCTCCAGAACAAACAGGGGTGGCAGATTCAAACCACCAACGTGGCAGAGCATTTCTTCATCTCCCTCATTTCATTACCGAACACCAGACTGTGCAGAACAAACCTTTTCTCGCTGGGATCCACCCTTGGGAATTTGGGGAAGACCAAAGGGATGGGATCATTTCCTGCTGAGGAGTCACTGGTGCCAAAAGGGATCCAGGATCAGGATGATGGAGGGCACACAGCTCTGAGCCCATCCCAAGCCCAGAGCTGCCTGCAGCACTTGGGTAAATTCACTCTGACAGACACACTTGGGTAAATTCACTCTGACAAACACACTTTGTGTCCTGCTCTAACACAGAAGGAAAAGAAGAACTTTTCTCACCTTGAAATTACTCCTGGATAAAGTCATGTTCTCAAATATCCCACTGTATCACTAAGACAAAGCATCATTAAGGAAACAAGGGGAAGTCAGATGTGGAAGGAGTGGCCACTACAGAACTCTTTGGGGCCACAGGAAGAAGGAAGGAGAAATAAGATTTTGTGGTTCCTGACAACTGAATGTCTCTGATTCCTAACCCAGCTGCAGATTGGGGTTTTTTATTTCAGGTGCTGTGTCTGACCAGGCTCCCTAATCCTCCTTCAGAGGAACTCAGGCAGGAGGGAATTCAAAGAGATGTTTGGAAATAAGGGCAAAGCACAGATTACCAGGGAAAGGCTGATCCAAATCCCTGCTAGGTGTGGGCATCCAGAGGAGCCAGGACCAAAGCAGAGCCCAGAGGCTGATTTGGAGGGAGCTGTGTTTGATTTGGCTGTGCAGGGAGGGCAGGACTCACCGGGATCTGCTGGGAAAGGAAAGGCAAAGGGAGCAGCAAGAGGGGTTTATTCAGTTTACAGCTCGTGGGGTTTAAGCCTCTCCCGTTTCAGGTGGTTTTTTTGTTTTTGAGTGTGGACTCCACACTCAGATGCATGGGGAAGGTACTTGCACTCTTTGTTTGGAGCTAAAACGTGAAACCTCTCCCCTCCTGGACCAGAAGGGAGTTCATCCCAGCCTGCCCCTGTTCCTGCTCAGAAGCCCCCCTTTATTCTTTATTCTTTATTCTTTATTCTTTATTCTTTATTCTTTATTCTTTATTCTTTATTCTTTATTCTCCCTCACCTTTATCCCTTCAGGCAGACCCCTGCAGTGAATGATCAGAGGAATCCTGACTCAAAGGGCCCCAGAGTGAAGCTGGAGAAGGCTCCAGCTCTGCTCAGTTCCCAGGGAATGATCAGCTGAGGGTTGCAGCAGCTGTGATAAGAGGATTCCTGTTTACAGCAGCAGCCCATAACCTGTTCCTGTTTCGTGGCACCTGTTCCATCCCAGCCTGGGAGTCTGGGGCTGTAAATTACTGCCCCAGCAGCTCCTCAGCACCTGCAGCCTCACTGTGACCCATAAATCCCCCTGCCATCCTCTGCCAGGGCCCTTTTAATGCTCTTCCTTTTCTTCCCTCTCCCCCTTCCTGCCCCTCTTTGCTCTGAGGAATTCCACCGGGAATAAAGCGGGGGAAGAGCGGCAGGAAGCAGAAAATGATGAGATTTTGTGGGGAAAGCTGGAGGGGAGCACTGGCAGAATTCAGCCTGTGGACACAGAGCTCTGCTCCCTTCAGTGCTGAGGGTTGGCAGTGCCAGTGAATTCCTTCAGAGGAGCAGCAGGTCCCAGCCCATCCCGGATTTCTCCCCAGACTCGCTCCCTGCTCTGGACCATGGAGGTGGGGTCACCTCAGCTTTTGGGAGAGCTGGGTGTTGTTGCTCTATTAGGAACGGCGAGATGAACAACACAGACTCTCTCAGGAGTGGATCAGGAGAATTTCTCTCAGTTTATTGCTTCAGGTCTTTTTTATCGACCGATATGTGGAAAGTACAGAAAAGAAACTCTTCTTGGTTAGTAAACTAACATTTCACCATCACTGGTCAGTGGGGTACACCACCCCCCGACCTTCTCTTGCCAGAAAACAAGGAACAGACAAACAGCACCTGCAAGGCTGTTTTCTGTCTCTGAGGATTGTTTTAATTCCTCCCCATCATTTCCCAGGCCACTTTCTCAGGCGAGACTGAGAAAGCTCTGTGGCCTGCTATTCCACAGGCACCGTGCTGCCTGCTTCAGAGTTAGCATCCACAGGGTGTGAGCTCTGCAGGCTCTCGGGAATGACACCAGGGACGGCACAAACGCGCTCAGAGCGTTTGGACTTCACGGCCTCTCACCAAACTGCAAATTCTCTTGGCAAAGGAATCGCTGAACAGATTTATGTAATAATAACTTCCCCTCACACCTCCTCATTGGCTCACTGGACAATCTGACCAGAGCACACAGATCTGCTGCTGCTTTTTCCTCTTTCATTAGTCATTTTGCTTTTTGCTCTGTTACATTTATTTGATTTAGACAATAACATCTCTGTCAAATACAGTTTAATTGGTATCTAAGGCCTAGTCTGCATTTACATTTTACTGGAATAATAATGGTGCTAAGGGGGAGGATATTTTTTAGAAAAGACTTATGCTGCTCTGAACTCCTTGGTGGCTGCAATGAGGTTGGAATAAAAGTGATTTACTCTGGTTTGCTTCTTCCCCTACTCCGTGGTAATAGCGATCTAATTATAAAGTATGTTTATGCTGACACAATCATATCCACAATCGGGGTTTATTCTTTCAGTCTTCATTTGTCTTAATGTAAATTCTGCTGGAGGAAAACGCCACAAGCACACACAGACACCAGCAGCAGGATCATCAGAATCCCCAAAACCCATCTGGGTGAATTCATCAGGGGATAATTCTGTCCCTGGGGCTTTGATCTCCGGAGATCTCGGTTTGTGGGACCGTAACTGCTCCAATTGCATTACAGCAGTAATAAAAGACCCCACAGTGCTGAAAAATGCCATTTATGGGATCCCTTTTAGGAAGCAGAATCAGCAGCAGTGAGGGCCTGAACTGCTTTTACTTACAATGGACACCAGATTCATTTAACCCTTAAAGCTCCGCTATTGAACTGCCTTGAGAGAATCCCAGAGTTTCTGCCACACGATTCCCCAGGCTCCCATGGAGCAGGCAAAGCAGAACAGCTGGAAACAGCACAGCAGGAGCAGGGCTGCTGTGACTGAGAGAAAGGTAAAATGTAGTTAATTCCTGCGGGGGGGAAAAAACAATTACTGCTGTTAAAAGGAAAAATAAAATGGCCCTTGTGGGAGGATCGGCTCGGGGAGTGAACAATTAGGGGCAAGAGGGAGCAGTTGCATTAATTGGTGCTTAGTCTGTCTGCTTGAAGAGCCAGGACTGCACTTTCCCACGTGTTTGGTTTGGTTTGGCTTTGGTGTTTTGTTTGGTTTTGATGTTTTGTTTGTTTTTGTTTTGTTTTTGGTTTGTTTTCAGGGTCTGTTTTAACTGCTCCTGCTGGCTGTGCCCATCTGTGAGGGTGGATTTGACCCTGAGTACTCAGATAATCCTATTTTTGTTTGGTTTAATCTGATTAAGTTCCTCAGTACCAGCTGAGATTAAAACCCATGACCAACAAATGCTTGAATAAAGATAAAATGCAAATGGTGTTTTCTGCACCTCGGAGTCAGAGGGTTTATAACAATTCCCAATTAATGTGCAGCCTGCTATTAGGGCTGAAGAAGGTGAGCTGCAGGGATGAAGAGCTGTGCTGACTTTTCATCCCCCAGAATAAAGACAAAATAAAAGGATTACAGCACAAGTTGCTGGAGTTGTCCTTAGGCCATACAGCAGGAGGTAATTCTGGGATCACAGCAGGAGCAGCGTCCTGGAGGCAGCGCCACAGGAGGGGCTGGGGATGAGGAATCTTCCTGCTCCTGTCCCTGTCCCTGTCC
>NW_005087636.1:980828-1001749 GCF_000331425.1 Pseudopodoces humilis
AGAGACCTCAAACCCCCCTGGCTGCCCCTGGCTGCTGGACAGACGGACACAGAAACCTCAAACCCCCCTGGCTCAGGACAGACGGACACAGAGACCTCAAACCCCCCTGGCTGCTGGACAGACAGACACAGAGACCTCAAACCCCCCTGGCTGCTGGACAGACGGACAGGGCAGTCCAACCCAGAGCAGAATTCCACACTTTGGCACTGCCTCTGCACAGCCCCAGAGCAGGCAGCAGCCGGGTCTGTGCCAGCCCCGAGGGGTCTGGGGAGAATTCGGGAATCCCAGTGGGAATGGGATCAGATGTTTGGGTTTATGGGAAGGGATTGTTGAGCATCGCTCTGTCAGAGGCTCTGGAGCTCTGAACACCTGGAACAGGACAGCAGCTGCCTGCCCATCCCTGAGTCCTGCGGCTCAAATTCCACCTCTGGCAGTTCTGCAGCTCCCAGATATTCTCCTTGCAGTGCAGTGTCTTTGTGTTAATTAGTTACTGTAATTGGGATACAAAACAACAGGATCTGAGCACAGCCAGCTCAGAAGCAGCTCACACGTGAGAATCCTTTGTGTTTGTTCTGATGGAGTTGGTAGGAAGCGAGATCAAGCTTCAGGATGAGATTTTGGTTAATTTTCCTGGCTCTGGCTGCTCCGTTCCTGCTCTGCTGGGTTTGTGCTCCCCAAATTCCAGCCTGCCCTGCATCCCCCCGATGAACCCCTGCCCAGATGGACTCTGCTGCTTCCCTGAGAGCCAGGAGCTTCTGGAAGCTTCCCCCTGTGTTTGCAGCATCCTGCACAGAAAGCAAACCCCAAAAACATATGATGAGCTGCTGGCCCTGCAGACAGCCCGAGCTCGCTGCTGTCACCAGAGCATCTCCTCATCTTGCATTAACAGTTGGTGTTTTGATTCCTAATTTGTTATTTTAGCTTAAATCTTGACTGCCAGGGACTGCAGAAAACAGAGCAAGGGGTTATCTGAAATAATTTGTTAGAAGGTTGTGTTTTTTTTAAGGTTAATTAACTGCAAAGTTGACTTTAATAAAAACAACCCAATAAAAACCCAACCACAGAAAGGAAAAGTCACATTAACTTACTGCTACTCAAACCCCAGATCTCCCACAGCATTCATGGCATGGAAAAAATGCCCAGAACTTCGAATTGTGCTGCAAAAAAAAGCCCGATTAGGTCTCTCCTCTGTTCCCAGCACTGGAGGGATGGAGAGGGAAAGACAAGGCAACACAAACCCAGGGTTTTGTGGCAAGTGGGTGTTTGCCAGGGGATGTGCAGAGTGCGAGGTGTCAGGTGAGGTTGTGTAACTCCAAAATACCTCGCTGGCAGCTGCTTTACACGTTCCAGCCCTCTCCCACCTCCAGGTATTTCTCAGTTTGCTGCTTCCTTGCTGTGTCAAAAATAATTGGAATTTCCTGCTTGATTGTGTGAGCAAATTCTTGTATGGTTTCTGTGAAAATTCAACAAGAAAACAGATTAGACTGAGGAGAGAGAAGAGCGCAGGAGCTAAAAAAAACCCAAGTAAATTACCAGAATCATTGCCACAGGTGTTTGTACGGGGAAGGAAAACATCTGAGCAGAATTCCTTCAGAAATAACCGGGCAGGAGCAGCTCCTCTGGCTTTGCTGATGTTTGATTTTCCTTCAGAAATAACCAGGCAGGAGCAGCTCCTGTGGCTTTGCTGATGTTTGATTTTCCTTCAGAAATAACCAGGCAGGAGCAGCTCCTGTGGCTTTGCTGATGTTTGGCAGCTGCAGCTCAGCAGCTCTGGAGCCTCTCAGTGATGCTCGATCTGCAGCACCTCAGGGGTGCAGCGAGAGGGGCTCAGGCTCTGCACAGCCAAGGGCTCCCAGATTCCCGGAAATCTCTGGGGAAAAGGAGGAAAAGGCAGGAAACCAAGGCAGAAATGATCAGGGGAGTGTCCATCAGGCGTTGCACTGGGTGCTGCTGGCAACACCAACACAAACCCAGCCCCGGCTGCGCTGCAGAGCCCAGGGCCCCCTCCAGAGCCACACCAGCCCCAGGCAGGGCTCCTCCAGTCATCCCTCACTTGAAATGCCTTCAACAGCCCTGGAAGTGTTCATGAATTCAGGTTTCCTCACTCCCCAGTCGTGCTGTTGGCTCAGAATTCCCATTTAATTAACCTCCTCACCCCAGGCATGAATCAATAGCCCGGCTCCAAGCGCTGCCCTGGCTGATGGGGATTTGCAGCTGGGCTCTCCTGCTGGAAATTGGAAGTGAAGGTTCCTGCAGGACAGCAGAAAAGTGCCTGTGAGGAGCTGGTGAAGTGCAATCATGGATCCTGGGATGGGAAATCCATGGGGGAGACACTGAGGAGCAGCCTGAGCACGAGGCACACCCAGCCGGAGCTCCCTGGGCTCTGGCTGAGGATGTTTGTGCTCCTGGAGCCCCAGAGAGATCCTTAAACAGTCCTGGCAGGGCAAAGCAAGTTGGGATTGAGTGCATTTGTACATGGAAATCCTGCCTTGTGTTATTTCTGCATCACTGCTGCCACCCCGCAGCGCTGGGGAGAGGTTCTGGGGAGGTTCTGGGGAGGTTCTGGGGAGGTTCTGGGGAGGTTTCGGTGAGGTTTTGGTGAGGTTTTGGTGAGGTTTTAGTGAGGTTTTGGTGATGTTTAATGAGGTTTTGGTGAGGTTTTGGTGAGGTTTTGGTGAGGTTTAATGAGGTTTTGGTGAGGTTTTGGTGAGGTTTTGGTGAGGTTTAATGAGGTTTTGGTGAGGTTTTGGTGAGGTTTCAGTGAAGTTTTGGTGAGGTTTTGGTGAGGTTTCAGTGAGGTTTTGGTGAGGTTTTGGTGAGGTTCTGGGGAGGTTTTGGTGAGGTTTCAGTGAAGTTTTGGTGAGGTTTTGGTGCTCCTGGGTGTGCCCATCTCACCAGGGGCTCCTGCAAACCTGCACAGCCAGATTTTGTTTCCCCTGGGGCTGGGCAGAAGCGCTGCTCCCTGAGCAGGGCACTGAACCAAACCACCGAGTTCTCATTTTCATTAATTCCTGTTCAGAATTAATGACATGAAGAGCAAAAGAAGGGGGATCCCGTGTTTTTAAGAAGCTTCAAGAAGAATTTCCACATAGTTCTGAAACTCCCCCCTCTTTGTTGATTTGGTGTCAGAGGTTTTGGGTTTTTTTCCCAATTATTTTGCTGAAGACAAACTAAAAATTCCCAGTGCTGTGAGCATAAAATTCTCCTTGATCTGTTGTTAAAGCCTGAGTACCCCCTGAAATAATAATGGGTAATAATGGCATAAATAATTAATAATCACGAGCTTTAATGAGCTGATGAGGAGGTAGAATGAGGTTGTTTAGTGAGATGTGATGGGTTTTGTGAGTACCTGCTGGAGTCAGGGCTCTGTGTGGGAAGAATCCCAGTGTGGGAGTGCTGGGAGTGCCAGGGATCCTCCTGCAGAGCCCCAGGGTGCCCTGGGCATCTCTGCTGTCATAAATACATATCATATTATTGGCTTTTTGCAAATACTATAATGAAGGTTATCTGTATAAGATTAGAAAATTTAGCTGTATTAATATAGTTTCCTTTATTTCTTGATGAAACTTAGAAATAGTGGTATAATACATATATGTTAAGCTATGGCATGGTATTAAAATAAAAACTACTTTTGTTTGTGTTATAAATGCATATCATATTATTGGTTTTTGCAAGTATTGTCATGAATATTATATGTATAAGATTAGAAAATTCAGCTGTAATAATATAGTCTTCTTGATTTCTGTTATTAATGAAACTCAGAAATAGTGGTATAATACATGTAAGTTAAGCTATGACATAGCATTAAAACAAAAACGACTTTTGTGTGTATAACCCAAAGACTGAAAAAGAGCTGGAGATCTTTTCTTTCTTTTGTAAACTCTCTTATCCAGATGAGGACAGCAGTGCCCAGAACTCTGGGGGAGGAATTTATTGCATTTTTGGTATCAGGGAATGTAAATCTCGGTGGCTCCAAGAAGATTGATCCATTGGGAAGGGGGCAAGAGAAAATGAAGCAGAAGAACCCCAAAGATCCTAAGCAGAATGTCTGAATATGTGTGAGAATTTATGGATATGTAGCAGGGTTCTGTTTTTAAGGGACAATCCTTTGTCAGTGAGGTGAATGCAGAGACACCCGGCCCTATCTGTATTCTTTATTTTTTTCTCCTAATTGTCTTTTTCTATTAAACTTTTAAATTCTATAAAAATTATGTGAAGCTCGTTTTTCACAGTCACAAATGTAAATCCTCAATTTGGAGCCCTGGAGCTGCTGGAATTCCAGCCCTCCCCTCACTCTGGGGGCTGGGATCTCTTCCCCAGAGCCGCTGGAAAAGGTCCTGCTTGGGGAAGCACTCGGGTAAATCCCAGCACATCCCACATCCCAGGGGGAGATCCCACATCCCAGGGGGAGATCCCACATCCCAGGGGGAGATCCCACATCCCAGGGGGAGATCCCACATCTCAGGGGGAGATCCCACATCTCAGGGCCTTGAGGAGCTTCAGACAGATTCCTGTCCTCAGTTCTGTGCCTGTGGCACCTCGGCTGAAGGGGGACGGAACAAAAACGATTCCATCTCCACGTGCAGGTGGCTTTTCCTCGGAACTGGCCATGGTGGCACAAACCCCTGAGCAGGATGAAGGCTCTCACCTCTCTCTTGTCTCTGTTTGGGTCCAGCACTCAGGACAGGAGGATTTCAGGGCTTGGGACGCAGAGCTGAGTGTCAGTGGCCAGGTAAATCAGGGATCAGAGGGAAACCCTTCTCTAATTCATTGTCTGAGTTGGGATTATTGGGAATCTGAGACCAGTGTGGAACCCCCCAGTGCCCCAGGACCCTGTTCAGGGGCAGCAGCACCTCAGGCCCATAAACCCCCATCCTGCCCTCCTTTCTGAGGGCAATCATGACAATAATTACCCCCCTCACGGGCAGGGAGGTTCCTCCCCGATTTCCCCTCTGTTTTCTGCAGCCAGATCACGTTCAGCAGAACTCTGCCTGCAACTTCTGAGCGCTCCTCCAGAGTCTGGGCAGAGGCATTTTCTCCTTTAAACCAAGTGCTGCTGCTCTGCCCAGGCCAGGAGCTGCTCAATTTTCACTTCAAACCTTGCTAGAATCAATCCAGTGCTGCTGGATTCGTCCTGCAGGAAGCAAATCTGGTTGGATTTGCTGTGTCCTGCCCGGATCCTTTAATGAGCATCCCCCTTCCAGGGCCTGGCAGGGTCCTGGCAGGCTCAGCTCCCTGTTGCTGTTCCAGGGCATCACAAGGAGCAGCTTTGGCTCCTGTGCCGGGCTCGGGGCTCCTGGGGTGGGATTGTCTCTTCTGAAAGACTGAAAGCAGAACACAGGTATTGACTGTTTACTGCTCACACCAGCAGGGTTACTTTGCCCATGCTGAGGATTTTGTTGTTTTTCTGATTCTCTGACTGAAGCCTCCTGTTGTTTCCAGAGTAGCCCTAAAATTCTCAGGCTTCTTGATTTGTACAAGGAGGAGCATTTAGAGTATCTTTGAGGATAAAAAAATCTGATGGCAAGGAAAAAAAAAAACACCCCACACTGACCAACTGAGCTGCACATTTTCACTTCGTACACAGAGCATTCTAATCCCTTCAAATCCCAAAAGAAAGGATAAGAAATGAAGATCTATTTAGAAAAAAAAACCCTCAGAATGGGCTTTATTAGGAGGAGACCTCTCTGTGCTTGTAAACAGAGCTTTATTTTGCAGGGTTTAGGAGTTCAAGCCAGGCAGGCTGGCCCAGGTTTGGGCTCAGGAGGGGTTTTTGGGTTCTCTCAGGGTTCCCTGGCGTGTGGCTGAGGAGCTGCACGGAGAGAGTCACTGCAGGCTCCATTTCCCCCTGTCACATCCCATTTATAAACTGGGGCTGCACTGGGATGGCAGCAGCCACCAAACGGGGAAGGCCTCAGAAAATAAATAGAGATGGAGGAAGTCAGAGATCATTAGAGCTGACACCACCTCACACGTTCATTAATTATGAATCCCCTTGGAAGAGGCTCGTTAGGCTGATGCAGCTTGTGGGAGCACTGAGACAACTCCTGGAAGATGGAAACAGAGCAGCCAGCACTGAGCTTCAGCTCCGCAATTCAGCTCAAGCCCAGCAGATGAGTTTGCTCAAGGCTGGAGTTGCTGCCAAGTGGGTTTTTATCTGCAGACTGGCCTGCGAGGTGGTTTCCTCATGGCAAGGGGATTTTCTGGGTGGAAGAAGCTGTTTTTCCATGGACTGTGACTTTCTCAGGGAAATCCCAGCAGTGCCCAGTGTAGCCCCTGGACATAAATCAAAGTTTTTGTTGTCAATTAAAGAAATGACTGCGGCTCATTTTCACCTCCCAGGTGGATCCCTGCCTGTGAGGAGCAGTTTAATCCACCCTTTGTGAATGGAGGGGCAGAAGCAGCTTGGGGCAGCTGGAGGAGATCCCTGCTTGGGTTCCTGCAGCCTGGAGCTGCTGCTGGAGCCCTGGTGCCATCCTGCCCCAATTAATGCCCAGAATTAACGAAGTCTGTGCGTTCCAAAGGCAGCACAGGACCTCCTGCAGCACGTGGGGTGTGCTGAGGGTCTGAGCTGGGCTGGGCTGGGCTGAGAGAAGCGAAGGGAGGAACCCAGAGGGTGTCACTGGTAATTCCTGCAGTCCTTCCATGATCTCTGCCAGGAGCTGCCTCTGAGCTGGAGGGTTCAGCGCAGTAAATGAATCTGGATTAAGTTTAATGTATTCCCAACAATGTATTGCATGTTTGTAAGTGTTACAAATCAAACTCAAACGAGAAATATTCTGCTGTTCAAACATTCTTACATGTAATTGCATTTTCACTGTAATAACGTTATCAGAGCATCTTTCAAGCTCCAATTAATGCAAACCTAATTCTCCTTTAATACCAGTACCAGGAGGATTTGAACTTAAGAACACACAGATTTATCTCGGAGCTCCAGGATGATTTTCAAATGCCTTTTGTACAAGTTTTACACTGAGTGGAGCTGTGCTGAGGCAGAGATCTGGAGCAGTCTGAGGTCCTGGCTTTGGTGGTTCTGTTATTTGCACTGCAGGTTTTGTGCACTGTGACCTGCAGGGACCGTTTGGATTATGCCAAATAATAAAAGACAGACTCTGGGAATTAACCAAGATTCCCTGACTTCTATTCTTAGCTATTTCTGTTATATCAATAAATGTATAGAATTACTGACACTTCTGCTTAAGTGCATCTTCTCTCAGAATGGGCAGCACTAACGTTTAATTTATTTTTGATTGCAGGGTGCAGTTAATGGTAGAATGTGTTATTGCAATTAATGATGGAATGTTGTTCATATTTTTTTTTACAGTGGACTTTTTTCCTGAGCTGTTTTAATCCCCCTTTCCAGAGAATATCAAATATAAATGTGCAGAGCAGGCAGCACTGCACATCTCAGTCATGTCTGAAGTTGCATTAACATCACAGAAGTCTTTTTTTATGGCCGCCCATGAAATGAAAACAGGTGTAAAATTTGTGTCAGGTTTAAAAATTTATAAGAGAAGTCCCAGGAAACGTTTAGTGGGTGGTTTGGTGATCCTGCAAAGCTCAGCCACAGGAGAGGGGAGAAGAGCGGAGCCCTGAGCGAAGCTCCCTGTGCAGAACTGGGAGATCGGGAGCAGCTGAGGGGCTCCTGCCCCTTCCAGAGGGAGCTCTGGGCACTCCTCACCCTCCCTGGAGCCCGAGCTCACCCCGACTCACACACATTTCACATTTAGAGCTCGTCAGTTCCAGCCTGGAACAAGCACAGGGAAATCAGGACAACAGGAGAATCTCAGCTCTGTGCTCGACATTCCCGGCTCAGATTCAGGGGGAAAATCTGAATCTCCTGCTTGTGGAAACCCAGACAGAGGGATCGGGAGCAGGGTGGCATTTGAGGGTCTCAGATGTGGAGCTGATGTGCCCAAAGCCATCTCCAGGAGTGGGAGCTGAGGAAGGCTGTGAGGGACCCCTGGCCACCAGGAGTGTTGGCACCTGCCCGGCCACTGGCTGCGCTTCAGCACCGAACCCAGCACAGCTGAAACCTAAAGCTGGGAAAAGCAAATTTATCTCATGGAAATCCTTCATTTGCTGCTTTTCAGGGGATCTGCAAGAGCCTTGAATGGGATTAAGGAAAGGGCATGGAGATGAGCCGGATCAGGCAGAGGGGTGCAGATGGCACCGCTCCCTCCTGGGGAGGATTTCAGTGCTGGGAACGAGGGGCAGGCAGCTCGGGATCGGGAATGTGCCCTCGGGAAGGGCAGGAAAACAGCTCGGGATCGGGAATGTGCCCTCGGGAAGGGCAGGAAAGCGGCTCGGGATCGGGAATGTGCCCTCGGGAAGGGCAGGAAAGAGCACGGGAGCTCCAGCTGAAGGCACAGAGGGGATCTGCGGCCGCTGGAAGGGTTTTACGGTCCCTGGGCACAGCAGCATCCTCCTCCAGCAGGGCCAATGCCCGATACA
Organism: Pseudopodoces humilis; assembly: GCF_000331425.1. The sequence continues at coordinate 989,283 of NW_005087636.1, forward strand.
GAAATCCTCGCTCCTTGCAGCCTTTGCACCAAACCGGCCCCCGAGGACACCCCGAGCTCCGAGCGCCCGGCTCGGGACACAATTCCCGGAACATACGGCAGGAGCCCATTAAGCAGCACGTGGCACATGAATATTCAATTTCTTGCCTTTGTTATTTCCGTAAAATCAGCGCAAGGCGAGGCTTTTTACTGTCGCTTGAGCTTTTTTGGATTTGTGTTTTTTTATAGACACGTTGATCCAGCTGCACACATTTCTTTGTGTTAGAGCAATACCTTTTGTCTTTATCTGCCTTTTTTTGCTTGTTGGAAGGGAGAAGAGTTTTTCTTTCTGAACGATCAGCCTGGAAGTGTGTGGATAGGTAAAAGGACTGCAGATGTGTCAGACTTTGTGGGACCTGCGGGAAAGGCAGACCCTGATATTCAGAAATAAGGAATGTTTAACCAGGAGCCGATTGCAGCACTGAATTTGGAGCCGGGTCAATTAGAAGACACGGTTAATAAAATCTGATGAAATAACAGCAAAACGTCCCGGTTACAAATTGAATCCCAGGATACAGAGGGGAGGGACAGCGATGCTGGACGGGCTGGGATGAGCTGCTGCACCTGGGAATGCCGGGGATGCTCCGGCTGGACCCGGCATGGGCTGCAGCAAAAGGGTTCACCAGGCACAGCAGCACAATCCTCACTCGGGCTGTGTCCAGTGCTCATGGAAAACATCCTGTGATTGCTTCCAAAACCCTGTGATCACCTTCAGAACCCCATGATCACCTTCAGAACCCCATGATCACCTTCAGAACACTGTGATCACCTTCAGAACGCTGTGATCACCTTCAGAACGTTGTGATCACCTTCAGAACGCTGTGATCACCTTCAGAACCCCGTGATCACCTTCAGAACCCCGTGATCACCTTCAGAACCCCGTGATCACCTTCAGAACCCTGTGATCACCTTCAGAACGCTGTGATCACCTTCAGAACGCTGTGATCACCTTCAGAACCCCGTGATCACCTTCAGAATCCTGTGATCACCTTCAGAACCCCGTGATCACCTTCAGAACCCTGTGATCACCTTCAGAACCCTGTGATCACCTTCAGAACCCTGTGATCACCTTCAGAACCCTGTGATCACCTTCAGAACCCCGTGATCACCTTCAGAACCCCGTGAGCTCCTTCCCTGCCGTTCTGGGCACACATGTTCTGGGCTGTAAATGTTTTCATTTCCTGTCAGTGTGTCTTTAATGGAAAATGGGCACAGAGCTCAGTGTGGTGCAGGTGGGTTTGTCTCCTCACCCTGGTGCTGTTCTTTCCAAGGGAATTGTCTCAGGAAGCACCAGAAGTGGCACGAGAGCTGCCTGGAAATGAGCCCTTGTGAGCAGCCCTGTGAGATGTTCCTGGTTCCATTGCTTTGGGGGTGAGTTAGGAGACCCAGCCTCAGAGGAGCTGTCCATACAGCTGAAGGAATCTGACCTGGCTTTTCCATCTTTTCCCAGGATGGGATCTCTCCTGAAACCAGAGCAGAATGAGCAGCATCTCCAACACCCCGTTCATTGCTCATTTTACATCCCTCTGCCCCACAAAACTGCATTTGATCCATTTCCACCTGTCTGTTCTCATCAGAAACTGTCCTGGGCTAAACCTCTCTCTGGTTACGCTTTGCTGGTTTGCAGCTATTCCCCCTTTTTAACCCAGAAAAAAGGAAAATGTGTCCCTAGGAGGTGTCAGGCAGCTGAAGGCAGCCAGAAGTGTGTTCCACACAGGAGAGAAGCTGGGAGAGCTCTGCAATGGCCAGGAGCCCTCCAAAAGCTGATTTATCTGGAGGTGAGGGGGATAAAGAAGGAGCAGCCATCCCCTCTTCATCTGCAACCTTCACTTAAGCTCTGAAGGTATTTAGATAAACCACTCTGGGTTTGGCCTAAAATACTCGTCCCATCCTGCCCCAGTGGGAGTGAAATAAAATCATTATCAGTTATCACACCAAGATTTAAATTAGGTGCTGGGTTGTTTTTTTTTTTTCCCTTCATGAAACTGAACTTCTAAAACAAAATCTCTGAGAAGAGGAATTAATTGCTGGATCTGCACTGAATCACCAAGAGACCTGGTTTGATTTCTGTGGCACAGCAGAAAGTGCTTCATCAGGAGGAACTCACGTGGAGGAAAACCAGGCATGTCCCACTTATCGAACACAAGTATGTCCGGGATGTTTAATTATCTTCTGATTAATTAATTTAACATTAAGGCAGGCAAGGAGTGCAGCGTGTTCGGTACCTGCGTGCACCCCCAGCTCTGCTGAGTTAAAGGCACCTTGTGGCTCTCACCTGCAGCTGCTGTAAATGAATTATTTCTTTTCTGAGCTCGCTCATTACCCCGAGGAGATGCACAAAACACGCCCGAGCTCGGGTGATTTGCAGCATCTGTGCTGAGGATTTAATGCCGCGTACGCCGTGTTTTCAAGGATAAAACACGGGGGTAGAACAAGTGTAAGGCATTAGATGAAGTGCCTGGGAACCTCTCCGTGCACTCAGTGTGAGGAGGGAGAGAATTTTCCTTGGCTTGTTGTGGATATCTGATGGAAATGTGATGGAGATGAAGAAGCAGAACACAGACACTGGATAGCAGAGGTCACCAGCAAGGTGGGAACGTCCCCTGGTGACCCTTGGCCGGGTGGAGATGCCTCAAGTGGCGGCCTCTGGTCTCCCCAAGCTCCTCAGCGAGGAGAGGAAATATTTCATGTGACCAGGCAGATTGATTGCTCCAAGATGGGCAATCTGCAGTGCCTAATTAGTCAATCAAGTCAAATTGCACTTGGCAAACACGGCACAATCGCATTACAGCGGGAACACAAAGGGGATTCTGCTTTTGGTACCCGTGGTGGGAGGGTTTCTTTGGGAAACACTGAGGTTTCTTTGGGAAACACTGAGGGTTCTTTGGGAAACACTGAGGGTTCTTTGGGAAACACTGAGGTTTCTTTGGGAAACACTGAGGTTTCTTTGGGAAACACTGAGGTTTATTTGGGAAACACTGAGGTTTATTTGGGAAACACTGAGGGTTCTTTGGGAAACACTGAGGGTTCTTTGGGAAACACGAGGATTTCTTTGGGAAACACTGAGGTTTCTTTGGGAAACACTGAGGTTTATTTGGGAAACACTGAGGTTTCTTTGGGAAACATTGAGGGTTCTTTGGGAAACACGAGGATTTCTTTGGGAAACACTGAGGGTTCTTTGGGAAACACTGAGGTTTCTTTGGGAAACACGAGGATTTCTTTGGGAAACACAAGAATTTCTTTGGGAAACACTGAGGGTTCTTTGGGAAACAGGGGGGTTTATTTGGGAAACACTGAGGTTTCTTTGGGAAACAGGGGGGTTTCTTTGGGAAACACTGAGGTTTCTTTGGGAAACACAAGGATTTCTTTGGGAGACACGAGGTGGGAGCTCTCAGACCAGTTCCTGGCCCTGGCTCTGAGTGAGCAGAAGTTTGGGTCTGTGAGCTGCCTCTCCTCCCACCCAGGATTCCTGAGCTGGGAGCCCTGCCTGGCTCTCCCCCACTGTGCTGGTGAATAATCACCCGGTGATTATTGCTCTGTGTTAATTAATGTCCTGCTCAGCTGTCCCAGGGCGAGGGGAACCCCTGAAGTGCAAGCAGAGAGTTTTGCTTCAGGTGAGCACTGGCACAGGAACAGATCTCTGCTGACTTCCTCAAACTCCTCCCACGGGAATGGGCATTCTGAGAGCAGGGCACAGGCAACAGAAGCTTTTCCTTCACTGTCTCTTCCCAAATGCTGCCACACAGGTTCCATAATTAAATGTGCATCCGTTGGAGGCTGGAGAGATGGATTTACACAGATATTAGAGGGAGAAACCACTTCATTCATCATCTTCTTCTGTGGAAGTGGAGTTTGGTTTCTGTCTAAATATGGCAGCCTGGTAATAAAACTTAATTCATGAATTATAGATGGCTTTGGGTTTTTGTTTGTAGGTTTTCTTTTTTGTTTTGTTTTGTTGCTCCTGCCTCCTGGCCGCCCTCCCTTCCTGTCCAGGTAAATGCTGAAGCATTTCGGGCGCTGCTGGTGCAGGCTGGGGATGGATCAGCCTGTCAGAGCTGCAGACAATGCACAGTGGTGTGTCACGGTTCCTTAGCAACTCCAGCTGAAGAGGTTCAGGTAGCACTCGCTGCCATTTCCACGGGTGAGATCTCTCCCCCCTCCTCTGTGTACACAGGGCTTTCTTCCCCCAACAGAGAAAGTCTTTTGTACCTTTTAATGATCTTCGAAATTGAGTTTTCAAACGAGCCTGCTATTTCTGCAGGGCAATTGGAATTAAAGGATGAATTTGGAGGATCTGAGTGTGGCTCACAAGGAGAGCAGGAGGCGTTAACTCAGGAAGGATAAAAACCATCCCACTGGCGTGTGGGGAGCTGGAAAATCCTGCTGGCATCTTCCTCCCTAAAAGCTGGTGTGGGCAGATCTGTGCTGGTCACCATGAGCCCAGGCTCTGCCCTGGTGGCCCTGGGAGGGGGAACTGCTCTGCACTTTCTGCTGAGGACGCTGAGCCTGTTTGCCAGGAGGACCCTGAGCTGCCTCCTCCTGGAAGATTTGCCTCTGGCAGCAGGTTAAAAATAATAGCAGCTCTGAAAGTTTTATGAAAGCTTCGGGGTAAGTGTTACCTGAACATCAGCAGCTGCAACACAAACATGCCTGAAAGCCTGCAGTTTATGAAAGGATAATGAGGACAGCTCCAGGAGCTCCGCCGTGCAGGGAGGGCACCTGTGGGATTCAGAGGTGTGAGCTGAGCGGGGCAAAGGAACAGCCCCTGGCACTGAGCTTCAGCTCTTCAGCTTTGAATTGGACAAAATATTTGCTGGTTCAGGCCTTGGGAGCTGAAGAAAGCTGGGATTATTCTCTGGAGCTGGGGCTGTGCAGCCACTGCCACCTTCGTGTCACCAAGGCAGGGGCTGGAGCAGAACTGCTGGAACCCTCTGCCCTCTCCTCCTTGGGCAACATCCCAGAGGCTTCTGCACCTGGAAAAAGTGTCTGTGGGACAGGGAAAAGGGGCTGATGTGGCTTTAGTCTGAGCTGGGAATTATCCAGGGACCCAGACCTCCCTCCAGCCGCTCTCTGTGGGATGGGGAGAGGCTCTGAGAGCTGCCTGCTCTGAGCAGAACACCCCAAACCCTCTCAGATCTCCTGGGGGAAGCTCAGGCCTCTTCAGGAGCCTGACAGGGACGGAGCTGTGTGGACAGAAGATGTCCCACCCCAATCAGTGCCACCACAGAGCTGCTCAGGAAAAGGCCCCAGGTGATCCCTGAGGAGGAAATTGAGCCCCTTAAGGACATGGGGCTGATGTGAGTTGCCAGAAAGATCAGGAATAAACAGTGCAATCAATGCCTGCTATAAATACACATTAATTTGCCTGCAGTTCTCTTTCTCTTCCTTTGTGTCTTGGTGTGACAGACAGGTATCTGCAGGAGCCTCCCTTGGAATGGAAAACGCAAACCCCTTCCCTCCCAGTTATTATTATTATTAGAATAAATTTGGAATTAAGGCAAAGATATGAGGCCAGGAGTAACAGTTCTTGAAATTAAGGCAAAGATATGAGGCCAGGAGTATCAGTTCTTTACTGGTGTGTGTAATGAAGCAAACAAACAACTCTGGCATTAACAACAAACAGAAGCAGGATCCCAGCAAGAGCCTCCTCTGGGCCTGCAGGAGCTTTCCCCTGCTCAGTAACGCCCTGGAGGGGCTGCAGGGCCAGCCCGGAGCTCCCAGGAGCTGCTGGAGGGAGCTGTGAGAGCCGGGGATGATGAGGATGTGCCGAGAGGCAGCAGCACAAACAGCAGCTCCAGAGAGAAAACCAGGAGGAAAAGTGCCACAGCTCTCATTTTTTGGGTGTGCTCAGGTGTGAACAACGTGCCCAAGGCCTGCTCAGATAAATAACGAGGCAGTCCCTAAATGTGGCTCTGCTTTATTTATTGTTTGCAGGATTTTTATGTCCTGGTGTTACATCTTGTGCTCCCATTGATTTTCACGGGCTGTGTAATTTAAGTGTGCATTGATTCATTGGCTTTCCAGAGCCCTACATCTGTTCCTGTAATCACCTGGCTTTGGGTGGGAGGCAGGCGAGGAATAACTCCGGAATCTGGGGCTGCTCTTGCCTGCTTTATTCACCAGTTGTTCCTCTCTCCTCACCCTCTCTGCCTTCTGCATTTGTTTAGTTTTTTCAGGAAAATGGAAAATATGCTTCTAACGTTAAGAATGTGCTGGAAAAGCTTTCTTCCCCCTGCCCAGGACAAGGAACATTGTGGTTACATTATTCTATTACTGCTCTTCCACGCTTATTTTATTGTTATTTTATTACTGCACTTCCACGATGGTTTGTCTGTCCAGGAGTGTAAACAATGCATCAGGATCTGACTGGGATGATCATGGAAGCAATTATGCAGCATAGATGGTATCACCTAAATACCAGCTTAGCGTTACCTGCAGGAAATCCGGGGGCTTCTCAGAAGTTTGGAGAAAATTGTGATGTAAAGGTCATCAGCTGTCAGCTGCCATTAACAGGGAATTTACTCCTGTGGAGGAATTAAGTGGGGTAAAGTGTAAGCCTGAAGAATGCTTTGCATCCCACTGTGGGCCTGTCTTTCTTTAATTATTTGCTGGGGGATTGTTATTTAAAAAAAAAAACAAGAATAAAAAAAAAAAGCGCATTGCTTGTACTCAGTTCACAAAAGGGGCTCATGGAATGTTTATTTCCTCTGAAGAGCTGCTGACAAGAGAAGGGGGTTTGGAGTGGTTATTGTTGATGGGATTTTCATTGGAGCTTTTCTCCCAAACAGGTTCTCAGTGGCTCTCAGGTGGAGAGCAGTTAATTCATCAGAGCAGGCGGAATTTGCCTTAAACGCATCCAGAAGTTGGTGTGTGACAGGGTCAGGCCTCGCAGGGTCAGCTCTGGGGTTTCTGGCACTGGGCACAGGCTCCTGCCAGCAGCTGCTGTTGTTCCACCCGAGAGGAGACAATTTCTGCAGAGCTGTTCACTGCCTTTGCTGAAAATCCCCTTACAGAACCTCTTTAAACCCGCAGATGATGCTGTGCATATCATTCTTTACTAAATCAAAGTGTGGGATCAAGTGTGAGGTTCACAGAGAGGTTTGGATTCAAAGATTGGTGCTCCAAGGGCGGTGGTGTTGATGTAGATGAGCATCTACCTTTCGGTATTAAGCTTCGAGCTTCCACAGACTTGGCTTTTTATAAAAAACCAGAGCTGAAATAGAGATGGAAGAGGGATAATCCTGACACTGCCTGTGATCTCAGCTGCCTCTGTGACCTTTTCCTGTGGCATTAGCTGGATTCTCAGTGGCTTTGTACTTCCTTCTCCAAATTTCCTGGTGGAGGATGAAAGCTGCTCCTGCTTCAGGGAGTAATTGTCCCGATAATTGTGTCCAGGGAACGCCTCTGCCCAGCCCGCCGTGACCTGTGCTGCTGATGGGAGACCCCTGGCGTGGGTGGTCCGAGCCTTTCCAGGGCTGCTCGGGGTGTTGTGAGGAGCAGCTGGGCTGTGCTGGGAGGAACAAGGGAGCAGCTGCTGCTGGGGGAGCGTGGGGTGAGCTCAGCGCTGGTTCCTCCTCTGGGGAGGATGTGAACCTGGGCAGCAGGAGAGGAACCCCCCGAGGTGAAATGGGAGCGCAGGGCTGCTGTCTTTGGGCTGCTGGGCGTGTCCCGTGTCCTGTCCTGGCTGTGTCCTGTCCGGGCTGTGTCCTGTGCCAGGTGTGCCCTGTGCCAGGTGTGTCCTGTCCTGACTGTGTCCTGTCCTGGCTGTGTCCGGTCCTGGCTGTGTCCTGTGCCAGGGGTGTCCTGTGCCAGGTGTGTCCTGTCCTGACTGTGTCCTGTCCTGGCTGTGTCCGGTCCTGGCTGTGTCCTGTGCCAGGGGTGTCCTGTGCCAGGTGTGTCCTGTCCTGACTGTGTCCTGTCCTGGCTGTGTCCGGTCCTGGCTGTGTCCTGTGCCAGGGGTGTCCTGTGCCAGGTGTGTCCTGTCCTGACTGTGTCCTGTCCTGGCTGTGTCCGGTCCTGGCTGTGTCCTGTGCCAGGGGTGTCCTGTGCCAGGTGTGTCCTGTCCTGACTGTGTCCTGTCCTGGCTGTGTCCGGTCCTGGCTGTGTCCTGTGCCAGGGGTGTCCTGTGCCAGGTGTGTCCTGTCCTGACTGTGTCCTGTCCTGGCTGTGTCCGGTCCTGGCTGTGTCCTGTGCCAGGGGTGTCCTGTGCCAGGTGTGTCCTGTCCTGACTGTGTCCTGTCCTGGCTGTGTCCGGTCCTGGCTGTGTCCTGTGCCAGGGGTGTCCTGTGCCAGGTGTGTCCTGTCCTGACTGTGTCCTGTCCTGGCTGTGTCCGGTCCTGGCTGTGTCCTGTGCCAGGGGTGTCCTGTGCCAGGTGTGTCCTGTCCTGACTGTGTCCTGTCCTGGCTGTGTCCGGTCCTGGCTGTGTCCTGTGCCAGGGGTGTCCTGTGCCAGGTGTGTCCTGTCCTGACTGTGTCCTGTCCTGGCTGTGTCCGGTCCTGGCTGTGTCCTGTGCCAGGGGTGTCCTGTGCCAGGTGTGTCCTGTCCTGACTGTGTCCTGTCCTGGCTGTGTCCGGTCCTGGCTGTGTCCTGTGCCAGGGGTGTCCTGTGCCAGGTGTGTCCTGTCCTGACTGTGTCCTGTCCTGGCTGTGTCCGGTCCTGGCTGTGTCCTGTGCCAGGGGTGTCCTGTGCCAGGTGTGTCCTGTCCTGACTGTGTCCTGTCCTGGCTGTGTCCGGTCCTGGCTGTGTCCTGTGCCAGGGGTGTCCTGTGCCAGGTGTGTCCTGTCCTGACTGTGTCCTGTCCTGGCTGTGTCCGGTCCTGGCTGTGTCCTGTGCCAGGGGTGTCCTGTGCCAGGTGTGTCCTGTCCTGACTGTGTCCTGTCCTGGCTGTGTCCGGTCCTGGCTGTGTCCTGTGCCAGGGGTGTCCTGTGCCAGGTGTGTCCTGTCCTGACTGTGTCCTGTCCTGGCTGTGTCCGGTCCTGGCTGTGTCCTGTGCCAGGGGTGTCCTGTGCCAGGTGTGTCCTGTCCTGACTGTGTCCTGTCCTGGCTGTGTCCGGTCCTGGCTGTGTCCTGTGCCAGGTGTGTCCTGTCCTGGCTGTGTCCTGTGGGTGTGTCTAACTGGATCCCTGGTGCTGGGTGTGTCCCATGGGTGTGTCAAGTGGGTGTGTCCCGTGGGTGTGTCCCGTGGGTGTGACACGTGGGTGTGACCCGTGGGTGTGTCCCATGGGTGTGTCCTGTGCTGGGTGTGTCCCGCTGGATCCCTGGTGCTGGGTGTGTCCCAACGGTGTGTCCTGTGCTGGGTGTGTCCCGCTGGATCCCTGGTGCTGGGTGTGTCCCGTGGGTGTGTCCCATGGGTGTGTCCTGTGCTGGGTGTGTCCCGCTGGATCCCTGGTGCTGGGTGGCTCTGCAGCCAAACCCAACCAGCCTCAGCCCTCTCCCCGCAGGGCCCTGCACCCCCATTCCGTGTCGCTGCGGTTCCAGGGGTGCCCAGCTCCGGGGGCGCCCGGGACGGGTGGGCAGGGCAGTCGGGAGGGGTTTGTGCCCCGCTTTTCCCAAAGCCAGCAGGAGTGTGAGCCCTGGGGCTGATCCCGGCCGTGGCCCAATGCGCTCAGCAGTGCTTTAATTTAAGAACTCCCCAGCAGCGGCTCCCGCTCACAGCGATGTTGCAAAGTGATTTTGTGCGCTTCTTAATTAAGACCTGCTTGCAGGAAAAATCCTAATCCATTAGAGGTCGATTTATGCCTTGAAGCAAGGTCAATTTTTCTTTTCCTTCCTTAAATCCGTGCAAAGGTGGAACTTTCTCAGTGTGTGAGCTTGATTTTGCTTTTTTATCTGTTTAGAATTTTGATGTCTGGTTGCTGCTGCTCAGCAAACGGCACAGAACACGTCCTGGGTTTTGTGAGTTTTGTTTCTGGTCCGCTGCTCTCCCTTGTTCTTGAATAATGAGAACTGGAGATGGAAGTGTCTGATTTGCCACTTTTGCACTTGTCTTAACCCAGTGTCTGTCTTACATTTATATTTACACATAGAAATAGATACAGAACGGACATGGAAACATCCTGAACCTCTTGACCGGTGATTCCAGCGCAGTCATCAGCTGGAGATAAGCAGAAATCTCTTATAATTTCATGAAGAAATTGTAAACTGAACCTGCAGGAACAACTGCACAGCACGGTGGGCACCCACCACAGCTTTGCTGTGCCTTTAACTGGTTAAACTGGGATGAAGAGAGCAGCGAGCCTGGCCCTGGCTGTGCTTTGCAGGAGGATGTTTTTGGAATTCCTCAGCAGTGCTGCCTGGCCCTTGGAGATGTCCAGTCATGTCTGATGTGCTCGAGCAGAGCTTGCTGCTAAACCAACCTTGATAATCCCAGCCCCCAGAGGCTGCTGCTCTGCCAGGGAGCCAGGGATTTATTCCTGCCAGCCTCCACAAACCCTGCCAAGGCAAAAATCACATCCACTTACCACCACTTTGTCAGTACAGGGCTGAGGAGCAGAAATAAAAAAGCAAAACAACTTTTAAAGATGGAGCCTCGATAGGCTGAAGAAAATTCTGGATGTGCTATAAACCCAGCCTCAGTTTAGTACAGCCCACTCAGGATGCTTGGAGCTGCTTGGCCATTTTCTCCATAGAAAACCTGTTGTTGTTCATGATTTAACTGGAGCAGTTTGGGATTTCTGCTGTTCCAGGCTCTCATTTGAGGGGGCATTTGCACAACCTGGGGCTGTGGGTAGGATTTCCTCAGGAGGAACATCCCTGAGCTTGAATTGCAGTAAAGCCCAGGAATTTATGCAGTTCTTTGTTGCAAACCCGGCAAATTGGATGGGCAGAGAAAAGGGAAAAAAAAAAACCAACCCAGAGAATGAAAAATGAAGTAAAAACCTTTCCTAAAGAGCGAGATCCTTTGAACTGGGCTAATCCCAGCCCTGGGAGGATACGAGGGGTGCAGAAAGCCGGGCAGGAGTTTGTGATTGAAGGTTCCTGGTGAAGAGCACAGCAGAATTTGCTCGGCCTCTGAGCGCTGTGACTTTGAGGGAGCGTCCAGCCTTGCCAGGCTGGAGACGGCAGCTCTGAAGAGTTAACTCTGCATCCTGCAGGGAGTGTGGGCACAGCTGCCGGGGCTCTGCCGAAAGGAAAAGCCTCTGGCAAGTTCCAGCTCCGCAGGGAGGGGAGCAGGGCTTTGCACAGACAGATGAAGCTGTTGCTCAGGATGGAGCTGCTGTTTTCTGTCCAGCTGCTGCTCACAGAACAATTTGTATTCTCGGAGGGGGCCGTTTTTTCTCTGTCTTCGCTCTCCAAAGTTCAAGATCCTCTTCTGGAAGTTGCATTTAACCTTTAAGAAACAAGCTGAAGTCTCGGTCCGTGACCTGGGAGGATGGGGGCAGGGAGGGGAAGAAATATCAAAGCGTCTCACCAGAGACACCTTTAGAAGTGCCTAACAAGGCATTCCATTGAAAACGGGAGAAAAGGACACTTAACTGGAGTGACAGGAGCTGGAGAGGGGCAGAGGAACATCCACCTCAGGACAGGGATGACAGACCCAGGAGCTGGAGTGGCAGCTTTGTCACACGGCTCCTGGAAAAGGCAGGAAGGGAGATAAGAGCAGGGCAGGTGTGGAGAGAACTCGTGTGACTCTTCACAATGGATGGAAAGGTTATCTCTTCACAGATTTCAGGTGATAATGCTGAGAGGAAATGTCATTTCTCCCTTTTCCCTGCCTTTCCTGTCCTGCTGATCCTTCTGTGGCACAAAGAGGGGTCACTGCCGGCTGCTTTTGAGCTGTCTGGAGGCCAAGGCCGGTTGTGATGCAGATGGTTTGTCTGATGTGGTGCAGGGAAGGAATTCGGTCTCGGTGGGGGTTGGAGCAACAGCAGCTCCCGTGGTGTTGATCATTAATGTGATGGGAACCTTCAGACAGAGCTTCCCCTCCGGGGCTGGAGCAGCTGGGGGTGATTCTTGTCCCTGAATCTTGTCCCTCGGGAATCAGGAGGGGCTGCCCTGATGGCAGCGGGGCACAGAGCAGAGGCAGAGCCCGGCAGTGCCCGATCTCCTCAGCGGGGCTGGAGCTGTGGAGCTCCCTTTGGGGAGCTGTGTCCCCCTCCCCGGGGCCCTGGGGCTCCCTTGGGAGCTGTGTCCCCCTCCCCGGGGCCCTGGGGCTCCCTTGGGAGCTGTGTCCCCCTCCCCGGGGCCCTGGGGCTCCCTTGGGAGCTGTGTCCCCCTCCCCAGGGCCCTGGGGCTCCCTTGGGAGCTGTGTCCCCCTCCCCGGGGCCCTGGGGCTCCCCCAGCCTGGCAGGAGCTGCGGGTGCCCCCCAAAATCTCCTCTGTGCTGCCTCACTGCTGCTGCTGCTGCGCCCGGCCCGGGCTGAGACAGCGCTCGGCCAGCTCAGGGATCCCGTGAGCTGTGTCCCTCAGGGGGAATCGGGATCACTGGA
>NW_005087636.1:1019477-1075511 GCF_000331425.1 Pseudopodoces humilis
GATGCAGCTCTGGGGGATGCAGCTCTGGGGGATGCAGCTCTGGGGGATGCAGCTCTGGGGGATGCAGCTTTGGGAGATGCAGCTCTGGGGGATGCAGCTTTGGGGGATGCAGCTCTGGGGGATGCAGCTCTGGGGGATGCAGCTTTGGGAGATGTAGCTCTGGGGGGATGCAGCTCTGGGGGATGCAGCTCTGGGGAGCAGCCCTGCAGCACCTGGGGCTGTGCTGGGGGACACAAACCCAGCCTGCTCCACAGCAGAGCTGCTCTGAGAACAAATTCCCTGCAGGAGACAGACTGGGGCTGGTTTCCCCGACAACGGCAGCTCTGCGCTGGTTCCCTGGATGCCATCCCTTGTTTTGTTTTTGTAATGCCTGACATTTTGTCCAACGAAGAACAGGTTTCTGAGGAGGAGGACTGGCAGTCACTGGAGATATCATTCCAGCCCCGCGAGGAGCATGTGCTGCTAAAAGCAGTGACAGCTTGCAGCCGGTATTTCTGTCTGCCCCTAAATCTGCTGGAGCCCCTGCACCAGGAGCCTCCTGCCAGGCTGCAGGAGATGCTGAGCTGCAGGAAATGTTTGCACAGGTCTCAGCATTTCCAAGTCTCAGGGTTTCCAAGTCTCAGCCTATTCCTGAGCTGGGCAGGCAGCGGATTTCGGAGCAGCAGGAGCAAGGACAGAGTTGTTGTTGTTGTTGTTGTTGTTGAGATTTTCACACTTCACTGGGTGAGGGAATAGTTCCAGACCGGACCTGCCCTGGGGGCTGTCGTGCTGCTCTCAGCCAAACACGAGCCTAAAACAGCCCCCAAATCCTTGTTTTGGCTTTCCTGCATTTCCACAAAGCTCCCAAAGCCTCATTTCTGTTCCTGTTTTTCCTGACTGTGCCCCGGCAGCCACACGGACTGGGGAGCACCTCGGCTACGGTGAAGGATGGGAGTGAAAAGAACGATCAAAATAATGCTGAAATTTGGCTCCATACCAGCTCCACCAGGCCCTCGCTCACAGTGACAGCTCTTTTTGGTTTGGTTGAAGACATAAATCATATTTGGAATGGTATAAATCATATGGAATGGGTAAAAAACGAGGCGAATTCTCCGGTTTGATTCCCATTTTGGGGGTAAATGCGATTTGTAACGAAACCGAGGTAACCCAGCCAAGCTCTGCATCCTGTGAAATTCCCAAATTGTGCAACAAAATCAAGGCCAGTGTTGGCAGTGCCGTGTGGGTTTGTGGTTTCAATCTGAAGCCAAACCAAAATGAAGCTGTGCTGATTGCCTTCACCTTCAGCTCAGCCACAGAGCCAGAAGTAATAAAAATAAATGTCTCAACTTGCTAAAATCGGGCTGGAAATTTCCCGTGTGTTATTTGGTTATTTAAATCCACCCCCAAAGACAGTTTTTGACTAAGAAAGTTTGCAGACGTAGAAAATTAGAAAATTCCTCTTGCGTGTGCACACCCCCCAGTCTCAGAGAAAAGGGGATTGTTCTGGAATTTTGGTGACAGAGCAGGCAGCAAAGCTCTGCAGCAAATGTACATTCATTAAGGGGCTGAATTTTCACAACAAATTATTTGGAATACACATGATATGAAATAATGATGAGATCTTCTAATTCCTCAAACATCTGAACAGGATAAGGCCAAATTTTTAGTTTTTTCCTGTAGCAGACATAAAGTGACAACGTGATGGGATTTTAAACCACTCTCGAAGTGAGAAACCTTTTAACCAGGCCTAACCTCCGGTGGCTCGGAATATCCAACATTATTTGTTGATTTTCACTAGGCATTACATGAACATGACTGTTCCTAAACACACAACAACATTTACCTCTTATGGCTCTGTGTCTCTCTCCCTCCTGCCCCGGGACTGGCACAAGTGCAGGTTTGTTTGGGGCACCAAAAGGTGGATTTTAAGTGGAGGAGGACAGGGAGAAGCTTGATTTCCTCATGGCCTGAGGGTTTTTAGCAGGGCTGCTTCTGCTCCTCCCACTGCCACTGGTGTGGGGTGAGTTCCATCCCCACGGGCACGACCCCCGCAGTCCCCCGGCCCAGGCTCGGGGTCAGCTGGCCGCGCGTCCTGGCGGGGCAGGGGGGCTAGAGCCCGTTCCTGCTGCCGGGGAACTCGGGCTCCTCCAGCTCGGGCTCTGCCACGTCTGAGAGCTTGGAGTGTGTCCTTCCAATCTCCTCCAGGGCACAGGCCAGCGAGTCCAGGTCCCCGTCGTGCTGGTGCCGCGCCTCCCACAGGTCCAGGATGACGGCGGAGGGGCTGCTCTGGGCGGCGAAGAAGGAGAGATTCCTGCAGGGAAGGGAGGGAAAGAGGGATGAGGAGCAGCTGGGGCTGCAGCTGTGCCCTGTACCCAGCACGATCCACGTGCTTGGGAAAAAACCCCTCCAGCACAGCTGGGGCATGAGCTGAGGAACCCCTGGAGGTGGTGGCTCCTCATGTGGCACCTGCCCAGCCCAGGGACAGTGACCACGAGCCCAGGGTGTGGCACCTGCCCAGCCCAGGGACAGTGACCACGAGCCCAGGTGGCTCCTCATGTGGCACCTGCCCAGCCTGGCACAAGGACAGTGACCATGAGCCCAGGGTGTGGCACCAGCCCAGCCCAGGGACAGTGACCACGAGCCCAGGGTGTCCCCAGGCCCAGCCCAGGGACAGTGACCACGAGCCCAGGGTGTCCCCAGGCCCAGCAGTGCTGCCCCCGGGATGGGAAAATCCCTCCTGGGAAGCATCACTAGGAAATACAGCAAGGATTTGACAGGGAGAAGGATTTACAGCAGTTGATGCTTGTGCTTATGCAAAGACTCACCACCTTTTATCTGTGATTTTCTGTTTTGTTAATGTGCCATTTTTAGGACCCTGCAGGGGTGATTTGTATAGAATTTGGTAAAACAAAGTTTTGGGTTTATCCAAAACTCTTTTTCCTTTGGGTCAGATGCGGTTTATTGAGGTTCCCATGCAAAGCAAGAAGGCAATGGAAAGTTACTTTGCTTGATTTAAGCATTCCTCTGCCCTCCTGGGAACATATTTATAGAGTTTGTGACAATCAGAAAATATTTTTGTGACGGAGCTGCCTCCACCAATTTAATTTAGCCAAGCAGAAAAAGCAAAGTAAGAAGTAAATTGGTTTTTACAGCATCTTTCAGTTTTAATCATCATAATATTATTACTCCTAACACTAGAGCACGACTGTCTCTTTTAAAGATGTCTTTCCCTTAAAAAAAAAAATAAAAAAATCTGCAGGATTCATTTTGGAAGAGGAAATGCACCCATGAGAGCCAAGGGGATTTGTCTGGGGGGAATGTGCAGCCTCCTAAGTGCTTTGAACAACAGTTTCCATGATGGACAAAATCCTCCTGCAGCCTTGAGGGTGGACAGAAGAATGTCCAGCCCAGCACGAGGAGCTGACAGCTCTGAGCAGCTGAAATGAGCCCTGAGAGCCCTTAATTCACCCACAGCCCTGACAGCAGCAAACCAACCCTGAGCAGCTGATAATTCCTGCTCCAGGGCCAAGCCCCCCTGCCCAGGGCGCTGCTGATGCCTTGAGAGGCTCCCTGGAACTGAGGCTGCACAGAGGAAACGGAATAAAGTGGGGATTTGTTAAAAGGCCTTCAAAGGATGCACCTTGGGCAGTGCAGGAGCCTGGCTGTGGCTCCAACCAAGGTGGACCCAAGGTGGACTCTGAGCCACGAGTTTTCACATTTTTATAAGTTTTGGTCCATTTCCATATTGGGATGAACTGTCCAGTTACAGATTATGAAGATTATGAAGATTATGAAGATTATGAAGATTGGGAAGTGCCACCCTCCCAGTCTGCTCTCCTCAGCTCGCTGCTGGTTACACTTTTTGGGCCTGAGGCTGTCACGGTGTCCTTGGTGCTCGGGCTGGAGCAGGTTTGGTGTGGCTGGAACTGAGGAGAACTCGCTGACGCTTTATGTGGGGCTCAGAGTCACACCCTGGGGCAGTGCAGAGCCTGGAAAATCTCCAAGCCAGAGCTGAAGGCATCACTGCCATCACTGCCATCACCTGCTGATGCTGTTCTTCTGGGCCAGCAGCTGCCAGTCCTTGCCCTTGGCGCCGGGCGTGTCGAAGGTGGCGCAGATGCGCTCCCGGATGGAGCGCGGGATCTTGAACGCCTTGGGGCCCAGCTGGGCAGGGAAGGCGCTGTCCTCGTGCCCAAAGAAGGTGATGTTTTCTCTCTCGGCCTGCAGGGAACGGGAAGGCAAAGCAGGGAAAGAATCAAACCTCGGGTTCCTCCTGTCGCTTGAATTGACAACAGAAAATGACTGAGCTAAGAGGTGCTTTTGTGATTTGTGAAAGAACACCTAGAACATCACAAGGATTTGCACATAAAAACCTTTAAAATGCTGTTATTTTCCTTCCACGAGTTTTCTTTTATGGTTATTTTTCTGTTACAGAGCACTGCTGGCTTTCTAAATCTTTAATTGATTAAACCCATGGACACACAAATTTATGTTTCTTTCTTTGGGCTTTTTTAAACACCTGAATTCTGTAAGCACCTCAGCTCTCCCAGCCTCTCTGGAATCCAGGTCCTTGTGGATCTGGCCCCTCTTTTCCTGTGGAATCACACCAGTCTTGCATAACAGAGTCAAATTTCAGTGCATTACTCATTGGAGAGTGACACAGCATCAAAACCAACCAGCAGTGATGGTGCAGCCTCCATCCAACGTTTGTGACACATCCCCAGGCTCGGCACTGGGTGCTGCAGCTCTGCCCTGGGCTCTGCTCAAGATGCAGAGCAGGAGATGCTCCTGCCCTGCCCGTGTGAGATAAGCACAGCGACCCGGGTGCTCCGGGGATTGTCACGCACGGAGCAGCTCCGGGGGGGAGTTGTCACTTACAGATTTATTTTGCAGTCAAATTATCCTCCCTCTTCAATCACTGCTGGAGATAGGCATGAGAAAGCTTTCCACAGCAGCAAATCTGCTTGAAGCAGAACTGGAACATGCTCTGGGGACTTGTGTACAGACAGGGCCCTTAAAAACACAGCAGAGAGGGAGAGCAAGGCAGCAGCAGCACGGGCTGGAGACACAGAGAGAGCGACAGAGGGGTTTCATGAAATAAGGATAAAGGAGCAGAAAGCACTTGGCCAGTTCTGAGGAGTTTTTACACAGGATGATGCTCATGCTGCTCTTGTCCAGCTGCTGCACTCCCTGCTCAGAGCATTTATGGGTGTAGAGCTCTAATCCAGAACCATTAATCCGGATTAATCAACAAAGATGCTCAGTAACCTAAAAAAGCACAGCTGCTGAATTCTCATGGCTGTTGACAGAGCAGCAGCTTGCTCAGCTGGAGCTCTGATTTCTTTTAGCCACGAGCAGGGCCCAGTCCCCACGAGACACAGTTTGTACCCCTGTCCCCAACCCTCAGAGCTCTGCAAGAGCTTCTCGTTAGAAAACTGCAACCACCAACTCAAACAATAAATCATTAAATTACTGATAAATTATTGTTAGTGCTGCAGTGCCTGTGCCTCGATTTCTGCTGGAAATGGGATCTGCAAGGCTTTAAAGACTGGTTCCAGCTTTGAGCAAAACCTACACGAGGAAAAGACAGAACCAGGGAGGGAACTGGGGCACAGAGAGGTGGTGCCCCGTCCCTGGAAGGGTCCAAGGGGCTTGGAGCAACCTGGGATGGTGGAAGGTGGCCCTGCCCATGGCAGGGGTGGCACTGGATGGGCTTTAAGGTCCTTCCAACCCAACCCAACCCATCCCACCCCGGGATTCTGTTCCGTGAGCATCCCGCCCCACAGAGCAGGGGCTGCCCAAGGCTTTACCTCGAGGACGGAGGTCTGGACGTGCAGGAGCTGCTCGTGGCCCTGCAGCTGCCGGACACACACCGTGCAGCACAGCTGGCTGGTGGCGGGGCTGAAGCGCTCCAGGGAGAAGGCGCCGAGCAGGGGCCGGGGGCTGCCGCGCCACACGCGGGAGAACGGCACCTCCTGCGGGATGGGGACACGTCAGGGACAGGGGACACGGCCGGGGGGGAAACAGCCACGTCCTGCTCTGCTGGGGCCAGCTCAGGCACGTCCCCTCCAGCCCCAAACAGCACAAAGCCAGAAAGTGAGGATTGCGTTCATGAACACCGAGGTGTCGCAGTGACCGAGAGCTCAGGGCTCATCTGGGGCAATGAGTAATGGGAGACTCTTACAAACCATCCTTAAAGACATTTAAATATGCCTTCACTTCCTCCCCCTTGCCCTCTCTGTGTCTCCTTGGAATCACCTTGTAACCAGAATCCAAGGAAAGGCACACAGAACTGTCCTGGCCCTGGCATCCTTCCCTTCTCCACCCCAAAGGAATTAGGAATTTCCCTCTGAGAACTGTCCTGGCCCTGGCATCCTTCCCTGCCTTCCCCAGCCCCAGGCTGGGAGCAGCAGCAGTAGTAAGATGCTCACACTGATAAAGGAAACGTTAGCAAAATGTTACGAGTGGAGAAACTGTAATTAGATTTTTTTCAGGGTGATCATCTCTGCTTTCACTCGGAGTGGAAGAATCACTCAGCTGAAAGGAGCTGCGTGAAACAATGCAGAGCAGCAAGGAGTGCTGGAACAATGAGTGGTTGGAGTTTCCAGAGACGCTTTCAGCTCCATTCTACGTTTGTAATTAAGCTCCTTGCAGACAGAGGGGCTGTAAATCATCTCATGGCCCAGGCAGAGCAGGATCCTCCAGGAGATGCAGGATGGGAGGCAAAAGCTGCTCTGAACACCCAGAGGTGCCCGCCCAGCTCCTGCTGTTCCCATCCACAGGGGAAGGGAGCCCAGCCCTGGGAGCTGCTCCTGCCAGGCCAGGACAGACACAGGCTCTGAGCAGAGTTTGCAGGAATCCTGGTGCCACCTGCCACCAGCTGCCTTCCAGCAGCTCCTCAGCGTGATTTATTCATCTGCTCTGGCCCTGGAGCAGGATGGCTGCTTGTCTGAGACATCATTTCCACAAATCTCCCCTCCCCACGCTGCCCGGGGAGGTGCTGCTGGTGGACCAGAGACATTCCTGGAACAGGCTGTGTTCAGTTGTTCCTGCCAGGCAGCACAAGCAGCTGCTCTCACAGGGTGGGACGTAGGAGAGGAGCCCAGGGAACACTGGAAGAAACTCCACGTGCAAAAATAGATTTTTTTCTCTATAAAGAGGCTGGAACCAAACCAGAGCTGTCACCAGACTTTTCACTGCGAGGGAAGCACAGAGCCAGGGGAGGTTCTGCAGCTCCTCTGAGGAACAGTGATTGTGTTTCTGAGCTGTCCAAGCCACCCCAGTTACACTCAGCTATAAAATGTAAATATTCCTTTGGGCCAGGGCAGTGCTGTGTCAGCCCGTTCTGGCAGCAGGGCTTTTGCACAGGCTTTGTTCCAGCCCCGAGTCCCTGCTCTGATCAGGCTCTAAGTGGCACTTGGAGGTTCAATTCCAGCCTGTCACAGACATTTATTCCTCGTGTTTGGACAAGGGATTAGGAGACAATAAATTAATCAAAGTACGGAGCTCTATAATCTGGTGAGGGCAGAAGTGAATTTGCTGCATTGAGAGGAAACTCCTCGGATTTGATTTTGTTTTGGGCACACTCTGGCAGGTCTCTGCTGGAGAACTGGGCCATCCTGACCCTGCTTGCTTTGGATTTTAAAACACACGTGAGTGAGAAGAACAAACAAAACACTGAAAAGCTCTTCTCCCTAAGAAGCTGAAAAGGATTAATTTAAATGATTTTTTAAGTTGTAGCCCAAATTATCCCCACGCTGTTAACGAGGAGAGGCTTTCCCTGGCTCTGTGTTTATAACTTTCAGAGCCCATTACCCTCATGTTTTGGGGAACGTGGCAACACTTTTAAAACAGGGCTTTTGCCAAAATCCTGGAGGATGGATAATTGTGTCTCTGCTTCTGGGAGAAGGGAGATTGTACATTCTAATTGAGTGCTGTATTTTAAAACCAGCCCACTCCATGTGCCAGCACATTCCTTAGGATTTCCAGTCACCAAAATCCTTGGAAATTCTTATTTTGTTTTGATTTTTCCTTTTCAGTTTTCAACAGCCTCTTCAATTAATGGAGAAGAGAAAAACCAATTTGCTGCTCTTCAGTTCTAATACTTGGTCTCTGTGTGCTGTGATTTTAACTCATGGTTACATTTAAATGTCATTTTTAGCCATATTTCCACAGTTATATCAAAACTGGAATGACAGATATTAGAAACATCTTGAGGAGTGGTTCAGTTTGAACAGGAGGAATATTTGCATTCTGTTGGAGGCAACTGAAATGAGGGAAAGCACAAGCATTTCTGTAAAATGACAAATTTACAGCTTTCTGGTATAAACGAAATCTGTGTTTGTCAGAATCAAAAGGCAACATGTTTTTGTTAAATGCTCGGGAGGCTTACAGCTTTTTAAATAAAAGGAACCTCGGTTCATTTGGGTTCTGCCCCCCAGGGCAGGGGGAGCAGGTGAAATGCCAGGTACCTGACAGGCAGTGAAGGGTTTGATTCTCCACAGGAAGGGAGGGACGTCCAGCACTGAGATCTGCAGGCTGCAGGTGTTGCCTTTAAAATGCAAAAGTTTGGGTTCCTCCAGCAATTGCCCCCCTTGGAGTCTTTCATCCGAAACCACTTCCTGCAAGGGAGGAGGAGAGAATGTTTTCAGTGTTAGGAACAAGCCCCAAAGGCAGTGAAAATCCCTCTCTGTGGAGGTGCCAGGTTCCCCCGGGGTGCTGAACACACGGCAGAGTTTCTCTCGTGGGTTTGGTATTTCCATTGCCCCAAAGTCTGGCTTTGGGCAGCCCCATTTCTGGGCAGATAATGGGGGATGGACACTGAATTTTTGGCTGTCTCCCCTCTCCAACACCCCCAGAGCAGCCCAGCACAGCTGGACTCAAGAGCAGCTCTGCTGAGGAACTTCTCAGGGCTTTGCAGAGCCCTCAGACACTTCAGGTGAAATCATTCCCTTCCATTTCCCACCTCTGGGGCACTTCCAGAACCGCTGGACAAGACCCTGAGCAGTGTGAAGGGCAGACTCTGGGCAGGGGTTTGCACTACAGCCCTCCAGAGCTCTGTTCCAAGTGAATTTTTTATGTAATTCTGTGAATTTAAAACATAATAGCAGGAAAAGATCACCCCTGCCTGTACTTAAGCAATGTTTATTCCTGTGCTGTTGCAATAAAAACACCAGTGAGGAAGGAAAGGTTGCAGAAGTCTTTAAAAATCAGCAGGCAAGCAGTGCTTCCAAATTACCTTTCTTAATCCACAAAAATTATATCAAATCTGTGTCCACCAAAGGGCTTTAGGGCTTGTTAGGACCAAAGGAGCCCCTGGAACCATTGTGACCTTCTGAAAATTCAGTGCTCGACCTCTCTGAAACTGCACTAACAGATTTCCATTATAAACCAATTTTTACAGGTGTTTAGGTTGGTTTAACCCCTGGTGGTTGGGTTCATATGAAGGCATGACTGAAGGAGACTTCAGTTTTTGCTTTCCAGCCACAAAGGGAGCAGATTATTTAACTATTCTCAAAACTCCTTGTGTATGCTGGATGTTCTGGAAGGTTCTGTGAGTGCTGCTCTGCCTGCAGTGGCAGGCGTGGGACTCCTCCCACAGCAGCAGCATTTGGGAAAAACACAAAGGAGCTGGTTCTCTTCGATTTTGAGGGCCAGGAGCTTCCCAGCACACTCAGAACTTCACAAAGACCCATCTCAGCTGCTGGAGGAGCAAGGAGAGTTTTCACACGGGGAAAAAGTCAAAACCAAGGGAAATCTGGCTCTCACATAAAGCTGCCCCATGCAGGGTTAACTGTCAAACACAGCTTGGCAACCCCAGCTCTGGTGTTTTATCCAAAAAGCTCTGTGATGCCCCACGTTCCCCACTAATATTGACTTGCTCTTAGGGGCTGCATCGTTCCGTGAATGCACGGTTGTCTCACTATCTACAAACACCCTGGGAACGCAGAGAACTGGTAATTATTCTTCTGATCATTTCCTCCAGACTCATCAGGAAGACACTGGTACCCGCTAATTGTCTAAGTGTTATAAAGAGGATAATTACAAAGCCATTGTGAGCCTCTAACAATCCTTTTGGTGCCTTGGCTTTTATTAGAAGCACAGAGACAGCAGCGTGTGCTTCAGTCAGAGCCGTGTTTCCATTCCTGTGCGACAGCAAAAAATTCATCTCACAACTCTTTGCGTTTCAGGTCCCCAAAGAACAGCATTTTGTTAAAGCTCCTGAGTTTACCAAAAGCCAGAGAATTGTTTTGTCCTGGAACACGGTGCAGGAAAATCATTCTCATCTCAATTGCCACGTGGGGATTGGGTTGGTTTTTTTTTTTAAAAGGAAATGCAGGATAATTGAATTTTTGTAAAGCAGGGCTGGGTGAGTTTGGGTGGTTGAGAATGTGGCAAAAAATGAGAGAGCAAACAAGAGAGTTTGGCTGCCCTAAAGCTCCCAGTGTAAATCCACACCTGCAGGGAAATGGAGGGATTTATTCTAATGGTGCAGCAGAGCTTAAAAAATCCGGTATTCTCCTTGGGTTGAGGCTGGGGTTGCCCAGGGGGGTCAAAGGATGTCAGCATTTTATGGGAAAATAAGCAAAGCCCAGAGGAGCAAAGCGAAGCCATTTACCTGGAATGCACAAGGGGTGTTATCCACACAATAAACCCTCAGATTGTAATCCAGAGAATTGCAAGACAGGCAGCCAAAAACGGCGACTTTCAGCTGTCGAACGGCGCAGTCAGAGATGGGTTCCCCAATTAGGGCATAAGTTCCAAAGCTGTTTAAGAGAATGTGACAGGCATAAGGATCCAACAGGCAGTAGCAAGAAGTAGTTTCCTCTTCCACAGACATCACTTCCTGCAAAATGAAATTCAGGTTTAAAAAGAATAAAGCGAAGTCGGATCAATAGGCCTCGACAATAGGAGTCATGGCATTAATTGTTTATTTTTACTCAACTGGAATGCAGTGTTGCTGGGAGCCAGGCTGCACTCTCGGGGAAGGGGAGAAGGGGGACTGCTGCCCTGAGTAAATATTCCCAATTTAGCCCTGAGTCAGCAGGAGGATTTATGGCCGTGCCCTGTGCAGAGCTCGCTGTGTACATACAATAATAATGATGATGCCTAAGCAATTTTAGCAGCTTTTTTCAAGTGCTCTTGACTTTCTGCCTAATTTTCCCCCCCAATGTCAAGTTAAAAAATTACCTTGAAGGTTAAAGTCAATAAGCAAACCTTGAACAATGGCTGGGGTTTGACTTCCAGAACACCCATTACAGCCAGGTTTACCTTCCTCAAAAACTCCCTCTGCTCTGCCTCTGCTGCTCAGTCCTGCCCTGTGTGCCGGTGTGGCTCTGTCCCTGTGTCCCCATGTCCCTGTGTGACTCTGTCCCTCTGTCCCCGTGTGACTCTGTCCCCATGTCCCCATGTCCCTGTGTGACTCTGTCCCTGTGTCCCCATGTCCCCGTGTGATTCTGGCCCTGTGTCCCTGTGTCCCCATGTCCCTGTGTGACTCTGTCCCTCTGTCCCTGTGTGATCCTGTCCCTCTGTCCCCATGTCCCTGTGTCCCCCTGTCCCTGTGTGCCCGTGTCCCTGTGTCCCCATGTCCCTGTGTCCCTCTGTCCCCATGTGACTCTGTCCCTGTGTCCTGTGTCCCTGTGTCCCCATGTCCCTGTGTGCCCGTGTGACTCTGTGCCTGTGTCCCCATGTCCCTGTGTGACTCTGTGCCTGTGTCCTGTGTTCCTGTGTCCCCATGTCCCTGTGTCCCTGTGTGACTCTGTCCCTGTGTCCCCATGTCCCCATGAGACTCTGTCCCCATGTGACTTTGTCCTTCTGTCCCTCTGTCCCTGTGTCCCTGTGTGACTCTGTCCCTCTGTCCCTCTGTCCCCATGTCCCCATGTCCCCGTGTGACTGTCCCTGTGTCCCCATGTCCCCGTGTCCCCGTGTCCCCATGTCCCTGTGTGACTGTCCCTGTGTCCCTGTGTCCCTGTGTGACTCTGTCCCTCTGTCCCTCTGTCCCTCTGTCCCCATGTCCCCGTGTCCCTGTGTGACTGTCCCCGTGTCCCAGTGTCTCTGTGTGACTCTGTCCCTCTGTCCCTCTGTCCCCATGTCCCCGTGTCCCTGTGTGACTCTGTCCCCATGTCCCTGTGTGCCCGTGTGGCTCTGTGCCTGCATGACTCTGTCCCCGTGTCCCTCTCCTCAGTGGCCCGGGCTGTTTGAGGCCAGCGCTGCTGGAGCTGCCCAAGGCCTGAGTAAATCTGAATTTTGCAAATGGGACTGGAATGGTTGAAAGCAGAGCAAAAGCCAGGCAGGGGCTCAGGGAGGGACAGGCCAGGCCAGGCTGCAGCCGTGGCATCCAGGGCTGGGCTTTGTAGCCATAAACTTTTGCACATCTTGGTAAAAACACCCCAAAACCAATTCTGCTGCTTCTTCCCAAAATGCAAACCCTTTTTGCTGTAATTGTTTCTCTCAGATGTCTCCCTGTGTCTATCCCTGCCAGAATCGTGTAACAGGATGGGCTGAGGGCTAATTCCATGTCCATGGTGGGCTCTGGGCTTACCTCCCACTTCCCCTGCTGCGTCCTGCGTTTGAGGTGGATGCTCCAGTGCTGGGGGTCGGCGTGGGCGCAGTGTGGGATGCTCAGGGCACACGGGGTGCTCACAGCCAGCTCGGGGGGCCCGCAGCTCACCTCGGGCCCCAGCAGCACCTCGGGGCCCTCCGGCTCCAGGCTTGGGGCAGCAAAGACAAGAGTGGCTGTCAGGAGTGAGAATTCACTGAAAATATTTCAGTTCAAATCCAAGCACCTCCCTCATCTGCTCATTTCTGCTCGTTTCACGTGGAAGCAGCAGCTGGAGATGAAACAAACCCATTAGACCCCATCTAACTCCAATCAGCGGCTGGTCAGTTTAGGACTCTGGTATTTAAAATACATTTCAATTTGTTTAACCCAAATCCAGCACTGAAATTGCTCTGTGCCAGCCAGCCCCGTTTCCAGCACCAGCTGGTCCCGTCCCCACCGTGCTCTGCCTTCAAACACTGCCATCAACAATATTTTCACAGGAGCGAAGATAAAACAAATTATGGTTTAAAAAACACAGGCTCATAAATTTTTCCAGATTGAGTGTGATCTCCCTGCTTTGAAAACTCATTTGCATTCTGCAGGAGGAACGAGCTCAGTGACTTTTACAGGCTCGGGGACGGGGCTGTGGATTTGGGAGTGGCGCAGTGTGGCTCCGGGACAGGCAGGGGAGATCCCACCAGCACAGCCGAGCTCCAGGGGTTCACCTGGGCTGGATGAAGAGCTGCAGCCTCTCTGCTGACTTCTAGAGATGTGTAATCTGCTCTTCTCTCCCACTCCAGCAACAACGCAGCCCCACAGCCACGTGGTTTCTGCATCTCTTGGAATAAATCCCTGGGCAGGAGTGGCGCCAGAGTGGAGGAGACTCCCTTGGACACTGAACCAGCAATTGAACCCTCTTGCCCTGAAGGTTTTGTTGCTGTTTGGTTGTATTTTAATTCATCTGGGTCGTGTGATCCCCGTGATTGGCTTCTAAATTACTGGGCGTGCAGTTCCCTCTTCAAATGAAAAGCAAATGCTGTTTCCAAGATGAAAAATGAGAGGAGGAACCTCAACCAATGTAAAAATTAGGGAAAGGACCTCAACCAAGATAAAAATAAGAAGATAGGACAATAAAACCAGGATGCAAAAAGGAGAAAAGCCCAATCTGACTTGGATACCCCATTCCAGTGCCCGTGGTGACAGCCTGACATGCAGCTGTAGCCGCTCAGAAAATGCACTTTGCAAACTCCATTCCTGCTAAAGAGAGGCTGGAACGTTCCAGCCCTCCCTCAGTCTGTGTCTACAGTGTTGGTGAGACTGCAGGGGAGAAAAGAAAGAAACAACAGGGTAACAAGAAAAGGCCAATTTCTTTTTTTCCTTTCCTAAGTGTCATATTAATAAATTCTGCTGGGGCCTCGGTGCTTCCAAGTGTCTGTAGGATTCTCAGGCTAAAAATCCATGGAAGCACCCCTGGAGCCTGAGGTGCAGCTGCTGAGTTCCTCCTGAGCAGGGAGGGGAGAAGGGAGCAGCAGGCACAAGAATTCCATGGATTTCACAGGAGCAGCCCTCCAAGAACATTTCTGTGTCCCTTTCAGGGTCACAGCAGGGTGGTCACCCCAGCAGTGGGCACCAGGAGTGACTCCTGCACGTTCCATCCCGACCCAAAGGAGGCAGATCCGTGACCCTGGATCTCTCACCTGGACTCCTGCTGGGTGATGGCCAGGTAGATTTCCCAGGAACTCTCCTCTGGAATAGCTCCATGTGGAATCAACAGGCTGACCCCTGGAAAAGAACAAGGGCAGGACTGACCCTTGGGAAGGGCAGGGAACACAACCCCGAGGGAGCAGCTGAACATTCCCCTGAATTCCTGCTTCTCATGGCAACGTCAGCAGATGAAAGGAACATTAATTATCAAAGGAAACAAAGCTGTCACTTTGCCATTCGAGGAAAAGACATCTTATTTCCCAAAAAGCTTCTTGAGAGCTCCTTGCCTCTTTCCAACTTTGAAATCATTGATCATTGTGGGATCCCAGGGAGCCTCCCCATGGAGAGCTCCTGCAGGGCGATCACCCCTTTGCTCCCACACATCCCAGCTCCTGCTTCCAAGTGATCCCATTCTCCTTTGACACCACCAGGCTGGATCAGAAGTTAAGGAGGGAGCTTTCCACTGGGCACCACTGGAATTAAACTGCTTTATCTCACTCTCAGGAGAGGGGGAATGTGTTTGGCTTTGCATCTGTCACACGATGCAGAGCCTCAGCAAGGCACTGACTCCATCACACTGGAATTTACAACTGCTTGGCACAGCTGATCTTACATAAATGCTGCAAGAATTACATAAATTGCAAGTGGACCAAATACATATTTTAATAATCTAATTGATGGGACTATCATTACATAAAGTAGCTAAATATACAGCATGAGGGAATTCTTAATTCATGCCTTAACTTAGTGCCTCTGCAATGTTCCTTCCTCAGCACAAAACTGGTCTGTGGAGAAATGAAAACATTCCACACGTTGTGCATGCCTGGACTGTCACTGTTATCAGTCCTCTCTAAACACAAACCACGGTTTTTATGGTAACCTTTAAAGCACCCGTTTTGTGGGACATGAAGGATAAAGCTCTAAATCATCCAGTTCAACCAGAGAGCAGCAGATAATCCTGGAGCCACTGGTCAAACAAAACCAGAGCTGAATTTAAAGTGGATAAATGTCACTGGAGTCGAAGGCTGATAACCCCTGGCTGGGGTATCTGGCTTTTTGTGCTGCCTTTTGGGGAGAGGAAGTGCCCAAGGTGAGAACTGGGATTTGGGGTGATGCAAACACAGCCCTGGGGTGCAGCTGAGGGCCGTGACCCTGACAGCCTTTGCTGGGCTCTGATCTGCTGTTCAGCTCATTCACAAACAATCCTGCAGGTCTGGAACACGTCCCACAAAGCCCTGAGCTCCCAAAACTCCCGACACAGAGCAGAGGGAGCAGATCCCAGCGCCCAGCCTGGGACAGGGCTGACAGGAAGGGCCCCGCTCTGGGAAACTGGGGAGCTTTTTGCTCCAGAAAAGGGGAAAACAGGCAGGCAGGAGGGAGCAGGAGCCTGGTGGCTGTGGGGCTGTCCCCAGGCCTGGCTGCTGTCCCTGTGCCCCCCAGGCAGGGCTGTGGGGCCGGAGCTGCTGCTGGAACGTGAGCCCTTATGTAAGATTCTGATCCAGTATTGACCCTTCCCGGGGAGCCTTTCCTTTGGAGCAGGATCCAAGCAAGGCACAGCTTTGATTAATGTGGCTTTCATGCTGAAGACATCAAGAGAGGCAGTAATTTAAAACAGTTCAAATAGGCATAATGCCTCTTCAGTCCTCAGCCCAGGCTTCCCTCTGATCACTCGTGTCCTGTGTGGGCAATGTGCCCTACTTCCCAAAATCTGCATTAATGGGGCCCCTACTTCTTCTTTCCTGGCATTTTTTAAAAAAAAAATTAGTTCTAAAACACTACATCAGGCAGCCTAATCTCAAATTCTTTTATGTGCTTTCATGAGAAAGGAGCCACCCACCTGTGTTTGGGACCACCAGGCGGCCCCCCAGGTGCCCGAACAGGGCCGAGCTCCTCAGCTCGCTGCTGCTGGAGATGGAGGCCAGGTTCTGGATGAACATGGCCTTGTTCCTGGCCTGGATTGTCCCAAAGGGCCTGGGGTTGCCGTGGGGGAAGGTCCCGGGGTGGGCCTTGCCGTGGTACTCGGCCCTGTCGGTGACGCCCAGGGACACCATGAAGGAGCTCTGCACCTTGACCTTGATGTCGGCCAGGGGGTTGAACAGGGACGACTCCGTCATCAGCTCCTTGTCCAGGGGGTCCTGCAGGCAGATGGGGCCGCTGTAGGTCCTGCTGACCGTCAGCTCGGGCTGCAGGGACGAGTTCAGGAGCAGGGAGTTACCTGCGGGGACAGGAGCAGCGCTTGGCGTGGGTGGAGGGGACGCCGCAGGAATCCCTTCCCAAATTCTCCCGTCCCCTCTGGGGCTCGCTCTGCCCTCCCTGAGCTCTCA
Organism: Pseudopodoces humilis; assembly: GCF_000331425.1. Next base: position 1,036,026 of record NW_005087636.1, read on the forward strand.
GAGCCCAAACTCACACCAGACCATGTTAGAGGACAGAGGAACTGGTGTAAAGATCTGACACTTCATGTTTGCCACACCTCAGGCAGCTCCAGAGTGCAGGAATCCAAGGAGGAGCCTCCTTTCTTTGGATTCGCGTTTGTGTGTTTGCCTTTTTCCTCTCTCCTTGTTTTCTTCCCTTACATTAAACCCCACTGGGTGACAACATCTTCCTGCAGACCTTTTACACAAACCCACAACTTCATGCCTGAGGGGAACTGGGCTGAAAGGGAAGTGGGACAAGAGTGATACAGGGAAAGACACCACAGTTATTAATTTTGAGGCGTTTTCCCTCAGAAGATACTCTGAAAAATGAGCACTGGATGGATTTAGGGCCTGAATCCTCTGGCTGTTTGGTTTTGTGGTGGGGTCTTTTTCCTTGGTTGTTTAGTTGGGGATTTTCAGAGCATCCAGAATGAAAGGTTTTCAGCATTAAGCCAAGCAAACAATTCCCCAGACTCAAAACAAGATTCTAACCACAAAGGAAAATGTTTCTGTTTGACACAGTCATTGAGATTTACACAGCCCTAATTAAAGGTCTGGATTTAGAAATGGATGAGTGAACCTCCTTCAAACGTCCTTGTCTGCCAAGCCCTTTTCCCAATTTCTTGCAAGTCATGCTTGGTGAGGACGTCTCCAGGAAATAAAGAAACTGTAAAAACAACACCACCAAACCCCCCAAACAAACTCTGCAACATATTTCCCTTTTCTGAAGAGAGAACAGAGACATGGGGACACTTTCACACCCCACCCACGCTCCCACCCACCCACAATCAGGCAGGTCTGAGGTAGAATGGCAGCACAGAATCAATAAACATCCTGCTTTCATCCCCGTTTCTCTCCCTCCCCACCTTCCTGTTCAAAGGGAATAACATTCCTGAAAACCTGAGCACTGTTTTTAGTTAACGTTTTGTCCACGTTTTTTGGCACTGGAGTTTTTTTCTACAGCTTTGGGGGTCCAGTCTTACACACATTTATTTCCCACAGAGCCCAGTGTCTGTGGGCTACAAAACACTTCCAGCTGGGTCTCAGATTATTGGTGAAGGAATAATCCCTTTTATCGGAGTGGAGGAAAGGGCTGTGACAGAACAGGAGGAACTACGGCTCTGTTGCCTGAGCTTGAGCTGCTTTGGTCGCTTTGTTTAGTTTGAGCTTTTCCTAAATCAGTGTAGGAGCTGGGGACGGCATTTCTAAAGCATCTGGAGCATGGCCAAGGAGGATTCTGTGTCTGTGGGACAGAGCAGAGCCAGTTCCAGGGTCCCTGTCCCTGCCCTGGCTGCCCCAAGCCCCCCTCCCCAAATGCAGGTGTGTCTGAGCAGTGGGAGCTCTGCAGAGAAGGAGAGGAAATCGCCGCACTAACCTTGTCTGACTGTTTTAAAATTAAAAGTCTGGAAGCCTCCCGTGAGTGCAGAGGAATCAATGACATCCACGCCGTACTCACTCTGACTGCGCCGGTACAGGGTCACCCCCAGCGCCAGCACGGCCACCGCCAGCACCGCCGCCGCCAGCCCCGAGTACAGCGCGATGGCCCCGCCGCGCTCCACATCTGTGGGGACACAACACGCTCAGAGTGCGGGGACAGGGGACACAGCACACTCAGAGTGCGGGGACAGGGGACACAACACGCTCAGAGTGTGGGGACATGGCAGGGGACACAGGGGACACAACACGCTCAGAGTGTGGGGACGGGACAGAACACCCTCAGAGTGTGGGGACGGGACAGGGGACACAGGGGGACTCAACACGCTCAGAGTACGGGGACAGGGACGGGACAGAACATGCTCAGAGTGTGGGGACAGGGGACACAACATGCTCAGAGTGTGGGGACAGGGGACACAACACGCTCAGAGTGCGGGGACATGGCAGGGGACACAACACAGAGTGTAGGGACATGGACAGGGGGACAAGGGACACAACACACTCAGAGTGCAGGGACAGGGGACACAACACGCTCAGAGTGTGGGGACATGGCAGGTGAACATGGGGGAACAGGGGATACGGGACAGGGGACACGGGGGACAGGGGAGGACATGAGGGGACAATTTAATTTTAGCTGAGTTTTGAAAACGAACAAGAAACCTCAGACTGTTGAGATGAAAGGAACGAACACCTCTGGGCAGCGTTTCCTTGGCTCAACACTTCCTCACAAAAAAGAAGCGTCTGAAAAGCGCCACCAGCCCCGGCGGGATGTGCTGGGAAGGGGCTGGGCACCCACAGCTCCCTCCCAGCAGGGAACAGCCCCAGCAGTGGCAGCACCAGGACCCCCAGCCCCCAAACCCGCTCCAGGCGCTGGGAACAAGCTGAATTTCAGCTGGGAGCTCCACTCAGAAGTACAGCCAAAGGGTTGGTTCAAACATCCCTAACAGAAAACATCCCTCTCGTCCCCACTCCCCAGCTGGTCCCAGTCAACCCCGACCACGAGATTCCAGCGCCCCACTCAACCCAAAATACATGTTTTATATCAGTTTTACCAGCACCAGAACGCTTTAACCAAGAAAATACTCCTGCAGAATTTCTGCTATGTTTTCAAGTAATCTCCAAATGAAAAATGGTTCTGCTTTTAACACGTTCACAGCTTGCTGGGAAGGAGGAAGAAAAATCACAAAGTTTTCATGGAAACATCAGCTTTGAGGAGGAACCACCTTCTGTGGCAGGTCAGGAAACCACATTGAACAAACTCGTAAGGTTACGAAATTCAGCTTCCTAGAACAATTCCATTGCCAACAGTTCTACCAAATCAGTCTCTAAAAGAGAAGTGTTTGGGTTTTTTTCTGAAGCCTTTTTGGTTTTTTTTCTTTTTTTTCCATGAGTTCCCCCCTTGAAAAATGCTGTAAAGAGAATTTTGAGCGTTTTAGGCTCAGTTAGGCATTGCAGAGAGTGAAATACTGGCTGACAATGTAACAATGGGAGAGGCCAGACAGAAAAAGCAAATGCAAAGCCCCAGGGTCACAAAGGCAAACTGGAAATGTCTCAGATCAGACCAAAACAACACAAACTCCAATCCAAAGCCCCATTTCCACAGCTCTGCTTTGTTCCCCAGCACCAGGTGCAGAAAGGGGAGTACAGACAATAATTACATTTCTATTTCTTCCAATTTCCTATTCCCAAGTTGCTTTGTTGTTACAGGGAATTAATTATGAAATGCTATTGTTGACTTAATTTCTGTGGGTAATTAGAGCAATGAATGAGGCAGAAGGAGGGAGGGGATGGATCTCCAGGAACTCAGGAACAATTGGGGTCTTCCCCTTCCCAGGGAGCCATCGAGAGCTCGCGGTTATTGCACCACAAAGCATCTTTAACTCTTCCCTTTGGATCATTGCTTTAAAAAGGAAAAGAGCTGAAAACGTGAATTACCCCTCCTGCCTTGCTGGGATGATAAATTATCGAGTCTGAGAGGTGCAGAAATATCCTGGCAGGAAAAACTTCCAGCCCCCAGGACAGCAACGGGGGAGAACCCCAGAGCTGATGTGCTGCCCTCCAAAGCAGAGCAGGAGCCACTCCTCAGGGGCTCACTGTAACTGCAATTCTGACTCTAAATCTCCTCAAGTGCTTCAGCATCTCCTTTTCCATCGATTCCCATGTCAGGCAATTCCACTTTCCCACTTTTAAACCGTTGTACATGGGTTAAAGATGAGAGGGAGGGCACAGAATAAAAAAAAAATGGGAGCTGTTTGACTCAAGCAAAATCTTTCTGAGGAGAAGAATTTTCTTTTCATTGACTCTGAAGTATCTCCAGAGCTTGAATTGGACACTGGTCTATAAATTTTATGATTAAAAGTTCTCACAGGAGTTCTTCCTGAGGTTCCTTCCCTGGAATAAATTGGTCGTTGCTTGGAGCACCTGCCAGAGTCCCCCAGGTGATCCCAGAACTGCCCCACTGCCAGGAAAACCCAGCACAGCCTCAGGGGAGCACAGAGCTCACAGGCCAAGGATCCTTTTCAGCATTTCCTGGGCTTTTAAACAGCTTTATGCTAAAAGGGCAAACCCAGAGCGACTCAGAATTATTCCCATGGAACACAACTCCACGAGAAAGGAGACTTTCTTTTTGGTTTAGGATTTTGGTGTTTCTTTAGAAACGACCGCTGGGGTTTTTTAAAGTAATTTTTACCTCTTCACCTTCTGATCTTTTCTTTTGGAGAACTCCTTCCGTGGGAGATGAGAAGTTAAGGGAAGGCGGAAGGCGTGGGAAGTCTGGGGGAGCGGGGTGAGGTCTGCTTCTATTTTTTCCCGGAAGGGAGCAAAGTGGAAACCGAGCAAACAAACTAGAAAAGCAAACATTTATAGTCCACCGATTACTCCTTAATGAGCTGCAGCCTCCCGGCCCAGGGGCGGGCGGGACCCTGGCAGGCACCAGGAGTTTTATCCCTCTCTGCTCCAGGATCCATGTTTGTGATAATTGCAGCCCATTTGTCACTCCACCTCCTGCCACTGTTACACAACATTTATTGAAAGCACATTTGATGGTAATGAAGTTTCTATTAACTATGATTAAGTTTCATAAAGCACCTGAAGATAATTTAAGATGTGCAGGAGCAGAAAATGAAACATTTGGTTTAGTGCATTAGGAGATGTAATTGATTAAATTATCTCATTTACAAGGAGTGCTTTGCAGGAGCTGTGCAGGGCCCACTTCCCCAGCTCCAGCAGGGAGAGGAGATCCCGGGATCTGGGCAGGAGATCCCACAGGTTCTTCCAGCTCCCCTTCCCGAGATCCCCATCACTCCCACGGCCCAAAGTCCTTCTCCTCACTCGGAGCACAGCTCAGGGACTCGGTCAGAGATCGTTCCGTGGAACAGGTTGTCCCTCCATCATCTTCATAATTGGCTTTGATTCTGCATCCCTGATGAGTTGGGAAGTCCTGGAGCAGTTCCTGCTCCCTGACAAGCAGGAGCTGAGCTCTGTGTCCCTGCCCCAGGGTGGAACTGAGCCCTTTCCATCTCCGGGCCTCTCAGAGCCCAGATCAATCCCACTGCAGCTCGTTTTTGGGTAAATCAGAAAACCCAGCGATTTGGCTGAGGTTCTCTCCATTTTCTCTATGAAATGAAACTGCACAGACAAGAAAGTGAACCCAGTGCCTGAGCCCAGGCTGGCACAGAGCGTCCCCAGGGGCCCCACCAGGGGTGATTCTGGGGACACCCAGACAAACCCAAAGCAGAAGGGCTCAAGGCATCCTCAGCACCTTTTGCAGCTCCCTAAACTGATTTTGGGTATCCCGAGAAAAAAACTAGGAACCAGGAATGTAAAATCACAGGATCACCAAGGGTGGAAAATCCCTCAGAGATGACCAAGCAGCAGCATGGTCAGCACCAGCCACGGCCCAGGTGCCACCTCCGGGCACCTCCTGCGCAGCCCCTGCACTGCTCTGCAGCCCTTTCCACAGGGAATTCCTGCTGAGCTCCATCCCTGGCCCGGCTCCAGGCTGTTCCCTCTCATCCTGTGCCTTGGCCCCCGGTGCCAGTCCCTGCTGGGGTCAGGCAGAGCTGCAGGTGCAGGACAGGAGCCCCAGAACAGCCCCGAGATGATCCCCAGGCACAGGGAAAGGCACAGAAACACCCTCCAGCTGAGACAGGAGGGAGCTGAGCAAGGTCAGAGCCCGCAGCCCAACCAGACCTGCACCAAAAACCCCAAACCCCTGCATTAATTGCTGTTTTCCTAATTCCAGGTTGCAGAGATGGATGCCAAGCCGAGCACGCCAGGAGCCGGGGCTCCCTGTCAGCCAGGAATTGCTGGGGATGAGCATTCCCCGGGCTCACACTGAACCTGGGATCACAGGGTGCGCCAAAGATGCTTTCAGCAGATGCTAAAGCCTCGCATAAAACCTTGGCTCCTACTTAGCTCCTAAACAAATAACCCAAACGGCAGAGAAGATGAGGAAAATCATATTTACAAGAGAAAAAAAAGAACTTACTTTGGGATTTTATTTCATGAAGAGGTTTTTTATCTGAGAGGGAGAGAGAGAGAGAGAGAAAGAGAGAAAGTTGCACTTAATAAATTTACATGGAGCATATCTATTTCCTATATTGCTTCTGTCTCACTCTATAAATGAAACATTTTCTCCTCGTTTGCTGACAATATGAATATTTTATGTTGTCCATGTTTTTCTCTTCATCTTCTTTTTTTTTTCCTTTTTTTTTTTTTTTTCCTAAATCCCTTTCAGGAAGTTCCTTCACAGCAATTTCTCACTTGGTTAATTCAGGTTATTTGTTGGCTCTATTGGATGCTGTTGTTTATTTACACCTCAGCGAGAAGGAAGTTCAATACCTTGCACTGGATCATTGGCAAAGAGACTCAGGTCAGAATTAATGATCCCTTTGTGTGTTTGATGTATGGAATGCTGGTGATGGGCACTTAAATCAGTTATAAGCTATAAAAATGCCCAGTTTATTCACATTTTTTGTACCTAAACACCCCCAATAATGGCACCTCTCTGTGTGTATATGAATGCACACATCCACGTGCCCCCAGCAGATGGAAAATGTGGGATAAAAGGGGTTTTCTATGGCACTCAAAAATGAGCCTTCTCTGCCTCCCTCGTGCCAAGCACTTGAGTCACCATTTACAACCTAAAACCTGCCAAAGGAATCCCTAAAATTGGGAGGCTCAGGTGGATTACAAGGCTCCTTCTCTTCATTTTAATGTTTGTGAGGATGCTTAGTTTAGAAATACTTAACCCAAAAGATCATTGGATTTTGGCTTTTTTGACCAAAACCCTGGTGGGATGAGTTTCTTCTTTCCCTGCCCAAGGCTGGTGTTGGTTTTGCAGGAAAATGAGGCACAAAAAGCACCCAGAGAGGAGGGTCAGAGCCGAGTCTGCAGTGGAGCAAACCCTTCCCTGCTGCTGGCAGGGGCTGTCTGCACCAAACTGCAAAGGGAAAAGCATTTCCCGTGAAAATGGAGACTCCTGGATCCAGGAGCCTCCTGGCAACAGCAGCAGCGCTGCTTGGAAAATGGAAAATGAAATGATTTGTGATTGTTTTGTGATTCTTCGGGGAGCATTAGTAAAAACATGTTTGCAGGTCAGTCCTTGTGGCCCTGCTTGTTTGTTTTGGTTTTGGGCACTGGGAGAAGAAATCAATAGGTTTTGAAGTCAGGAAAAATAACTTTAAAGCAAGCAGATAAAAGTAAAACAAAAAGCTCAAAAAAAAAAAACCCCTCTCTTTTATTGAGCAAAGAGAAAGCTTTCACCTCTGCAGGAGCGAGAGAGAAGTCCATCTTGGCAAAGAATCCAGCTGGGAATACTGGGAGGGAATAAACCCTGGGAGAACAAACATGCAGGAAAGCAGGGAGGTGCTGGGAGCGTCTGGGGTCAAAGTGACCTTTGCATCCCCGGGAATCGATCTGGCAGCCCTGGAAACTTTTCATCTCTACCAAACCTCACATGAATCTTCCTCCTGGATCTAAGTTTGGGTCTACACAAGTGTTACAAGTTCCAGGAGAAATTCCTTGAAGGAAAAGTTGCTCCTCAGTAAGGACTGGGCCATGGGGATCCACCCAGGGAATCCAAGGCCAAGGGGAGCGCTGGGATGTTCCCCTGTGGTGTCTTGGGGTTATTCCCAAACTCTCCGGTCAGGGACACAATAAAGAACCTCAGAGCTGATCCATTTTATCCCTGTTTCATTCGCTATGTCCAGATCTGAACATTCATCCCAAGGATCAGGATTTTCCCAGCCAGATCCAGGCTGGTTCTTCCCTGGCATCCTCCATTCCCATCCTCCCTTTCAGCTCAGTCCTTATTTGTTAACCAAAGGAATGTTTCTATTTTTGCCTCACAGAAGGAGCAAAGTTAACGAGTTGTGCCTGATAAAAAACCTCCAAGAGATTGCTTTGCTGTGGCTCAGGGCTGCATTTCCTCCACAATTCCCCACGGGATGAGAAGCGGAGCAGGAAAGGCACATACTGGAAGATGAACAGGGGAGAAGAGATTTTTAAAAAACAGGGTAATTGCATCAATTCCTGTTAGCTGAGAAAGCAATTACAGCCCTAAGAACAACGTGACACGAGGACATGGGGACAGCTCGAGCCACGAGGGAGAGACAGGATCACAGCTGGAGACACAGAACGCTCCGGTCCAGCTGAACCCACACGGAAATGCAGCTCTTGGAGCAGGGCCTGGGGGTGCTGGATGGGGCTGGGAGCCACCTGGGACGGGGGAAGGTGTCCATGGAAAGTGTCTCCATGGAGGAGAGTGGGGCTAGAGGGCTTTAGGGTCCCTTCCCACCCAAACCACTCCAGCATTCTGTGGCTCCAGGGCCTCCCTGGCGCAGGAGAAGGAGGGAAGGAGTTTGTGTGAGCCCCAGGGGCCTCGCAGGGCAGAGCTGACCCGGCTCCCCCAGTGCCAGAGGCTCCCTGGCACAGTCGTGGCTCTGTCCCTGTGCCCCAGGCACGGCTGAGGTGTGGCAGTGACCCACAGGAGCCCACACGGGGAAAGGGGGGAGTTTGGGCAGGACAGGAACATTTCCCGCTCACTGTGTCCCTGCAGGCAGTGACCTGAGTGGGGCCGTCTCCAGCTGACCTGGGGACACCATGACAGAGTCCAGGGGGTGGCAGGTCCCCTCTGGCTGTCACACCCCCACCGTGCAGCCTCAGCTGCTGCTCCTCACACCCTTCCCACACATCCTCCTGCCAGCTCCCATGCCGATGGACACCGGGATGGATCTGGGATTGATCCAGCCCTCAGCAATGCACAGGGAGGAGAGACCCCAGGAAACACCCCAGGACCAGCACAGCCCCTGAGAGCTGGGTGAATGACACTGCTCCCAAACTCTCTCTGGTTATTCCTTCTTAAAACACAGGGAAGGAAAAAAAAAATAAATTAAATTTCATTTCTGTCCTTGGACATCTTGGAGCTGTTCTGTAGCCCTGGGAATTTTAAGTGCAGGAATCCAGAGCCAGAGTGCTGAGTGTCCCCTCCCACCAGACCCCAGCAAAATCTGATGGAAGGTCTCAGCTCAGGCGTCTCTGAAGCCTGAATAAATACACAGGATGCTCTCTGCCGCCAGGAAAACATTAAAGTCTCAGGGCAAAAGAAGAGAGTGCATTTTGTTTAGAGGAGAAGGCAGTGCAGAACCATAGAAAGAAGGACAGAGGGCTGGCTAAACACAACATTACAGAAAACAGACACATCCTTATTTGCAGCATCTCCCAGCCCTGGCACTCCTGATGGCTCCCAGGGCTGCAGTCGCACCTGACGAGGTGACAGCCCCTCCACGGGGACAGGAGCAGGCTCAGGGCAGGGATAAACCCACAAATTCCTCCCGCACGCCGAGCCTGCGCAGCTGCAGGGCTGCACTGCCCAGCTCCCTGTGCTGGGGACAGCAGCAGCTTCCAGATGCTTCCCAGACACTGGTGAAGGGCAAAGCCTTTCCCAGGGAGCTGCAGATTTGCTTGGGTTTAGCTCCTGCTAAAGGAGAAACTCCGACCTTGACCGGCTGCTGCACCCGCAGCTCTCCTGGGGGGGCTTTGCCCATTTGCTTGCAAGGAAAGGCAGAGGCTGAGGAGCACATTTGCTTGTGGAGGTCGGAGTTACACCCTGCAAACCCCCTGGATCTGGGATTTTAGCATCATCTGATCGTTCACAGGCAAAGAACACGCAACACAAATCCAGCCACCAGGAAAATTTCAAACTCCGCACAGAAAACCGCCTCCCTTTTCACGGGAATATTTCGGACACGATTCCCACCCACACAGGTTCCCTGTGTCACGTCTCGGGCCAATCCCAAATCCCGTGCCCAGCCCCGTGGCAGCTCACCTTGGATGCAGAGCCCCTCGGTGCAGTTCTCGGACTCCTGGCTCAGGCCCTCGCAGTGCTTGCCGCCGTTGCGCGGGGCTGGCGCGGCGCATTCCCGCACCCGCAGGTGCTCGCACTCGGGGCTGCACACTGACCACTCGCTCCACACCTCCCAGCTGCCGTCCACTGCGGGCAGGGAACACGGTCAGCTCTGCCTGTGCCACCTGAGCTCCTGCAGCAGCGCTCTTTTCACACTCCAGAGCAAATTTTGTGTGATAAATAATGCTTTTAACCAAGTTCTCAGCTCGGGTTTCTGTGTTTCTGGTGTTGTTAACATCAGCTCCCCTCTAAACGAACCCCAGGCCCCCACCCAGGTCCCTGATCTCTCCCCCTGAGCCAGTGGCTGTCCTGGCAGGGTTTTGGCGGTGCCAGGGTCAGTTCCAGCCTGGCCACAGGTGCCTGGCACTGCACTCACAGCCGCGCCAGGCTGGGCCTAACCACGGCCGCATTTCCCTTTCCCTTCCCAACTCCCTCCGGCTGCTTCCCGCAGAAAGCTCTCCCGTGAACGCGGCCCCCAGAGCCCTGCGGGGACTCACCGGGGCAGAGGGAGGTGCAGGTGATTTTCTGCACGGACATGCCCTCGCAGAAGGCTCCCCCGTTGAGGGGCGCGGGGTTGGTGCAGGTGCGCGAGCGTTTCTGCCAGCCCCGGCCGCAGCGCGCGTTGCAGCTGGACCACTCCGTCCACGAGGACCAGCCCCCGTTCACTGCAAAACACCAACACGGGGGGGCTGTGGGGCCGTGCCAGAGCCCCCCAGCACCAAACCCAACCCATGCCAGCGGGACGGGCTTGGCTGGGTGATGCTGTGAGGGATCAGTGCAGCAATAGCAGCACAAATCAAAATAGCAATGCAGGCACAGCCTGGCCCCCAGCCCCTCTCACTGACCACAGACCACTGTGGTGGCCCACAGGCTCCTGCTCTTGGCCCCCAGCCCTGTCACTGACCACAGACAACCGTGGTGGCCCACAGGCTCCTCCTCTTGGCCCCCAGCCCCTCTCACTGACCACAGACCACCACAGTGGCCCACAGAATCCTGCTCTTGGCCCCCAGCCCTGTCACTGACCACAGACCACCACGGTGGCTGACAGGCTCCTGCTCTTGGCCCCCAGCCCTGTCACTGACCATAGACCACCACGGTGGCTGACAGGCTCCTCCTCTTGGCCACGATGTTGGCAGCCATGCAGGTGTAGTTGCCCGAGTCGGACAGGCGCGCCTGGCGGATGATGAGGTTGTGGTCGGCCCTGGTGTCGATGTTCTCGTCCAGGTTGGAATCGATGGGCTCCTCATTCTTCAGCCACTCCACCTGGCAGGGAGGAGCACAGGAAAATGTGGAGCAGGCCAAAGGCCTTATGAACTCCTTAACTGGATGAGGAAATGCTTCCTTTGGCTGGTAACTTAGAAAAGCTGATTTTTCCTCAAGGAACGTGGAATAAAACCTCAGCCAAGAGAGAATAGGAAATATTTTTACATATTGCTCCTGCTGCACCATGCATTGGATGTTCAAACACTTGGACAACTACCAGTTCTATAAAACAGATAATAATTATTATTAATTCCACTTTTTTTTGTGAAGAAACAGGAAGATGAAATGGCCTGACATGGCACGCAGAGGAAGAGCTGAGTCATCATAACAGATTCCCAGCTGACACAAACACCCAGAGAACAGAGACCATTAGTGTTTGCTGCCACGGTCCATAAAGCCCCTGAAACGCTGCGTACGATGTGTTCCAATCCATCTCCTCCAGTTCACCACCCAGCATCCCTCAGCACACCCAGGAGTCACCCGCAAGGCGCCTTTCCACTCCAAACCTTAACAGAAAATAGTTAAGGCATGGCAAGCTGCTGTCACAGGAGAGCAAAATTAAAAATAGAAATAAAATCAACAGATTCTATTAAAAGACCAAAGAACGGGGGGTTGTTCTAATAGCTTTTCTAGATCTGGAGGAGCTCTGGCTGTGCCCTGCAGTCAAACTCCCTTCTCCACTCCGTTCAGATGAATAACCTTGTTTAGCAACTTGTGGAAGGACTTGGAACTTTGTGGTAATGAGCTTATGGCTGTGGTAGCTGCAGGCATTCATTAGCACTCCGCTCTGCGCAGATGGGCTGCAATTTGTACATTTTCCAGTTCCTAAACAAATCTGCAAACACTGACCATCAAAGCCAATTACATTTGGTGCCAGGCAGCAGATTCCCCTCCACAGCAGCACTCCCGGCTTTGCTGGGACGGATCCAGCCCTGCACATCTCAGCCAAGGGCTGCAAACCCACCTGGAAAAGGCTCCAGGTCTGGGGCACCTCATCCTGCACGGTGGCAATGGAATTAGATCAAGATTTGACACATCTGTGCAAATGTGAGCTACCTGAGGGCGAGGTTCAATTCACACATTTCACACTGAAAGTGGGGAAAAGATTGGAGCTCTGTGATCCCTTTGCCATCCCTCTGTCCTCCCACATCCAACCCTCCCTCCCAGCCAGGGGACACTTCCCCTGTGCCTGCAGGAGCCTGGCCACAGCTCGGAGGCAGGGACCAAGCAGCTGTGCTAAAAGCAGCCGTGCCAGAGCTTTCCCTGGAAAATATCCCTGGGAGTTTGTTCCAGCTGTGCCAGACCTTTCCCGGGAGTTTGTTCCAGCCATGCCAAACCCTTCCCTGGACAATATCCCCGGGAGTTTGTTCCAGCCATGCCAGAGCTTTCCCTGGACAATATCCCCGGGAGTTTGTTCCAGCCATGCCAAACCCTTCCCTGGACAATATCCCTGGGAGTTTGTTCCAGCCATGCCAGAGCTTTCCCTGGACAATATCCCCGGGAGTTTGTTCCAGCTGTGCCAGAGCTTTTCCAGCCATGCCAAACCCTTCCCTGGACAATATCCCCCGGATTGTGTTCCCTTTTCCTGTGGCCTAAGACTCAGAACAACCAACTAATCCACTGACTATTCAGTTCCCCCTCTGCAGTTAACCTTAACAGTAATTATCTGAGGGGGTTTCAGGAGAGAAATTAGGAATTCAATTTAAATTATGGAGCAGCCACACGGGCATAAATCAAGTGACAGGAGTTCGATGGTGAACACACTTTATATGCAGTGAAATGGGCAGAGAAATGACAAACACGGCCAGCATTCCCAGAGTTCATTATTTCACAAGTGTGTTTATAAATTTTGACTCTCCTTGGGCCAGGGGATTTTTGGGGTGGGGAGAGGGGTTCAAGGTCCCCGTTCCTGTCACCCTCACCCTTGGAGGGAGCTCATCCTGTGCTTGCTGAGTCTGGGAATGTGGGGTTTGGCGAGCAGAAAACATTAAAACATTTACAGTAAAGCAGAGCATTTAAAAGAACGATGATTCCGGCGAAGGGAGAACATTAAACAGACGGAACATAAACACCAAAGTGCCGGGACGTGAGATCAAAGCCTGATTCGTCAGGGAGGATGGCACTGCCAGTGCTCCCCTCACTCCAGCCCCCCTTCCCTGAGGAAAACCAGGTTTATCCAAGGCCATCCCCTGCTCTGCCTCAGCAGATGGAGGCTTTCAAAGATGGAGAACCAAGGGATGGATTTATGGGATAAAAATACATTTAAAGGAGTCGTGATGACAAAAGATGTTTGTCACTGGCAGGGATGTAACCTTTGGCAAACTTCAGCCCCCGCACAAACACTCACAGAGCAACCAGGGAAAATAAAAGCAGAACCTAAAACATCTCCCCCACTGGGATGAGCCGTGGGGTCTGGACTGCAGTGCCTGAAGAGCAAACTCAGAACTCCTCAGAGTTCACTTCCCTCACCGTGGAGATCACAGAGCTGCTGGTAACAGAATTAAACCTTTTCCCTTTAAGAATTAGTCTGATGATCTGGAACCAGACTTTAAACCTGATATAAAATGCTGTAGGTTGGTAGAAAAAGATCTGGGTTTTTTTCATCTGAAATTCAGTCTGCTCAGAATTAACCCCCCCTCCCTCAGTTTCCAAGGAGGGCTGATCACATCGGGATCTGCAGCTCCAGGACAGGCAGGGATTAACTCAGCCCCTCCCTGGGTGGCAGCAGCCCAATTAGCATCATCATAAATTGTCCCAGTTACAGAAAGCAATTATCACAGACCAGCTTATGGCATTATCAGAGTAAAATCAGCTCAGCACCCCAGAGCCTGGGCAGATTATGGGAGTTAGAGAACTCTTCTCCCTGAAAAACAAAGCTGATCCCAACTCATCCACTGAGAGTTCCTCACCGCTTGCTCTGACGGACATTCAAACATCCCAAACCTGGGACTGAATTTTTGGCTCTTTTTGGTGACCTTGTCTGAGATTCCAACCAGACTGAGCCCCCAGGCAGCTCCCAGTCCCAGGGTTTGAGGTGGGGAAGGTGACCCAGCACAGCACAAAGGGCTCTGGTAGCACAGTGCATGGTGATGCTTTTCTTCCTCTCTCAGGTGGAAAAGCAGCAAAAAACTCCTCACCTTCCTCAAACATGGAACTCCTGCTCCTCAAAATTCAAGCTGGAGGGATCTTCCTCAGTGTTCTGGCTGGAATTAGGATGGGGATGGGCAGGGCAGGTGACCCCATTCCGAGAGCTTTTGTCGCACTTTTCTCTTCCTTTCCACCCTGGGACTCAAACCAGGAGGGGAAACCTCCACCAGCACAGATCATGTTAAACCCACAGGAGGGGTTTAACATCAACCCAAGAGCTTCACACACTCCTCCCTGCCTTTATTGTCATTATTTTATCAACACCATCACAAGCCATTAATCCTGTGCCAGAGCCCCTCACAACACCCGGAGCAGGTCAGCTGTACCTGCTGCATTTTTTTTTAATTAATCCACTGAGGGAACTCTGTTCTTGAATCATTTAATCACAGCACTGTCACACCAGGCTGGTAAGCATATTTTTCCTTCATTAGATTGAATATATAATCTCATTACAGGAATCTGACACGCTGACTAACCCATAAATCAGGCTGGGCCGTGCTGGGGAAGCTGGAGGAGGCTCTGCCCTGAGGGGATGCACTTGGTGGTGGCCAGAGGGATCAGCTGAGACCTCCATGCCCATTCCTGTGTTGTTATTTCCCTTGCAGGGCGGGCAGGGACGTTTTGCTGCACAAACCTCCACGAGCAAGGGGAGAAATCCTCATTTGTGGCCACAAATCCTCATTTGTGGCCACGCCAGGCCACAGCTCCTCCTCTGAAATCCCAAACACTCACACTGATGGAAGATCCAGAGAGGGGAGCGCAGGCCACCAGGGGAGGGACTGCATCAAAATGCAATTAAAATATGATTTGGAATCGGTGTACAGGGAGAGGTGACAGCCTGGACGTGTGCATCAATTTATAGTGGTAGAGGTGGGCAAGGAGCTGACTCAGCCAGGCTATTTTGGATCCCTGGGATAAGGAGCCATTGCTAAAAATGCCACTGCTAATGGTACCTTGTCTGCTTGGTAAAGACATCATCAGATCCCAGATAAGTTTATCTTTATTCCTATTTTTGGAGTGTCTACCATTAACTGGAGCACTGTTTTTTATCTCCATACACAAATGATGAACAAATCAGCATTAATAACCCCAAAGGTCATTAGGGATGGGAGTTTCCCAGTGGGATGGAGCACACACACACGGCCTGACTTCAATGATTTGATGGTGAGCAGAGATAAATTATCCTGCTGCAGCTCAAATCCCCGTCCCTGCAAAGCTCAGCAGTGCAGGTGAGCAGCTGAGCCTCAACTTTTGTTTTGCCAAATAGCTCCGGATTGCAGGATACAGAGAAATCCAGGGATCTCATTCCAAACCGGTTCTCAGGGCGCAGATTTTGGACGGTAATTCAAGTGCTGCTGACACTGAATTATCTCTTTAGATAAGGCTGCTGGTGATGATGTTTGCAGGGTTTTGCTAACGTGGTGTCCTGATAGGCAGGATCACATTTATACAGGAAATGCTTGGAGATAAGGAGATCATCACAGGAAGCTTTCAGTAATTGAAACCAACGCCTGCCAAGGCTGTATTTCCACTGTTCTCTCACGTTCTGGGCCATCATCGATACCTGATGATGTTCCTTTTGTTAGCAGCCTTCAGATGGGGTCAGCTGTGAGGTCTGGGTTGGGAGGGACCTGAGAGATCACTGAACACCTTTAGATTCGTTACAGAATCATCTTTGTGGCCACACTGGAAGCAGTATTTAACCCCAAACTCTACAGAAATACAACAGTCAGTTAACAAATGTGGGACACTTGGCTGTGACACTGAGAACTGAATGCAACAGGCACCAGAGTCACAACTCCCTGCTTTCTCTGTTAATGCTGCTCACGATTAAAAGAGGTGTTGATCTCTGTGCCCAGAGGCAGAACATTCCCGAACCATTAAAGCATTTCAGTGTCACCACTGGTGGGGCCTCCAGCTGCTTCAGTCCCCACCTCCCTCACCCTGAACTTCCCAAATCCCTGCAGGACTCGCTCACACAATCATCCCCATGATTACAAACACAATGATAAAGTCTCACAACTTATCCTTTCATGTTCAAGCATTCAAAATTAAAAACATTTCTGACAACAGGGCAAGAGAAAACACACACCACTGCAAAGCAGCATATCAAACCCAGAGAGGCCCCAGAGCACATGTCTGTATAAAAAGGAATTATCTATTCAGGGGAACTACAAAGTTATCTCCCGTCTTTTTTCTTCTCAGTTTAGCAATCTAATTCAGAAGTGCTTTGCTCCAGCATTTCTATTTCATGACCTCGCTACCTCCTGGCTGTATTGATTTATTCACAACCAGCCAAATCGCAGAAGGAAAACAAACATTTTTTCTGCTGGAAGAAAACCCCGGGCACAGCTCCCCTGCCTGCCCGAGAGGCGGCACAGCCGCTCACCCAAGGGCTGTGCCCACTGAAGGGGAGATGTGCAGGGCCTGAAGTGCCCCCAAGGGCTGCAAAATGGACAAAATCAGCAGCAGAGGCACCTGGAGATGCTGCTGCAAGTGCCACTGCTTGGGGTAGGTGGTGCAGGGACGAATGGGGTGGCAGATTTAACACACTGAGGGCAGTGGAGGACAGGGGACAGCACAGCAGGACCTGGGGCTGGTCATGGCTGGGAGGAAAGAGCTGGAGAAGCTCCAGGCTGGAGGAGCAGCTCAGCCCTCAGCCCTGGGGAGTCCTGACCACTCCTGGAGCTCAAACCACCCCAAATTCCCCTGCTGCCAGAATAAATCACAGAACAGGAACACCTGGAGCAGCGGGTGAGGAAGGGCAGAGTGTGGCTGAAGGTGTAACAGAACATAAAATAAATGGAATTTGGAAATGGAACTGGTTTTGTGCTGTCCACAACAAGCACCTCAAACAAAACAGCTTTAACTGAGGCCAGGTTTTATAGAATGAAGAGGCTGACACGTCATTAGACCCCCTCGTTATAAAATCAGTGCAGACCAGCATGTCCTGGACGAGCTACGACAGCTCTCAATCTTTGCTGAATGGGAAACGATAAAAATTATGAATTTGCTCTTAAAAGCAGCTAAAAATCGCAATCTAAATATCAGATCAATCACAGACGAGACATTGCACATTCCCGGGCTGGGTCCTGAGAGTGAAATATCTCCGGTGAGAAATGAAGCACATTTATTGTACTTGTAACTAATATCCCTTAAAAGCAAAGCAAATATTGCTGTTGCAGAGGCAGGATCCATAAGCACCTGGACAAATGCAGGCTGTTTGCACGGAGCAATCCCACCCTGCTCTGTGGCTGCAGCACGATTCATGGCAGGCTGCGACTCTCAGCCTGCTTTGCCGGGGTGTTTTACTGCAGCCCCATTATCCTGCCCATTTTAGCGAGCGTGTGGCAGCCCCATAAATACACAAACCTATGTAAAACAGGCTCTCACTGCTTCTGGAGTCCTCGCAGCTTTTGAATTTTATGTGGGTTTGGCGTTGTGTTGATGTGCTCGCGGTGGAATGTGTGCTGCCCAGAAGAGAAATGCTTTTACATTTCCATTAAAAGCCCTGGCGGTAAATAAACCCTTGGAGCTCAGGCAGATATTCCTGGGAACATCTACAGCACTCCATTAAAATGTCAGAATCTGTGTTAAACATTTGAGAAAGCAGCGGTGGATACAACACATTTAAATCTTAAATATATGCATATATTATGTGATAAAGATATTTCAGAGTATTTCACAAACCTCTGCAGAGCACTCAACAGTAATAGTTCAGTAACAGTAAACTATCAGCAATCGTTTAGCACAACAGCTGCCCTTTTATTACAAAAGAAACCCAAACCCAAAACAAAAACAAAGCAAACAAAAAGAACCAGAAACTCGTGAGAGCTGCACCACAGGCGGAGCAGACAGGAGGTGTCGGGAGAGCTGCGAGTTCCTGCTAATGCTCAAATTTCAGCTTCGGTCTGAGGGGGCATTCACAGGAAAGGGATTTGGGGTGAACTTTAAGGCTCAGGTTTGCACCTCGTGCCTCACAATGGGCTTGGCTGCTGCTCCCCTCTCCATCCCAAGATTTCCAGCTGGGAATTGGCTCCTGCTGCTGCTCCCCTCTCCATCCCAAGATTTCCAGCTGGGAATTGGCTCCTGCTGCTGCTCCCCTCTCCATCCCAAGATTTCCAGCTAGGAATTACCTCCCCAGCTCCTCCCTGCAGCTCCAAAGCCCCTCAGCATCGTTCAGGTAAAGATAAACAGAGTCCAGCAAGCTAAAACTTGGGTTTGGGTTTATTAATTTGAAAGCCTGAGGTTTAGGAACATTTCTCTCTCGTGTCAGGGTTTTGTGACGCTGTAATAGCAGGGCAGGGACATTGCTGAGGGACAGGAGAGGGAAATGGTGACAGAATTTATGAAGCCCCCACCCTGGGGGAGCTTCAGCCCCATTTCACAGCCCCATTTCTCGGTCTCACACCTGCAGATTTCATTTCCTCATCACACCCAGGCCTCAAGGAGGTGACCAAACCCCTCCTGCAGCTTCACCCCCGTGCAGGGAATGGCAGCTCCCTGTCCAGTCGAGGGAACATTTACAAACCTGATTTTCAAGCCCACTGAATGAAACAGGAACAAGCCCTGACAGCTGAGAACTCCGAAGCCCGTTTGTCACCGCTGGAGGAGGCAGCAGTGACGCTCCCCCAGCACCCCAGCACACCTGCCTGAAGGATTATCACCTACCAAAACACTTTTTTTTTGCTGCTGTACCCGACAGAATTAATATTTTACACTCTGAAGCACTAATAAGGCCGAACACACAACCCAGAGATTATCCCAAACTTCATTAAATGGGTGTTGACCACGGATTTTCCAGGTTACAGCTCAGCCGTGCTTTGACAGCAGCCGCAGGGCTGGGGGAAGCAGGCGGTGGAAGGAATTCATTGTGTTTGCTGCCTGCTGCAGGACCTGTCACTCAGCCTGGTTCCTCCTGAGCTGCTCAGGGTGACAAGCGAGCTGTCCCTGCTCCTCACTGCAGAGGAAACGCTGCTGTCACCGACCCCAGCTCAGCCCAGAGAGAGGAAATCCCTCTGCTGAGCTCGGGGGAGCACGGAGGGTGACGGGTGAGCTGCCAGCACTGTGGATGTGAAATCCCTCCGGAGCTGCTCAGGACAGTGATGGGGATGAGCAGCTCTGAGCCCAGTCAGGGACACAGAACATCACGGACAAGGGGGGTCTCAGGGGTGAGGAGGGCTCTGGACCCATTTAGGAGCTCACAGCCTCATTCTCCAGAGCACCTGGGGGACGATTTAAAGCTGAGAGCTCTGAGGAGCAGCTGGGTGAGCTCAGGTCTCTGGGCCCTGCAAGGGAAGGACTTTTCACAACATGGGGACACCTCAAACTCTTCTCTCACGCCATCAGTACTAAACACCACCCCAGTCTTCCTTTTTTGTGCCTTCTCCCCCAAAAATGAAGAGCTTCAAGAAGAGGGCACAGACTGGAGAAAACCTATTTAAAGAAACACCAAAAGGTCAGCTAAGAAGATAAAGAAAGGATGTGTCATGAAATTCACTTGAGGAGAGGAACAAAAGAGAAAGAAAGAGAAGGAACAAAAGCTCTTTTTCTATCCTGTGCTGTACAGAATGCAGCAGTGCCTATAAAAAGGTCAGAATTGATGAACAGGAAGCAAAGCCAGCCCATGGCCCGAGGTTCTGGCTGCAGCCTGGCCCTGCCTGCCTGACCCAGGGCAGGGCTGCACAACTGCCCCTTGATGAAGCTGCTCAGGGCTGGGGTGGCTGAAGGGGAGACCTTGGGCAGCAAACAGAGGCAGCTCTGAGCTCTGCTGGGGCTCCCCACACGTCCCCCCTGCCCTGCACGGGTCTCGCTTGCTGCAGCTTCCCTCTCACGGGCTCCAGGCTGAGCTGAGCCGCGCTCTGGGGCCAGGAGCTGAGCACAGCCGGCGTTTTGTGCAGCGCTGGAGGTTGAGGATGTGCCCTGTTATAGATACAGATTATATTGTTGGCTTTTTGCATATGTTAAAATGAATGTTATGTGTATAAGATTAGAAAATTTTGTTGTATTAATATGGTTTTCTTTATTTCTGTTATTGATGAAACTTAGAAACAGTGGTATAATACATGTATGTTAGGCTATGACATAGCATTAAAACAAAAACTACTTTTGTGTGTATAACCCAAAGACTGACAAAGATAGATGGAGACACTTTCTTTTTCCTTTTGCAAACTCTCTTATCCAGATGAGGACAGCAGTGACCAGAACTCTGGGGGAGGAATTTATTGCATTTTTGGTATCAGGGAATGTAAATCTCGATGGCTCCAAGAAGATTGATCCATTGGGAAGGGGGCAAGAGAAAACTGAACAGAAGAACCCCAAAGATCCTAAGCAGAATGTCTGAATATGTGTGAGAATTTATGGATATGTAGCAGGGTTCTGTTTTTAAGGGACAATCCTTTGTCAGTGAGGTGAATGCAGAGACACCCGGCCCTATCTGTATTCTTTATTTTTTTCTCCTAATTGTCTTTTTCTACTAAACTTTTAAATCCTATAAAAATCATGTGAACCTCGTTTTTCGCAGCCACCTCAAAGCAGCGTGAGGCTCCTGAGGGCTGGGAGCCAGGAGCAGCTGCTGGGGGAGCAACAGAGCAATGGGCCAGACTCACACAAACACAGCAAACACCAAAAACCCAGCCCTGCCCTGGGGTGGGGAGCGTTCTGCCTCGAAAACTCCATGTACTGTGCAGGCTGGGGAGGGTGACTCATGTTATAAATACATATATTATTGGCTTTTTGCAAATATTATAATGAATGTTATAAGGTTAGAAAATTTTGTTGTATTAATATGGTTTCCTTTATTTCTGTTATTGATGAAACTTAGTGGTATAATACATATATATGTTAGGCTATAACATGATATTAAAACAAAAACTGCTTTTTGTTTATATAACCCAGAGACTAAAACGTTGGTCAGAGACCCTCTGCATCCTAAGATTATCTTGTTCAGATGAAGACAAGCAGTCCTCCAAGCCCTCCAAAGGAAAAATTTATGGCACCCATTATTGGAGGACATAAAACCTAGTGGCGCCAAGAAGATTGATCTATTGGGGAGGGGGCAAGGAAAAACTAAACAGAGGAACATCAAAAATCCTAAGCAGAATGTCTGAATATGTGCGAATTTATGGATATGTAATAGGGTTCTGTTTTTAAGGGACAATCCTTTGTTAGTGAGGTGAATGCAGAGACACCCAGACATATCTGTATACTTTATTTTTATCTCCTAATTGTCTTCCTATTAAACTTTTAAATTCTATAAAAAAACAAATATGTGAACCTTGTTTTTCACAGCTCAGTGCTCTGTTCCTGCTGCATGAGGCTGGTGAGGGTTTCTCCCTGGTGCCAGGGCCATGTGTGAGGGCTCTAAGGGGAGCTGAAGGTGATCCCTGGAGGAAATGCTGCATGTCCCTGGCAAACACAGCTTTAGCAATGTCCTCGGGACAGAGGAGCCGCTCTTCCCTTCCCAGATTGCTTCCCGAAATTCCCCAAAGCAGCGGCTGTGTGCAGCACCAAGGTCGGCCCTGGGAGGGGAGAGGCTCTGGCCTGCACAGCCAAACTGTGACCAAATCAACATTCCAGCCCCTGTTTCTGAGGGAACTTCCCTCCCTTTCCCCACCGTCAGCAGTGCCAAAATCAGGATGGTTTCCTGCGGAGTGAAGCACCCCAGGGCCCAGCCAGGCCCAGGTCCCCAGAGGGTCCCTGAGGGTCTCCCCTGGCCCTCAGGAGCACACCCCGAGCCACGGGACACAATTCCTGCACACACTTCCCAAATATCTCCCTGGGAACGGGCTGGAACCCAGAGCTGACTCCTGCCCAGCCCAGCTCCCACCAACGGTGTGAAAAACGAGGTTCACATAATTTTTATAGCATTTAACAGTTTAATAAAAAAAACCAATTAGGATTAAAAATAAAGTAAAGAATACAGATAGGGCCGGGTGTCTCTGCATTCACCTCACTGACAAAGGATTGTCCCTTAAAAACAGAACCCTGCTACATATCCATAAATTCTCATTCATATCCATAAATTCTCACACATATTCAGACATTCTGCTTAGGATCTTTGGGGTTCTTCTGCTTCATTTTCTCTTGCCCCCTTCCCAATGGATCAATCTTCTTGGAGCCATCGAGATTTACATTCCCTGATACCAGAAATGCAATAAATTCCTCCCCCAGAGTTCTGGGCACTGCTGTCCTCATCTGGATAAGAGAGTTTACAAAAGAAAGAAAAGATCTCCATCTATCTTTTTCAGTCTTTGGGTTATACAAACAAAAGTAGTTTTTGTTTTAATGCTATGTCATAGCCTAACATACATGTATTATACCACTATTTCTAAGTTTCATCAATAACAGAAATAAAAAAACCTATATTAATACAACAAAAATTTCCATTCTTATACACATAACATTCATTTTAATATTTGTGAAAAGCCAACAATATATGTATCTATAACAACGGTGAGGGGAAGGGCTCCGGTCCCACCGAGCCCGTGCCAGCAGAGACTCTCCAGACTTGAATCAACATTTGCTTCAGTGGGGGATTTTCAGCTGCTCTATTTAAATGCTGAATTTTCTTTTTCATTTCCATGCTTAACTCATAAAAACTGAATTTATTTGGGTTGGGTGCCGATGCCTGCAAGCACAGCTGCTCACCAGCTCTCTCTGCTTGCTATGTAAATGCATGAGAAGAGGATTTCAAAGCCTTTTCCAGCTTGCCCAGCACCAGAATTTGGGTTTTCTTCCTCTTTTACTGCTGTGTTGATGCACCCAGGGTGCCCCGAAGCCCAGCACCTCCCCAAAGCAGAGCTGTGTAAAAACATCTCATTCCCTGCTTTGTAGAGAACTCTGGAGATGGAAAACCTGCTCCCAAAGAGTGCAGGGGCAGAAATAAACCCAGGATGGGTTATAGGGTTATAGGGGCAGAAATAAACCCAGGACGGGTTATAGGGGCAGAAATAAACCCAGGACAGGTTATAGGGGCAGAAATAAACCCAGGATGGGTTATAGGGGCAGAAATAAACCCAGGACGGGTTATAGGGGCAGAAATAAACCCAGGACAGGTTATAGGATCAGAAATACATCCAGGGTGGGCTATAGGATCAGAAATGTATCCAGGGTGGGCTATAGGATCAGAAATGTATCCAGAGTGGGTTATAGGATCAGAAATACATCCAGGGTGGGCTATAGGATCAGAAATGTATCCAGGGTGGGCTGCAGAGGCTGAGGGCAGCTGAGCTGGATCTGCCCTGGAAAAGCAGCAGCTCCAGGATGGGGTACATTACTTAGAGGGAGGTGCCTGTCCCTGGATCCAGAACGCTTTCAGCATTCCCCAAGGTTATCCTGACCATTTGAAGGGGTAACACATGAGGCAGGACCTCAGTCACTCTGTTCTCCCCACTGCCACAGGAGGATTTGGTGTTCCCAAGCCCAGGCACACCCACGGAGTTCCAGCACCAGAGGGGCACTTTGGCTCCATGTGAGTGCCATCAGATCCTTGGGAAGGGGCTGCAGGCTCAGGGAGCTGCTCCTTGCCCCGGCCCTCTCCAGGTGTGGCCAGCAGGAGCAGCTGGGATGTGCTGCTGAGGGAGCCAGGGCACGGCAGCCTCACCCTGGGCTTGCCCAGCGGGTCTGGGGCTCCCGAGGCAGCCCTGGCAGAGCTCAATTGGAGTTTTGTTGCTCCCTATTTGTAATCCCTGGATTTTGCTCTCACTGCTGTGTTACTCAGCTTAAAGACCATTGACCACACTGAGCTGTGCGAGCAGAGCAGCCTCAGAGTCACACCAGCTTCCACTGCTGGGAAATTCATTTACACAAACTGGGTTTTGAGCTGTTTTTGCTTCAGACACGCTCAGACTGTGGATCCAGCCCTTTAATCCACGTTCTCGTAACTGGTTTTATACTTGCTGTGTGCAGAAATGAACATGTGTAAAAGCAAACTTAATCTGGGTATTCCCATTGCTGCTCTCTCCTTCTGGAACAGATGGCAGCAACAGACACTGCTCCCAACAAAACTTCATTTGCAGGAATTCTGCCTAAACACCCTCCTGGGAGCTGGGATTGGGATGCCTGTGCAATCCCTGCTGCCCCACCCCAGAGCTAAATAACTGAATAATGGGATTAGCACAGAGAGGTGCCCTGGGCCAGCCATGCTGCCCAGGAAAATCCCCAAATTCCCATTCCGGCACAAAGGCAGGGCGAGGGGTGGCCCTGAGGGCACACAGTGCCATCAGCACCCTGGGAGAGGATGAGAGATTCCCTAACAAGCACCAGGAGCTGCTGGGAGCTCAACCAGCCAAGGCAGCATCAGTGCCAGGTGAGAGGATCTGAGCAGTGGCCAGAACGGGGAGAGGAACAGTGGGAAACAAAGGTTCACCATCCTGGGGAGTTAATCCAAGGTAACTCAAGGAAACTGTGCCAGCCACCACTAGAAAATATCCCTGCCTTCCACACCTTCAGGGCTGATGGCAGGAATTTTCACACCAGGCTCTAGGGTAGGTCAAGAACATTTACTTTTAAAGCTTCTGGCTTCAGGCTTAAGAGAGTTTCAGCACCTCTGGGTCCAGATAAAACAATTCCAGGGAAGAAGACTATCCCTGATGATGGGGCTGGTTCCCATAACTAACCGGGCTGAACCTGGGTTTCACTCCAGGTGTGAAGTGTCTGAACTGCAGGGGATGCTCAGAGGCTGCCCTGGGCCAGCCCTCCCCAGCCCTGAGGGGTGGAGGCAGGCACAGGGAATGTGCCTGGATTGTGGGAATACAGCATTCCTGGAGCTCTCTGTTGGAATAACCAAACTCTAACAGCGTTCCCGAAGTTCTGCACTTGGAATAACCAAACTCTAACAGCATTCCTGGAGCTCTGGAATAACCAAACTCTAACAGCATTCCTGGAGCTCTGGAATAACCAAACTCTAACAGCATTCCTGGAGCTCTGGAATAACCAAACTCTAACAGCATTCCTGAAGTTCTCCACTTGGAATAACCAAACCCTCGCCGAGGGAGAGGCTCTGGCACGGAGCAGGGATGGGCTGGAGCCTCCTTCCCTCCCGTTTCCATCTGGCTCTGGGTTGGACAAACACCGACAATGCCCCAGTCAGCTCCCACTTTGCATCTCATGGAACACGAGAGGAGCTCCTTTGTCCCGAGTTATTTCCAGCCCTATGTTTCCATCCAGAGCTGCATCCAAACTCTAATGAAATCAATTCCTGGATCAGAACCAGGGACTGGCTGCCAGCGCTGGGGTTTGAAGCCCTCAGCACCCCCGGAAAAGCGGAGCTGTCGCTGAGGGAGCCTTTGTGGCCCAGCTGTTCCCCAGCCGTGTGTTAATCAGGGCACGCTGTCCTTTAACTTGGAAATAAAGCTGAGTTTATCCCCCCAGCCCAGGGCCAGGGCTGCTTTAACATGTTTAACCCACTTTCTAAAGATGCTGAATTATTTGCAGCAGACTCTTTACCTCGATGAGCCCAGAATTAGCCCGAGCCTTTATGGGATGTTTTAATGGGCAAAGCAAATCTGACCTGGTGAGATTTACCAGCTTTATTAGCAGCAATAACAATTTTACTGTCAACAGCAGTAAATCAGGGTTCATTTGGAACTCCACCACTTTTATCTGGAGCAAGCAATTAAAATGTCAGGTTTTCATTGGACATAATTCCTGCCTTCCATAGAAGACAGACTCCCTGTTTAAGTGGGGAATGTAAAGCTGCCAGTTCAAAGAAATCTAAAATTCTCAATAAAATTCAATCAGGTTGAGGATGTTTGGGGAGTCACACCTGTGGAGCTTTGTTTTATCTACAAACCAGATCCATTTTCCAGAGCACACATCCAGCAATCCTGGCAATTCTCTGCAATGCAACATCCATTTTCCTGGTAATGAGTGAAAATACCACAGAGCTGAGGAGAAGGTCGGAGCAGAAATTGTTCTGACAGAGTAAAGCACACCAGAAACCCGGACACAAATCCAGCCACTCACTGAGCCCATCTCTGCCTCATTTTCCTCTCCTTTAGCACTTCTGCCTCACTGATGGTGTCTCTGCATTTCTCCTCTTTATTTCCAGGGACATCTGCTGCAATCCCTTCTCATTAACTAAAAGCACACATTTCTCTGGGGTCTATTTTCCTTTTCTTCCTTCAGTTATTACCAACCCCAGCCACGCTGGGGATAAGGGGCAAAACCAACTCCTGAGTGATCCAACTGCTGTCATTCCCCAGAAGGTGCTGGAGAGAACTGCAGGGTGCAATTAAAATTCAACATTTCCTTGGGTTTTAAAGCCCCTGCAGTGGATTTTTAAACACAACCCACTTCGAATCTCTCCCTCCAAGAGCAGCCTGGTTATTGCCGTTTTAAGGCTTCCCCATCGTTTTCCTGTTGAGATCCAGCTCTCATCACAAAAAGCCTGTTTAAAGCTAAGCCAAACCCCACCAAATTATTACTTGCAGCAGATTTTCTCTCCCCAGCAACCATTTATCATAATATTTTTAGGTTCGCCTTTTACTTTGTCTTGTTTTTAGAGGGGAAAAGTAATTCCTGGGAAAATGTGCAACAATCTGCTTTCAGTTTGGAAGCACAGGACTTGAAAATTGTCTGAAAAGCAGGATTTCTCAGCAAACAGTCCAGAATTTGGATAAAAAGCCACACTTCTGTGAACCTAGCAAATCGAAAAAGGACACTTGAAGCATTCTGGGGGAGAAGAGCCCTGGACCAACACCTCCAGCACCACACAGGAGCTGAGCTCTTTGCTTCCCCCATCCTTCCCCCATCCCAAAGCTTTTTCTTGTGCCCCTGTGCCCATCCCAAACCTCACCTCGGCCGCAGGGACGCCCTCGGGGGGCCGGCAGTGCAGGACAATCATCCCCTCGATGGGAACCTCCTTGCCCTGGGGGTCTTGCTCAAAGTTCTTCCGTAGATCTGCAGGGTTGGACAAAGAATTCCTCACCATTGGCATTCCTTGGGTGCAAGAATTCCTCACCACTGGCACTCCTTGGGTGCAAGAATTCCTCACCATTGGCACTCCTTGGGTGCAAGAATTCATCACCCCTGGCACTCCTGCCCCAAAGCTCGAGGGGGTGTGGGGTGAGTGATCCTGGCACTCCCAGTGTGGCACTGGGCATCCCAGAGCCCCAGGACACCCCGGATCCCTGGATCCCACCACCTTCAGCTGTGTTCCCATTCCTCCACTCTCCAAGGCCGTCTGTGTTTGACACAAGCTGTGCCAGAGCGCCAGGCCCAGGTTCCAGCCGTGCCTCCCATCTCCAGAGCCTTCCCGCAACTGGAGAGCTCAGAGCAGGGACAAGGTGGGAGCCCCAGGTGCTGTGGGTGAATCGAGGGCGTTGGAACTGGATTGGGAGCGAGAGAATCCAGCCTGGCTGGGCCCTGCCCTGCTCAGAGCAGCGTCTGATACCCTGCTCTGTGCAGATCTCACCCCGACAGCTGCAGGGAGGAGGAGGAGGAGGAGGAAGGGGCTGGGAGCAATTCACACAATCCCAGAATGAACCAGGTCAGGAGAGACCTTTGAAATCATCAGGTCCAACCTGTGACCGAATTCCAGGCTGGGGACAAACTGCAGGCACGGCTGCCCCGGTGCAAACTGAGCTTCAGGAGTGTCTGGCAGCGCTGCAGCACCTCTGGGTGCCTGGGCAGAGCAGAACAGACACAAAGGGCACCTGGATCCAGCCGGGATCACTGGCTCTCTCCCAAGTATTCCCTCGCTGTGGAAGCGAAGCAAACCCTCAGGGATGTGCCTTCCTGCTGGAGGAGGTTCCTTTAGGAACTCTCCTCGTGTTCCCAGTGTCCCACAGTGGGGATTTACTGACTTCATTCGCTGCCCTGCTCACAGCTGATGAAATAGAGCCCTGGCACCGCCATTCCCAAAGCCACCGAGACCCCTCTGAGCAGGCTGCTGGCTGCAGGGAGATGCTCACAGTCCCTCATGCTCCTTTCCATGATTCTTTCTTAATGTTGATTTTTTTCCCTCCACAGACAACCAATTTCTTTTCCAGCGCTCTCTTTAAAAAGACTTTCCTTAACAGCCGGCCTGCGCTTGTGCCTACAAATGCCTTTATTAGGGTGAAAAATGGAGCAGGATCCCTTTGCTCTGCCTTCCCCACTATCGCAAAGAAATACTCACCTGCTTCTTCGGAGAAATATAAAGTGCTGCAACACTCTGGACTTGCCTCACAATTCAGAAACTTCGGGATTTCGGTGAAAAATTGAAATAAAGGGATGAAATGAAGCCGCCGGTTCCTCAGTGCCCATCGCAGAGGCGCTGGGAGAACGTTCTGGGTTCTGTCAGAGATTGGACCTGCAGGGTCTCATCCCTGACCCTCCCAGGGTGTTCCCCAAGCCATAAATCCCACCCCAGGATGTTCCTGCTGTGCCTGAGGAGCCCCTTCACCTCTGCCCTCCCAAACCGCTGCTTTTGCCACCAAAGCACTCGGCTTTGAGCAGAAACAGCCTGGGAACGGGCAGAGAGGAGCTCAGCTCCCACACAAAGCCTCCAGGCTCCCCCAGAACACTCCAGGCCCAGCTGAAGAGCCTCTCCAGAGCGCTGTGGGGTTAATGGGGTCTCGGGGGCACTGGGAAGAAGAGCTGATCCCACAGCGAGGGGCTGAAAGGCTCCTGCTGCTCCTGCTCCTGCTGAGCCTGGCTCAGATTGCCATTTTGTGGGGCTGGGAAATCACAGCACGGAGAAAAGTCAATAAAAATTCAATTCAGATAAAGGTCCTTTCAGCTCGGCAATGCAGGGGAATTATTGGCTCAGTGTTACGACAGTTAATGCAGTGAAATAAAAAATTGAATTTACACATATTTAGACATTCAGACTGAATCAGCCAACAAAAAACTCTGCCATTAATTAAATGAAGGTTTTCTTACACTGTCCTTTTACTTCTGACAAATGTTTGTTTTATCCTGTCAAATGTTTACCCTGCTAAAAGACACCTTTTTAAATTGTCAGGAACAGCTGGAGCACTCCCTGCAAAGTCTCCCTTCAGGTTCTGCCTTTGCTCCTGCCCTCCTCTCCCAGGGAATGTTTCTCACAGCTTTTTGCAGGCTGCACCTCCTTTCCTAGGAGAGGAAAGGGAAGATCTGAGCTGGGAGTTCAAAGGAAAAGGGTTCACCACAGGTTGGGGGAAGCAATCCTGAATTCTCTGCTGGCACGGGCGGTGTCAGGCTCCTGTTCTGCCAGGAAAACGTCCCAGGTCTGGTTCCAAGAATGGGATGAGGCTTGGAGCAGCTCCTGGTGACAGCCGTGTTTGGGGTTGTGTCTCTGCTGTCCCCCTGGTGTTTGGAGCATTTCCCCTTGTGCAGCCCCCAGCGGGGTCTGTGGGAGGGGAGTGACGACCCCACAGCTCATCAAGGACGTGAGGAGTGGAACATCATCCCCCACCTTCCCTAAAGTCTCCAGGGTCAGCAGCTCCATCGTTTGTTCCCTGCCAAGAGCAGCTCAGGGCCCTGCAGGGTTCCCGTGGCAGCCTCTTGGGGATGGGTTTATCCCAGGAAAGGAGGGAAGGTGTTTTTATCTCTGCTGACTCCTGTGGCTCCTGGGATGTTCCTGCCTGACCACATCCATGGAAGTTTAACCCCAAACCCAGCACCCCAGCCCTCAGAGCCCCAGAAAAGCGGGATTTACTCACAAGCGATGCGCACCGACGCCTTCCTGCTCTTGGAGGTGCCCAGGTGGCTCCAGGCCACGCACTGGCACCAGTAATCCTCGGGGCCGTGGAAATCCTCCACCTGCTGCCTCGTGACGTTGATGGAAACCTCGCGCACCTTCAGCCCTGCGGGGAGAGGCAGAGTGTCCTGGGGTGACTTTATGATACTGGTATCCCCGATCCTCTGGTTTATGTTATATATTAAGTTCTGTGCTTTTAAGACTGGCTCTGAGAGCAAGAGAGGGGGAAGAAGAAACTGCAGTTTGTGTTAAGGAAAAACATCACTCCCACACATCCCGCTCCTGGACTGTGGTGTCTGCAGCACGGACAGACAGCGGGACAGAGCTTCTCTCTGGCTTTCAGTTAGTTCTAGCTAGCTGAGGCAGAGGAGTTCCCTGGACCTTTGTTTTTTCCCTTTTTTCCTGGATCTGTGCAAGCCTGCTCTGGACTGAACACCCAGCCAAACCCTGGGAGCTCACGCCTGTGGCCCACCGGGGCCTGGGCCTCGGCACTTTCCAGCACCGAAAGGACTGATAAGAACCTGAGCGAGCCGAGCTACACCACATGGAAAGGACATTTTTTCTTCCTAGACTTGCCATCCCATCGAACAGCAAGAGGTTTTATTATTTAATATTACTCAATTTTTGTTAAATAAACAGCTTTTTCCACTTCTCTCCAAGGATTTTTTTTTTTTTCCTTTCCCAGACCAGTTGGTGGGGAGGGGTCATTTCCCTGGGGAAACCCCCATTTGGAGTTTTCCTCCCTAATTTGCCCTAAACTAGGACACAGAGTCAGCAGGGACAGGCAGTGGGGCGAGGCCGAGGCACCCAAACCTGCCCTTCCACCAGCACTGCCGCTTGCAGCCAGGGAAAAGCCTTAATTACTTCAATTAGTGCCACTAGTGGAATTCTGTAAGATGAGCGCTCATAAGGCACCGGGCTCCAGGAATTGCCCCCACCGTGATCTCTGCAGCTCCTCCCTCAGAATCCTTCACCCAGGATGTTTGTCTGGAATTCAATCAGGTGCAATAAAAATGTCTTTAAACGACATCTCCATGCCCTGTCAAACCTCCCTCAAGCACTGGGGGAGCTGAGCACCGCGGCCCCTCGGACCAGGAGCGTTTCCCCCAGCCAGAGGCTGAGGGTAAATTCCAGAGCTCCAGAATCCTCCCACACTTTTTGTGTGGCACCCCTGGGATATTCCCCAGCCCTGCAGCCACCTGGCATGACAGCCTGGGGAGAGGAAATCCAAGCCAAGCCTGGCGCTGGGATCCATTTGAAAGAGTCAGAAAAACATTAAATGAAAATAGAAAACATTCAGGCCTTGTTCTTGCTCCTCTCTCCTCCGGTGCAGTCCCCAGGCAGTTATTTCCCCTCCACTGGAAATGGAGGCAAACCCAATCTCGCCGTATTTCATGCCTGTGGAGTTTATAAAGCAGCAAGAATTCTAAACCTGAACTCCATAAAAATTGGCTTCCACTTAATCTCAGGCATCATTAACAGCTGGGCAGCCACTCCTCAAAGGCACTGGGAAGTCGCTGTGCTCCTCTGGCAGGAGGAGGGACCGGGTTCACTGGGGATGCTCCAAAAGGGGAAGCTCAGACAAGCTTTAAATCCTGTACAAAAATACAGAATATTTGATACTTTTCCAGCCACAGGAAAAGGGGATTTTTTCTTCTTTTCATTAAGGCTGGCTTACAGTGAAACCCAGAGACAGGGACAAACCCTTGACAGCTCCCCAAGTTGTCTCCAGAACCCCTTCAGTCCCTCAAATATTTATTCCCCCTGCAACAAACAAACACAGGTTTCTTGGCTGCTTTTATTTGCATTTTGTTTTCCCCCGTGTTGATGCCATTTTAAACAAAACTGTTTACAAAGCCTCCCTTTATTTCCTGACACGGTGACAACAAACCCAGAGGAACAAAGGCTCTGCCAGAGACCCTGCCAGGAAAATGCACCCCCTAAACAAAACCATCCCTGCTCTGCCAGCCAGAAATCCTTGGATTCTGGCATTAAAACGTTCTGCAGAGTGGTCTGTACAGGTTTAAGGTGAGAGAAACTCCATCACTGGAGCTTCTGTTCCCTCCGAGAGGACGGGAGTGCTGGGGACAGAGCAGGGTGGAGGGTTTGGGATCCCGTTCCCACCAGGAGCAGCTTCCTGAGGGGAAAACTCTCCCTGGATCATGCAGAGCTGTGCTGACCCCACTGCTCCCTTCACTCCCGAGCTGCTCTGGGGATTTTGGGAGCAGCAAACACAGACAGAGGTGTGGGAGCTGCCCCAGCACAGCCCCTGCTCACAACGACAGGATTTTGATACCAAACAAAAAGAAGGAATCACTTGATGATGAATTTTGGAGAAGCTGAAGCCATTTCTTGGCTCCTGGGTGCTGCAAATTTCTGAGCAGGCGTCAGTGAATTCAGGCATTTACAGCTCCAGATTTATTAAGGTGGAATATTCTCCAGCCCAGCTCTTCCTTTCATTGACACGGCGTTTAATTAATCTATAAATCAGCCTGCATTTAGTGTGGCAAACAAAGAGCGCACGGTTTGGGGAAGCTGGTGGTTCAGCGTTTTGAGAATGGGCCAGGTAGGAATTCAGGTCCTCTTAAAGGTCTCCCAATTCACCCATGGACAAAATGAATGCATCCAAAACTGCAGAATCTCGGAGTTGTTGGGGTTGGACGGGACCTCTGGAGAGCAGGGGGTCTTTGGGGGGAGTTGTGCTTTGTTTATGGAGAAAGTACAGCAATTTCCATTTGTTTTAGGAACAACGACAGGAAGCAAACCTATTGGGAGGTGAGGAGTATTCTCCATTTATCACCCCCGTATTTCACCAGCAAACATATCCACCTCCCTCTGCACCTCGGGAAACGCCAGGAAAATCGTTCATGGGGAGTGACACCGGCTGAAAAATCCATTCAGATCAAAGCAGGCACCTCATAAACCACAGCGACATTTTACCTGCGACTCCAATAACTCCAATAAGCACCGCGAGCCCAACCCTTTAAATTATTGTGCAAATTAGAACCATCATCTTTTGTTTTACAGTAGAGCCGTGCAGAATATCAAGTGCTGGCTGTGGCACTGAAATGCTAATGGGCTCTGCTGGATGCTCGAGCAGCACAGACCGGTGCTGGCAGCAGATGAATAATTGCTCTCCGTGTACTAAACACAACGGAGCTGCAGAGAACTTCGGCATTTGTCAGCTTTATTTGTTTAAATGAGAAAAACACTGACAGCAGTTATGGCTGTAATCCTTCCAGTTATCAGACAAGGAAACTGTGCGAGCGGGGCTGAGCCTCTGCTGAACCCCAGCCTGAAATAGCCGGGCAGGGTCTGGAGTGTGCAGGAAATGCAGCAGAGGGAAATTAATCAGCACTTAATTACCAGACCTTCATCACAGCAGCATCCACGAACTCGGCTCTCCCTTGATGAGGCAGAGCACAGAGAGAACAAAGTCCCTGCTCTGCCATGCTTGGGAATAAACAGGAAAAGCAGAGGCAGAGCAGCAAAAACACCACAGGGACACTCCAGGCAAAGCCTTCCAGACATCCCCAGGCAGCAGCGCTGCAAAACCCTCCCTGTCCTGCTGCTCCTCCTCACAGACACTGCTGGGCTACTCTGAGGTTTTTATTCCCCTCCTGTAAAACCAAAATCGTGAAATCCTGGGCTCTGTGCCCGTGCTGGTGACAAAGCTGAGCGTGGGGAGTCCCTGCCTGGGGCTCCCCCAGTGCCTCCCCTCCGCCAGGAGCCCCCACGGTGCTCGGACACGTCCCCTCCATCCAGCACAAGCCTCCTCCAGCCTGGGGCTCTGCTTGCTGCTCTTCCCTTCTCCACATGCAGCGTTTTGATCCCACACGAGCAGTGGAAGGATGGGGAGGGTCGGAGCCTTTCGGTGCAGCGAGGCCCCAGAATCCCCTTTAACCAAAATCCCGTTTTTGGCACAAATCCCAGAGCGGTTTTTCCCAGCTGGAGCCCCCAGGGCAGCAGACCTGGGCTGTGCCTGGGGACAGGCTGGACTCCAGAAACGAGGGCACATCCACACCAAAAGCTCCGACAGCTGCTGCTCCTGGAGGCTGAGGAAGAGCTCCAGGCTGATTCCTGGCTATGGATGGGGATCATGGTGAGAGAATTCCCTTCCCTGCTGCCTCCCTCTGCATTTCTGTGCCCTGAGGACCCTCCTGGCACCTTGGGACTCCTGGGCACTGCCCTGCCTGCTCCACGCTGTGTTTTGGGTCCAGACCTTTGGGGCACCTCCAGCCCTGGGCTCAGCCCGACCCTGCAGCGTTTCTGTGCTCAGGGGAGCTGCCCACGGAACCAGGGATTGGATTTGGATTTTCTCCCAGTCCAAACCATCCATGATCCAGCTCTGTTGCTCCGGGTCTCAAACCCCAGTGATGTCCTTTAAACACCACCTCGTGTTACCAATCTTGGTTTGTTCTGTTATTAACCCAAAGCTTAGAAAACATAATTGCAGCACTCACAGAGAGATTTGCTGTAACCATATGGAAGGAAAGCTTTTAGGGACGACATTTCTCCCATATTGATTCAGCAGTGCCTTCAGAAGTAAAGGTTATGCCTATTAAATTATTTCTGAAAAGGTAACTGCAAAAATTAAAATTCATTCAGATTAGCATTTACAAAAAAAAAAAAAAAAACCCTTTAATACGAAATTTCTTCAGAATGTGTCACTTCAAAAGAATGCCAAGCACTACTTTAGGAGGTGCAACTTCTTTTTAAATGGCGTTTTTGCCTCTAAAAAAGGAATTTCTTGTGTTGCTGGAGAAGGTGTTGTACACAGAGAGCTGCTGCCAAGGCTGGGGGTTGCCTAGCAATGCTGGGAGGGGAGAGGGGAGAAAGCAATAACAACCAGACTTGTGGAGCCACAGCATTAAATTGGTCTGCAATACTTATCAGCTAAATGAGAAAGGCTCCAGGCTCTGCTCGGAGCTGATAAAATCTCCTGATCACTCCCAAACATCTCCCTTCTCCTCTTCTTCTCTTCCACACCCACTGGACACTGTGGAACTCTCCTGCTCGGGTTATTCCAACTCAATTCCTGCCCTGGCTGGGGCTGGGGGCGAACTCCAGGGTCCAACCCAACAAAAATCCCATAAAAACGGGAGTTTCCCTATTTCCAGCTCCTGCTCCAAACTGAACCAGAGGAAGCCCAGTTCCCTGCAGAGCTCCCTGGCGGGGTTGGAACTGGGATTCCCGCTGGGATGTGTCCGGGAGCAGCTCCTGGCTCACCTGTGGCCTCATCCAGGCTCTCGAGGGACACGTGCTCGTTCTGGTGCACCCAGTCCCCGTTGCACTTGAAGAAGATCTGCATGGCGGGCACGGCCCGGCAGCGCAGCACGATGGGGTTGCTCTTGATGATGTAGGAATCGTCCGGCTCCTCCAGGAAATGGGGCAGGGTCCCCGGGGCCGAGGGGATGGACTCGGGCAGGGCCTCGCTGTTCTCATTTCCTGCAAGGCAACCAAAGGAAAAGTCACGTTTTTCACGTTTCTTCCACAGTCCCGTTTCACTGCTGGAGGGAGAAACCAGCTCTGGGTTTTATTTAGGATGGGTTTTACACCAGGAGTGCCTGCAGAGCTGCTGGGCTGGGCTTTGCCAGGCCAAACGCACACAGAGGAAAAAAATCAAATAATTGAAGTGTAAGAGCTGTCAAAGTGCCCCAAAACAGCAGAAAACTGCCCCGCAGGTGGGAACTGGGGGTTCAGAAGCTGCGGGATGTGAGTGGAGAAGCTTTCACCACTCCTGCACATCCTCTCAGGACTGTGATCCCCAGCTGCCATCAGGCCAAGGGAATTCCTCCAGCAGGGGATGAGCCCAGCGCCCTCCGCTCCCGAATTCCAGAGGCGCTGGAACAGAGGCTTTGCCTTCCCATCCCGTCAAATCCTGCCAAAGCCGGGAAATTCCCACTGATCTCCGGCACTGCTGTGGTTTATTTCAGCACTTTGTCAGTTTTTGGCCGGAATTCAGAGGAAAGCAACAGTTCTGAGTGAGAAGGGATTGGTTTCTGCAGGAGGAGCAGAGAGCGCCGAGCACACCCGGTTGGGATGGCGGGAGCTGGGATCAGACAGGGAACAGCCGAGGGCACGAGGGAGGTGACCGAACCCAAAGCAGTGAAATTAAGGCGGGTGAGAGGGAAGTTGCGTTGCTGTGAAGGAAAATGAAACCTTTTCCATGTCTGGGAGATGCCAGACTAATGAGAACGGTGTTTTATTTCTATTAAATCCCAGAGCTGTCCCTCAGCACGGAGCTCTGTGTGCAAACACTCCCCGAGCTGTGCTGGGGAATCACAGCCACCTTCAAACGAGTTCAGTGCTTTCAAGCCCTTCTCAGGGTGCTTTACAAAATATTATCACAACTTTCAGCGTTTTACTCCCAAACATTGATGCCAATTTCCACCTTGTCAGTCTTCAGCAACGCTGCGTCCCTGCAGGCTTTATTAAATCCGAGTTTTATAGGAAATAACAAAAAAATGTCATAAGATTTTTGGAGAGGCTTGGAAATCCCAGGCTCCCACCAAGGCTCCAGCAGTGCTGGAGTGGAGGCAGAGCAGCAGCTGAGTCCGGAAGGATCACCCAGCTGGAGAACTCCCAGTGACCCCGAGTTATTCCACTGAATTTGCTATTTAGGGCAAGGCAGAGAGGAGACAATCCCAGCCCCACTGACATCCCCGGCGGATTTCTCCTGGCAGGTTGTGTCTGCATTGAGTGGTCTGGCTTTATTTGGGTGTCAGGCAGATTTTGGGGCTGGGAGTGGCTCCCTCCCGATGGAAACCTCTCAGGTGACCAGGAAAATGCAGGTGCATCTTTTCCCTTCGCCGTTTTCCTTTGAAAATCCAGCCGAGGTCCAAAGCAGGAATGATTCCCCCTCACACCCACGGACAGATCTTGCTGTATTTTACAAATGGAATTGCCTGAATTCCTCGTTTCAGGATGTTCCTGCCCCAGGTGGAATCAGCACAACATTTCTGGATAAAGAACATTTTCCCCTCTCCTGAAGTGCCCTCAACGCTCAGGATTTTACCTCAAAGCCTCTTCCTCTTGTGATCGCCTTTCTTGTGCCCCAACTGGAATTCACACTCCCCCAGAAGCTGCTGGAACTTTCCCAGGGGCTGACTGCAAATCCCTGAGGTTTTCCATGTCAGTTTTTGGCACTCAGGCCCTTCAGAACTACACAAAAAAAGCCGTTTTGTAGCAGCAGCAAATGACAGAAGAGCAAAGCCTGACACACAATTCTTGTGGTTTTCATTCCTGGAAAATTACCTTTCAGGAAGGGTTTTGTGTTTTATGCTCTGCACGCGAGGCCAAAAGGGACTTTAAATCTTTTTATGACAATAATAGAAATGAAAAAGAAAGGAGGGGAAAAAAAAAAAAAGTTAGGAAGAAGCATTAAATTCTTCTCTGAAATAAACACACTGCTGTTGTCAGAACACATTAGGAGATCTGGACAGCAGCAGACAGGGATGAGTCAGTATTTCAAAACTGATTAGGATAATTTAGATGTTAAAATGAGATCTTAAACCAGCGAAAAACTGTGAATTCTGAACTCTTTTTTTTTTTTCTTTTCAAATTAAGAATTATTTGAAGTGAGCAGCATTATTCTTTCTGCATCAGAAAACCCAAACCAAACAAACAAAAAACAAAACCAAAAGTTAAAGTGTCCCCAACAAACAAAGTTACTCATGATAAATACAAATAAATCTGGCAATAAATTGTGCAGAGACTTTTCCCAAGGGGCTAAACACAACTTCTTTTACACATTTTGGTACTAGAAAAACAAAGCTCTAAAATTCCCAAACGGGGCTGAATTCCCCTCTCTGATCCAGCAGCCCTGGGATCAGAGGGAGCTCTTTTCCCTCTCTGCTGGGATTTTGGGATTTGGGATTTTCCTCTCTGCTGGGGTTTGGGATTTGGGTTTTCCCTCTCTGCTGGGGTTTGTGATTTTTTTCCTCTCTGCTGGGGTTTGTGATTTTTTTCCTCTCTGCTGGGGTTTGGGATCTGGGATTTCCCTCTCTGCTGGGATTTGGGATTTCCCTCTCTGCTGGGGTTTGGGATTTTCCCTGATTTATGGCACTGCCCTGAAGCAATTCCTCCTGCAGGAGCCATTCCCACATACAAACATTCCCAGTTCCCTCCAAGCTCCTTGTCCAGCTCAGGAATTCCTCCCTCTTTGGTTCCTTTTCCCATTTACAGATGCTGGCAGCAGCACTGGGTTATTCCCTGCTGCTCTGGATGTTTTCTGTCCCAATCCAGAAGGAAAAAGCCTTTTCCCAGCTGGAAACATCCCAGCCCCTCCTTTGGACAGGCCCATTCAGGAGCAGAAACACGACTGGAGATATCCCAATATCCCAAATATTCACATTCCTCCCTTTCCATGTGTCCAGCGCCGCTGATCCCTGCTGGCCTCCAACCCCTGCAGCCAGGATTTCCCCCAAAGAAATTCAA
This sequence comes from Pseudopodoces humilis, assembly GCF_000331425.1. Next base: position 1,074,404 of record NW_005087636.1, read on the forward strand.
GTGCCTTTCCCACGTGTGCTCAGCTTGCCAGGGAAGTCAGGGCATGGAAAAATAAAAAGCCTGATCCAGAATAGAGAATTTCCTCATGCCTGGAACGGTTTCCATGATGAAATTTGAGTCATTATTCAGTCAGAAAAGCAGCTCGGTGAGATTTGCCTACATTTGTTTAATCAGATGACCCCGGTCCCCACGCAAAGTGGGTTTTTTGGAAAGCGCTCAGAAATTGATGGGAATGGCAGATTTTGTTGCCCACGTGAAATCCTTTAATGCCTCTGCTGCTTCCCCTGGCTGGGGGATTTGCTGAGGCCCCAGGACAGGGAATTTAGCAGAGACTAAATTTGGAGAGATGGGAGACCCAGAAACAAATCCACTCCAAAGGGAACTCCCAGCTCATCCCATCCCACTCCTGCCATGGGCAGGGGACCTTCCACCACACCAGCTTGCTCATCTCCATTTGTTCCTATTTTTTCAGTGCTTTTAGCAGAATTCCTGATTTTCTTCCTGGCTGCTGTACAGCCCAAAGCCAGATTTAGTTTCGTTAATGAACTTCAAATGCCCTTTCCCAACAATACAATGGATTTCTTACTGGGTGTTTACAATTTTCCCTGTGAGGAAGAACCCTCAATAGATCCGTGAACTCTCAATAAATGAATGAACCCTCAATTAATCAATGAACCCCTCAATTAATCAGTGAATCCCTCAATAAATCAATAAACAATTAATCAACAAACTCCTCAATAAATCAGTGAACCCTTAATTAATCAATGAACACTCAATTAATCGATGAACCCTTCAATAAATCAATGAACTCTCAGTAAATCAATGAACACTCAATAAATCTATGAATTCTCAATTAATCAGTGAACCATCAATAGGGTTCTCTGATTAATTGAGACCATGAATGATAAATGAATCAATGAATTCTCAATAAATCAATGAATTCCCAATAAATCAGTGAATTCTCAATAGACCAAGGAAACCCTCAGCAATCCCAGCACTCCTCAGGGAGCTCTGGTGGGGATCCAGGGATCTGTAAATTCCCAGCCCAGCTCATTCCCGTGTTCCCGTGCTCTCCCAAATTCCCAGCCCAGCTCATTCCCGTGTTCCC
>NW_005087636.1:1086915-1114577 GCF_000331425.1 Pseudopodoces humilis
CATCCATCATCCATCCATCCATCCATCATCCATCCATCCATCCATCCATCCATCCATCCATCCATCCATCATCCATCCATCCATCCATCATCCATCCATCCATCCATCATTTACCCTGTCCCAGAACTGCCCCTGGATGGAAACCTGCTGCCCTCCACCTCCACCTGTTCCTTGAGCACCTTCCAGCCTCGGGAGGGAAGGAATCCACCCCCGGGATGTGCCAGCCCCGCTCAGACCCTGCAGAACCCCACGGGTGCAGCCAACAGCCCCAGCTGGGCTCTGCCCCCACGCTCTGCTCATCTGCCAGGAAAAGCTCTGGGAAGAACTTGGAATTATTCAAGAGCCCTGCTCCAGTGCCCTGTGAACAATATCCTTTTCATATCTGCAGCATGATAAAATCACTTGTTACTTCCCTGCTGCCTGAGTCATCCTCTCGCAAGCGTTATTAACCCCGTGCTCACAGCCTGCTTGGGGACTCGGAGCCCTTTTGTTCCAAGACTTGGAGATTTATTTGTCAAGTCTGACAGCTCTGATCTCGTCTTGCAGGGAAACAGCAGTGCCTGAACAGGAATTTATGAAATCATGAGCTGCAGGAAATAGCCAAAATCACGGCAAGGGTTGATTTGGAAACGAGGAGGAGATAAACAACATGGAGATAAAAATCGACATTTCCATAAAAAAAGACTCACTAAAAAGATCTGAAAGCATCAAGGAACAGGGCACTGACAGATCTCACGTGTGCTTAACATGTGGTTTATAGATTTTAAAGGAGATATAAAAACATTTAAACTCCATCCAGACATCTTTCGTTCTGGATCTCGAGAAATCAGCAGGTACAAAAGAGACACATTTCATGTAAAAATGAGATTGTGAGATTGTCTTTGCTCTTGCACACGTGCTAAAATGAGTGGTGTTCCCTTGGGCTGAACTTAAAAACGTGAGGTTAGAAAACAGTGATGTGATTAACATCACCAGGCCTCATCAGGGCCGTGCTGTGACATTTTTGAGTCATTTTCCTCGTCACAGAACTCCATCATTTCCTGCGGGAAGCAGAAGCCACGGGTGCAGGAGGCACCGTTGGCCACCAGGATCTCATCAAACACAAATAAAGGATTGATCAGATCACCCCAGATCCCAGCAGTGTCCCGCTCTGGGCGCTCCCAGCCAGCATTTGGGGACTCTGGTGTTTGAGTACAAACCAGAAATCGCAGGAATCACAGCCAGCCTCACTCTGGTGGAAAGTTTTGTGTCTTATTTAAGTCAGGAGTTAAATACACAGATCTTGGGATTTAGGGACGTCCAGAACCGGCTCTAGCACTGGGCTGGATGTTAAACCTGAGCCCTGTCCTCGTTCCCACCCCGAGCCAGACCCTGCCAGGCCTTGGGGTCCCCCTGGGCACCCCCAGCCCCAGCAGGAGCTGCTTTGTCTCTGCCAGGAAAAGAAATCATAAATAAATAAATCAGCACTGATGGATTTCACCTTTGCCAAAGCCCAGCCCTCGGCCCATCCATCATCCTCCATCAGGCAGGGCTTTAGTGCAGAGCAGCAGGAGTCGATAAAAAGTGCTGAAATACCACCCAGGCTGTGCCTGCTGGGCTTTTAATTCAGTAAATAAATAAATTCCGTTGGGATGAAACTCTCCGTGATCCTGGGGATGGATCTCCAGGCACAGCTCCCTGCAGCAGCCTCAGACACTCAGCTCAAACCTCCCTGCTGCTCCTCTTCCAGCGGTAAAAGGGCTATGAAAACTCTGGAGTTCAAAATTCAGCCCTTTTTATGGTTTTATGGAGTCTTAACTACACAAACAGGGGATGTGTGTCCTACGGGGAGAAGCAGCAGTGCAATAATAGCCCAAAATCTGGTGGAAGACACTGTTAATTAGCCTGAGCTGAGCCCCAAAAGGCACATTCTGTCTCGTTTTTTGAGGGCTAATTAAGAATAATATCGAGGGGAAAAAATATCCCCATGAAATCCCTGTGTCTGAATTAAGCAGTTCGGGCAGGAGAAGGGGTTCTGCTGCAGGGGATCTTACAGGGCTGAGAGGATTTTCCATTCTGGCCACCTCCTCCTTGATCTGGTTTTTAACTAATGCGCACTGGATGGAGAATGTTTAATAAGGTTTCCTTATGGTGGCATAAAATCTGGCCATAAAATGAAGCAGAAGAGGGAAAAAAGGATGCTCAGAGGTTGGATTTTCCAAGAGCTCTCTGGTCAGGAGAACCTGGAAGCAGCTTTGAAAAAATCCCAAGCGAAACCTCAAAAAGCCCAACCAAGCAGCAATTCCTCGTCAGGTACATCCAGTATTCCCAGTGCTGGAATGTGAATCCCAAAGCCTGGAGCTGGCAGCGAGGAGCTTTGCAGGGGTGAGGAGCAGGAGTGGGTGCCAGAGCAGGTGGAATCCTGCTTTTCCCTGGAATTAAACACAACCACGGTGGGCAGCAGCGGTTTCCCCGGGAAAACTCCATTTGGAATTCCAGGGTGGAGGTGGCAATTCCTTGGGTGGTTCTGGGGGAATTTAACCATCAGCACAGCGTGAGGAACAGACCAAAAGAGGGAACAGCAGCAAAATTATCCTTAATCCACGGGATTTCCATGGCTGATGGACATCCCCCAGCCCGGGGCAGAGCTCCCATCCCACTCCGAGCAGAGATGGAAAATTCCCTGTCTGGAATTGCGTAGCCAGGATGCAGCAAAGCCTTTGGAAAGCCACCCCTGCCCGGCTCTGGGCTCGCTGGCAGAGCCCAGCCATAAATTCAAGGTTGTGGAGGCCTCAAGGAGAATTTTCCCTTGGCCACGTGCTGCCCTGCCACGCTCAGCCATGCACAACACAACTCCTGACAAGCACCGGGGGGAAAGGGATAAAAGGAGCAGCAGGGAAGTAGCAAAATGAGGGGAAAAAAACTGTTCAGCAATCTTTAATGAGGTCCTGCTGGTCTCTGGCTGGAGCTTCTGAGAGCAAGGCAGAGAAATTTCACATAATTACAATAAAAATCCTCAAATGCAAACTGGATCGAGTCTGGTTTTTAAGGTAACAATGGACTGCTCCTTTTGTGAGTGGCTGTGATGTCAAAGAGTGACAGAGTAACAAAGCTCCTCTTTCTCATTTTTATCCAATTTCAATTTGAAACTCTGGATTTTAAATCAGTTTTGTTTGGAATAGATATGGTTTTACTCTTGTCTGCTCTTTCTTTGGCTCAAGAACGGGAGTTTTCACCTGAGCACGGCTCTCTGACCGGCAGTGGCATCGTCAGGGGAGCGAGAAAAGTGCTTTTTGAAGAAAAAAACCATAAAATGATCCTGATGGTGGCTCCTGGCTGTGTCTGGATAACCTTTTCCCCAACCCCTGAGTAGGAACTTTGTGCTCCAGAGGCTGAGGCAGGAGGGGAGCTGGGGGTGATCAAAAACCAGAAGTGGCCCCGTGTCCCCTGCACTTTGTAGCCACCGAGCCCGAGCCTGCCAGGCCATTCCTGCCCCAAAACAGCAATTTGTTGGAGCTGCAGCTGCTGGGCAGGGATTTGCTCTGCCCTCTGCTCTGCCCTCGCGCTGGGAGCTGCTGCAGGGCCAGGAGCGTGGTTAATAAAATCCCAACTGAGCTGGGGGAACAGCGGTTATTGTTCCAGGGGAGGAATCAATTCCAGCATAAATTCACCTTGTCTGGGCTGCAGGACAAGATCCCAGGCCCTGGAGCTGCACCACCTAAAGCTCCTGCCATTCCCTGGGCAGCAGGCCCACTCCCAGCACTTTTTATCTCTTCTTAAAAGCAATATAAACATTTTATCTCTGCCTCTGTAGCAGCATAAACAGGGAAAGCGAAACACGGCCGCCCTGGGGAGAATTTGGATGGCCTGGCCCTGTTTGTTTCCTAAAACTCCTCTTTTTATGGCCCCTGCATTGTCCCTGTGAAATGTCACCTGTGCTGGTGGCAATAAAGCTGCTCCTGCCAGGACAGCAGGTAAGGGACAGGGACAGGAATTGCTGCCTTTAATATTCATCAGTGCCAAACCGAGACACATAAAGGTGCTTTCCTCTGCCTCCTGACGAGCCCTGAGGCAGCTGGAATGGAACAATCCTGGAACAATCCTGGAGCAATCCTGGAGCAATCCTGGAACAATCCTGGAGCAATCCTGGAGCAATCCTGGAACAATCCTGGAACAATCCTGGAACAATCCTGGAGCAATCCTGGAACAATCCTGGAACAATCCTGGAGCAATCCTGGAACAATCCTGGAACAATCCTGGAACAATCCTGGAACAATCCGGCTCTGGGGCTGCTGGAGCTGCGGCTGGGGCTGGGATGGCCCCAAACCCTGCAGGTCCAGCTCGTCCCAAGGCCAATCCCGGCAGGGAAAATGAGCAGTGAAGTTTAGCCTGGCACCGAAAGTTGCTAAAATGATAATTACAGGAAACAAAAATCCCACTGCCTCTCAAAGGAACAGATGATTCAGCCACATTTAGCTGGTTTGGGGGAAAATAGCGGCTGGTGGGGTCCCGTTCCCAGCAAACACAGGGTGGCACCTCCAGTCTGCCCAGCCCAGCCCCTGCTCCCTCCTTCAGCATCATCCCCTCCACCCCACAGACCCCAAACCTGCCTCGGGTGAGCGCAGGAGCTCCCAGAGAGAGCCAGGGGGCCACGGAATGACAATTCCAGGGATAACAATTCCCGGGATAATGACCCCGAGCCACCAGCCCGCCCCACCAACGGCAATAATCCCAATTTTGGGAAAGCCAAAGGGCTCCTGCAGGGTTTTGACTGATGGCAGCGTAATTTGCTGTCACCTCCACGTTTCCCACTTCACTCCGCTCATGGATTTCCAAATTACACCGGAATTGTGTTGTTTGCACTTTTAATCTTGTAAAAACCTCTCCGGCAGCCACACACATTCCATGGGGGAGGATTCCTAATTTATGTAAAGTATTACGGAAAATGATCTATATGACAGTTTGGTGTAAAATGCTAAATGCAAGTCATTACTCACTGAAGATAATTTGAGAGTATTGTGTCAGGGGAGACATTAGATTGCAGAGGATAAAAAGTTGGAATAGGTATTCACATATTTATCCACATTTGCATAATCAACTGCAGGAGGTGGCGGCTGTTCTCCTGGGCCCAACTAACACACAATGAACTCAACAGCAGTTGGGAAACTTTCCATTATTTCCCGAACTATCCACACAATTCCTGATTTGGGTTTGGTTTTTTTGGGTTTTTTTTGGTCTTCCAAAGGCAGCCGCAGTTCCTATCCCAGAGAAAAAAGCCATTCCTGGATTCTGGGGGTGTTTGGAAGCAGCCAAGGCTGGTCCCAGCTCCTGAGGGGATGGGGACACTGCAAGGGCGGTTTGGTACCTGCTCAATTAGAACATTCATGGATTGCTCCAGCTCTGCAGTGGGAGGATTTATCTCATCCTCTCGTGGGGAAAGGGCTCCCACAGCTCCGCAGCAATGGCAGAAGGGGTGGTGACAGAAGGAAACAGAACAATCCTCATTTATCCCTGGCTGTCCCTGGAATTCGGGGCAGTTTCCGTGCTGACACCGCCCAGGGGCTGTGCTGACGGGGCAGGGAGCAGCTCCAAGCTGCCTTCCTCAGCCAGCCTGCTCCTCCTCAGGGCAGAGCTACTGATCCTGTACCCAGAGAGTGGTGCTGGAAATCACAGCTGGAAATGATCCCTCTTTCCCCTTGGCATGGCAGCCAAGAGTTTTTAATGCAGAGTTTTTAATGCATTGCGAGGTGCTCCCAGCCCAGCTGCAGGGCTGGATTCCCACCAGAGAACATCAACTTTTATCCCAGCCAGCTCCTGGGGTACCTGGAAACATTCTCCACTCCTCACTCAGCAGCTCTGGAGCGATTTCCCGGGAATGAATGTCCCTCCAGAGCTGCAGGAACTCTCACAACGCCTTTCTCCCCTGCCACAGGAGCCCTTCCCTCTTCCCTGACCCTCCATCTGCTGATTCCAGTTCCCCAGTGCCTCAGGGTTTCAGCTTTTCCATTTCCCAGGTATTTGTGACCCTGCAGCTCTTCAGTGTGGAACTCCAAACTCCACACCCAGCGGCAGCTGCTGCTTCCCCACTTTGGGCAGACACAGCAATTCCTCTCCAGGCCTGGCAGCCAAGGACACCTCACTGCCTCAGGCCCCAGAGATGCAAACAAAAGGGAGCTGGGGGCAGCAAACTTGGGGGAAATCCCTTCATTCCCTGCAGCTGGAATTGGGAGATTAACCCCAATGTGCCAATGGACCAAACTTATAAAAGTAGGAAACCCGTGACTATCTGTCCATTTTGGGTGCAGCCCTTGGGGTCTGCCCTAAATATCCCTCAATAAATAAAAATGCTTTTTATCCCCTTAATTTTGTCTGTCCTATGTTTTTAAACAGATGTTTTTAAAAGGCACCCCCACAGCCTGGAGGTTTTTCCTTCTTGAGCTCAGAGCTGGGTTTTTTTCCACCATCCCCTCCCTGAGTGAGGGTTCTCCCTTCCCTGCTCCCTTCTGTTCCCGATTATCCCGGATCCTCACTAACCCTGTCCCAGACAGATAAGCAGCTCCCGTTTCCAGGGCTCAAATAAATTCTGTTTAATTCACGTCTCAGAGCCCTTGCTGTGGCACATTCCTGTCCCTGCTGCCCCATCCTCATCCTTACATTTAGGACCCGAATTTGGGGTTGGGAAGGGCCCCTGTGTTTTCAGGACAGTGGGATCCCCCTGCCAGGAGTGAGGGAATATCCAGAGGGAGCCCTGAGCCCACGGGGACCCTCAGGTGTGGGATGGGTTTGGTGTCCCAGCATTTCCCCTGAGCTCAGCAATCCCCAGCCCACAGAAACACGACTCAAAAACATTCCTGAATGTTCCTGAATTCCTCCAGAAAGGCAGGAAAGGGCCAAACACCCCAACCTGGGCAGAGGCACCTGCAGAGCCCCAGGAATTCCATGGGAATCATTCCTGGGTATCCACACCTGCAAAGCTTCCCTGCCAGCCTTCCTGGCCTTTTCCAAGCCCACATCCATGTTCTGCTTCTCCCACCCCTGACCAGGTTTATTTTGAATTTAAAGAAGGAAAAAACAGTTTTGGGCATCCTGGAGCCCCTTGCAGGAGGGAAGAGATCCAGCTCCAGTTTTGTTTTCCTGGCACAGTCCCTGTCCCAGGCAGGACCGAGCCTGCAGGGATGGCAATCCCAGCCACCAGATGGAGATTAAAGCCCTGCTCCAGCCCCTCCCTGGGCTCTGTCTGGCTCTGGGACACGGCATCAGCTGTGGGAGATTTCCACTCTGGAATCCCCAAATCCGCACACGGGGCAAAAGCTCTGGGGCTTGGTGACAAAACAGGGCCAGACCTGAGCTAATTCCTGCACCATCCGTGCCGTGAGAGGTGGGCTTGGAGCTTTCCCAGCAGGATTTGCACTCCCAGCCTCTCTCCCGGTGTTTTGCAGCTCCAGAATTCCAGCCTTGCCCGGCTCTGCCTGCTCCATCCCTGGGCAGACACGGAGCTCCTCACACGCTCCTTCCCCAGCAGTGGATGCTAAAAGAACACGACAGAGGAGTTGCTTCAATGCTGTATGAAAGAGTCGCTGTAAATTAAAAATTAAAAAGTATTCAGCAGCTCCAGCAAGAGTTCAAGCCCATCTGTTACTGTAAATTGCCTTTTGTTCCTTTATCTTAATGGAACCATATGCCAGGGGCTGGGAGCTGACAGCTGAGTGCTCCTCTCTGCCTCTCTCCTGTTTGGGATCCGCAATTAACACCGGGCTTTAATCACAATCTCACCCACCCTGCAGCCCCTGGGGCTGGGGCAGAGGCCTGGGGATGATCCCAAGGCAGGAAATTCTGCATCTCTTGCACTCATTCCCTGCAGCTCCCCTGCTTTGCTGGGGTCGCTGTCACTTATAACAAATAATTTCCATTATTCCACAACGATTAAAGCTCATTTGGAGTCCCTGCAGTTTCTGTGACACCCTCCAGTGAACCTGTGCTGTGATCTGTGCAGCTCCAGCAGCTCATGTGGACCATGGAGTGTTTTCCCAAGGAATAAATAAAAATTCCTGTTGGGTGGGTGGGGAACAGCACACACCTGAGCCACCTGGAGAGGCACAGACGGGAAAACCTCAGCCAGCACTGGCTGGAGACAGCAAACTCTGCACTAATCCAGAGAAACTGCAGGATTTGGGCACAGCCAGGCTCCCGAGGAATGGCAGCATCCCCCTCGGCTCTGATTCCCAGAACCACACACCAGGCCTGCCACAGCCTGGATTTAAGAAATAAAATTTTAAAAAAATTAAAAATAAACCCCAGGGGTTTGATAAAATCCCTGTTTTGCTCATTTTCTATTTGAAATCCCACTCAGGAGCTCTTAGAGGAGACAAAGATGGGCTTAGTCCAAACTGATCCCACCATTTTTCTCCTTGAGGATGAGCTTCAATCCTCGGAGTGTTAAAGCCTGGAAATGAGGGATTGATAAGGACAGCACAGCACAATTCCCTCCCTCCTTAATCTCTCTTTATCTTGTCACAGCCAGTCAGGCTGGATGATCCCAGTCCCATCACCAGCTGAGCCCCAAGCCCATCTCAGGCTCCTGAAATCTGCTGGGACTGGGAAATGTCTTTGTCCCTCACTGTCCCCTCACCACCAGGGCCAGCCAGCACTCCTGTCCTGTTTCCAGTCACTATTTACCCTCAGAATGCAGCATTCCCCAGCCTTGGCAGCACCAAAAATGTCCTGTTTCCAGTCACCGTTTACGCTCAGAATGTGACACTTCCCAGCCTTGGCAGCACCAACAATATTACAGGAATAATAAATGTCAATTAAAGTTCACCCACTCTCAAACCCCCAGACCAACCAAAACACCCAAACCACCAAAACCCCACAGCAGCTCAGAAAACCCTTCCCATCCCCAGTTTGGGGGGAAAACCTTTCGTGGCTGCTGGAGGCGAGCCCCAGGGTCTGAGCCCAGCTCTGGCACGAGGTCCCAGAGCTGCACACAGGTAAAACCTTGTGAAAGAAAACACAAAAAAATAATAAATAATAATAAAATAAATAATTATAAAACCAGGCCTTGCTGTTTCAGCTGAGTTAACAGCTAACCTGATGAGTTCCCATGAGGGAAGGATTCCAAGAATGAAAATCGGTTTGCATAAGGATCTATTTGTGTGAGAAACGCAGTGTGCACCTGGAAAAGTAAAAGGTCTATTCCATGAGAACCTGAGAAAGGAAAATGCAATCCAGCAAGGGGGAGGTTGGATGGGCAGTGGCCACTGCTGCCCAAGGAATGGGATTTCAGTGGATTGACCATGGGAGCTCTGGGAATGAGACTCGGCTGTTCTGCACCCCCAGGCCCCGGCTGGGTCTCATTTCTGTCCCTGCCGTGGGGCCTGCAGTGACACACTGCACAGCCTGACCTTCCTCCTGAAACCTGGGATGGGATCTACCCCAAAACCTGGGATGGGATCTACCCCAAAACCTGAAACAGGGATTTACCCAAAAACCTGGGATAGGGATCTACCCCAAAACCTGGGATGGGATCTACCCCAAAACCTGGGATGGGATCTACCCCAAAACCTGGGATGAGGGTTTATCCCAAAACCTGGGATGAGATCTACCCCAAAACCTGGGATGGGATTTGCCCCAAAACCTGGCATGAGGGTTTATCCCAAAACCTGGGATGAGATCTACCCCAAAACCTGGGATGGGATTTGCCCCAGAAGCTGGGATGGGGATTTGCCCCAGAAGCTGGGATGGGGATTTGCCCCAGAAGCTGGGATGGGGATTTGCCCCAGAAGCTGGGATGGAGGTTTCCTGCTCCCTGCAGGCAGGTGCAGAGGGATGGACACGGCCCTGCCTCCCCCAGGTCAGGCAGGACGGGAATTCTCCTCTGGCAGGACGGGCAGTGCCAGCCTGGAGCTCGCAGGGAGGAAGGAGGGTCAGTGGCAGGAATTCTTCACCTTTCACACCCCAATCCCTGCTCAGGGGGAGAGCAAACCCAGCTCGGCTCTGCGCTCCCCAGGACCTTCCCAAAGCCCCGACACACAATTTAAAAGCAAGGTGAAATGAAATGAAATTCAAAGGAATCCCCATCTCCTGCTGGAGGAGGGAGCTGAGCTGGGCATGAGCTGAGGACACCGATGGCCCTTCCCAGCTCCCCTGGGTCACCCAGGGCCCGGCAGGGACGAGCAGGAGCCGCTGCTGCAGCGCCCAAAATCCCCAAATTCCGTGTTCCTGGTGGAAAAGCGACTCCCCAGGGGCAGAAACCTCCTCGGGGTCCCGGGGGGTTTGGGGAGGATTCCCTGGAGCAGAGCTGGGGACAGCAGCTCAGCCTCTCCCAGGACAGCAGCGAGTTCTCCTAAAAGGGACACTGAGGCTGAAAAGGAGGAAAAGGTGTTTTAAAAGGCAATGAGCTCGTGGAGGTTTCTCCAGGAAAACGGGAACGGGCCATGTTCACACCCAGCACATTGCAAAGGGGAGCAGAGCCTGCCCTGGCAGCACAAATCCAGGGAAAATCCAGGGAAAAAATAACCCCCCAAAGTGCTGCTTTCCTGCCCAAAATCTGGGAGCACCCAGAGCTGCACATCCTGAGGCTGCACCTCCTGGAAGGGATGGCTGCATTCACACCTCTCCTATTAATTATTAATAATAATAATAATAATAATAATTCATAATAACCTGTTTCTCCAGCAACATCCAGGCAGGAAAGGGCAGCCCTGGAAGGGAACTCTCTGTGTCCACCCTCGGTGTCACCTCCACCACAGAAATCATCAGCTCTGCAATTTTTTTGAAATATTTTACTATTAAAGCCTGAAATATATTCAGAGCACCAAATGACACCTCCACTAAATGTGCTTTTTCAGCCCCTAGCCAAGTTTAAAAATAAACTTTGCATCTGTTAGCATTCTATTTCTGCATAAAAGAGAGCAGAACAAATCCTTATAATTTTAAAGATAAAATACTCCACTGAAGATAATGCCACTGCACCACTGCTGGATAACTTCACAGCAGCCAAAGACTCCGTGTTGTAAACCCTTTTATGAGGCTTTAGTGCTTGGAAATGAAATTGTAAATGGGGAAGCGCAGATTGCTTTGATTTAGGGAATTGTTGCCATTAAAGAGTTTACAAAGAACCCGGTGCTGCGTCCCCGAGGTGTCGGGGGAAGAGCTCCCAACTCCTCATAAAAATCATTGATATTCCAGGGCTGCTGCTCAGTGCAGCAGGGAAAATCCAGAGCAGTCCTGGTGACCCAGCAGAGAGAGGCAGGGAGATTTCAGTTCCATTCCAATTAAAGGAAAAGAAAAAGTAAAAAACGCTTTATTTGTTGCACATGGGTTATTGGACTCTCCAGTCACTGAGCCAGACTTCCCAAATCCCTGTGTTCATGGAATTATCCCTCTCAGTTTGCTCCCTGCCCTGTCCTGGACAGGTGGCAGAGGGACAAGGCAGGAAGGGACACTCAGAAGTGGAGAGGTTCCTGGAGCAGGCTCTGATCCCTCAGCCCCACCTGCCCGCTCCAGGACAGGAGCCAAGGCTTCAGACGAACTGGAAATCGCTGCCTGCTGGGAAACTCCCGAGCCAGGCAAGACAAATTCCTGCAGGATGCGTTCAGGGACCCAAGTGCACCACAGAACCTCAGCTGATCTGAAGTTGTTTTCCAGGCTGTTTCTCACGGGCTGCAGAGCTGACCTGAGCATTCATTTTCCATGGGGACAAAAGGGAGGGAGAAGCTCCACGGCAGGGCACGAGGAGAGGGCGAGACAACAGTGAGAGAAATGCCAATGTACAAGGCAGAAAGGCTCCAGAAAAATTAAAAAACCCCAGCACAAAGGGGAGACTGCCCCGGCGAGGAAGCACAAACCCAGCAGCTTCTGCCTTGCCAGGAGCAAACCCTGGGCAGGTGAGCAGGAAAACTCAGCCTTTCCCTGCTGTATCTCCTCACAAGGAGAAACCCTGGGATTTCAGCAGTCTGGGGTAAGCCCCTGCTCTCTGCACAGCCTCTGTCCCCCCCAGGGAGCCCAAATCCACAATTCCACCCTTGCTGGGCTCCACTGGAGGGAAATTCGGAACCCAGTTCAGGGCTGAGCCTTCCACAGAATTCCTGCCTGGAATGGTGCCCACCTTCCCAGGCTCAGGCTCCCACAGGAATTCCACTCCCACAGGAATTCCACTCCCTTTCACAGCAGCACCTCGGGAGCAGCTGCCCCAGGACCTGGAGAGAAAGGAATAAACTGGATTTATGGAACCAGCTCAGGATCTTGATCCCCCCACACCGTTTTACAGACATCAGATCGTCACAGGTGATAGCAGATCGACATTCCATGGTTCCCAGAAAGGTTTGGGCTCCACTGAACTGTCCTGGGTGAGGAGGGAGATCCAGAGCTGCCACAAACCATCAGCAGGAGCTGCTGGTGCTGCCCAGCTCTGACAGAGGGGAGTGGGAACTCTCATTTCTCTCAGCCACAGTGCCCCTGCTCCTGCCGCTTCTCCCCTGCACAAACCCGGGTACAGCAGGGAAAACAAAACCTGGGATTCCCTCCAGAGCTGTGGTGGGGGAATGAGATCTACCAGTGAAATCCATCTTCAGTGAAATCCACAAACCCTCCATGAGGGACATTTCTGTCAGCAAATCCTTCCCTGGGATTCCTCTGGAATTCCTCCCTTGTTTGAGCCGTTAATATTGGAGGTGCTTTGGTGCTTCAGAAGTGTAAAATCAAGGACTTTGTTTCCAGGCTTCTGGCAAAGCCTCCCTGCCAGAGCTGTCCCAGGGGTTCAGACCAGGAGGAAATCTCAGTGCTCCAAGAAGGTTGTTATTTTTTTTAATATCAGCATCCATTAACAGAGCTCCGAGACCTAAATATTGATTGACTTTTGACATATTATTGATGAAACCACTGTTTCGTGCAATTTATTCCCACAGACATTATTCAACTTTAAATTAAGTTCAATGATTATTTCAATTACTTAAAATGGAATTATTAGTTAGATTACAAGCAAGGGCAATTTCAATTGTTATGAATAAATAACGATTTTGGAGGTCAACAAGTGTTTTAATTGGTTTCAATTTGTACGTGCCAAATATCCTCTCAGAGTAATGAGGAGAAAATGGATCCAGATCCAGAGGTGAATTTTCAGACCAGATGTTACCAGGGCAGCTTTTCACTGCTCTGATACTGCCCAGACCCAATTTCATCTTGAATTAAGTAATTGGCTCCTGGTACAGATAAAAGGGGCCTGGACAAGCACTCGATTTTCCTTTTAATCTTCTTTAAGGACAATAATTCCTTCTGCACTCAGAGCTGTGTTCATCCCCCTCGTTCCTCCCACAGCATCACTGCTTTGAATGGGAACACAGAGAGACAGAGAAAAAATAACAACAAACCCAGGAGTTCAAGGCCAGAGCAGCTGCAGGAATTGGGATTTTTCAGGGCTGGGCCCAGCCCTGAGCTCTGAAAGGTTCTGTTCCCTCCACCATCAATAATTCCTCTGCTCCAGCCCAGCAGTTTTAACCTAAAAACCACCAGGGCTGGGGCTGGGGTTGTGTGCAGAGGTTTCTGTGCCTCAGCAAAGGGAGATTTTACAGCCCACGAGCACAAAACCCAACCCTGGCACAGCTTCTGTTGGTAACTCAAACACTCAGCCTGAAAATATCGCTGTAAATCACCAAATTCCCCGTTTCCTGAAGGTTTTACTGCCAGAGCTCCCCAAGAAGCTGACTGGATTCCTCAGGACACCTTCCAGGTTAAATAAAGAGCAAACCCCAGCACTGCCTGCGTTTGCCAGAGCTTGCAGGAACTCAGACCAGCACCCATAAAACATTTTAACTGAACACTAATTTAAACACAGCCCTTGGCCCTCACAGCTCGCTGAAGCAGTGCTGGAAAGGCAGATTTATCCCAGGTTCAGCTTTACCTGGGTCAGATCCATCCAGGCACAGCCCAGGGAAGCCTCGGGTCACTGTTAAAAGTTTTTAAAATCAGACCCAAACCTGCTGCATTTCAGCCCAAAGCTTCAATGTTCCCTCTGTGTCCCTAAGCCAAAGGCACCCTGTAAAGTGACCTTTTCTGCACTGATGAATTTTAGGGATTATCTGAAAACACCACTTGAAGAGAGGAGGGAAAAAGCCAGGAATGGGGGGGGAAAAGGGAGTTTAAGAAGCGAGGAAAGAGAAAGGCAATGGGAACTCAGGGCAGGAGCTGTGATGTTTCCATCCCTGGAATGTCCAGTGCCAAGGGCTGGAAGAGCACTTCAGAGCTGGACAGCAAAGAAAACACTTTGAAAATCAACCTGGAAGGAAAATCTCCAGGAGCAGAAAAATCAGAAAGAGCAAATATTCCTAAACAAGAGGCCTGAGGAGGCAGAGGGGGCAGAGAGGGAGATTCAGCCAAAATAGAAACCTGGAAAAGTCCCCTCAGCACTGGCTTCTGGAGAGTCACTGCTACCACACCAGAAAGGTCCTAAAAACATAAAAGACCTAAACCTAAAAACATCCTAAACCCCCAAAAATGCCAGAAAACAGCAGCAAAGCACCAACTTTGACACAGTCCTCTGGCAGAAACACAAATAAAGGGGAGAAGATAAAATTCCCAGTTGGTTTTTCACACCCCTCAGAGCAGTCCCTGGGCTGTCCCCGTGGGTTGGCACCGTCCCACCCCGAGTCGTGGAAATGGGATTGCTGCCAACCCCAGAGCACTTGGGAGGTTTTTATTTCTAATCCTTTAGAAATTAGAAATAAAATTCTAATAAAAATAAAAATACAATTCTGATGGTTTAGAAATTGTTTAGACAGGGCCCATCCTGAGCGACTTGTGGAGGGCTCTGAGCTCTGGAGCTGCCTCAGAGGGGTTTGGGCTCTGAAGGGTTTCAGAGCCCACCCTGTGGTGGCAGTCTGTGACATTTGCGAGTGGCAGCAGTGCCAGAGGCAGGAGCAGCCGGGCACAGCGAGGAGGTGACAATTATGTCACGCCTAAACAGCCTGGGGCTTGTGCCAGCCCCGGGGAGGGGGCGCAGGGCAGAGGTCGTGCTTGATGAAATCCACTGACAGCAGTAATCCCGCGGAAAAAACCTCAATTCACATGCAATTAAATCACTCTTGAAAGGGAAAAATAAAGCCAGAAAAACCTCAATTCACAGGCAATTAAATCACTCTTGAAAGGGAAAAAAGAAACCCAGCAGGACAATGCTCTGTGAGCAAACTGCTCTGGAATTCTCTGCTCGCTCCTCTTCCCTCCCTGCCTGACCTGGAGCCCTCCCCAGGGGGAAAATCCTGTTTGTACCTCAGGGATCCAGCACTGAGCACATCCCTGTCACCCCACGGGCCTGGCTGGACACTCAGGAGGAGCTCAGGCAGCAGCACCCCGGACATTCCCAAGGATTCCATTTAAACCACCCCAAAAACCTCCCTGTGCTCTCAGACCCTCTCTGCGTCCCGAGCAGCAGAGCCTCCAAACCATGCCAGGTTCCCTTTGATGGGATTTTTCCTTCCAGGTTATCCTGCTCCAGAATTCCTGCCAGGTTATCCTGCTCCAGAATCCCTCCAGGTTATCCTGCTCCAGAATCCCTCCAGGTTATCCTGCTCCAGAATTCCTGCCAGGTTATCCTGCTCCAGAATCCCTCCAGGTTATCCTGCTCCAGAATTCCTCCAGGTTATCCTGCTCCAGAATTCCTGCCAGGTTATCCTGCTCCAGAATCCCTCCAGGTTATCCTGCTCCAGAATTCCTCCAGGTTATCCTGCTCCAGAATCCCTCCAGGTTATCCTGCTCCAGGATCTCTACAGGATTTGCTGCCAACCCCAGGAGGGTTTTTGGGATCCTCTGAGGGAGCCACACCCCAGGCTCCTTTACCCCAAAGTTTCCCTCCTTCCTGAGGCTGTGGAATTCTTCTCCCAGAGTCCTGGGAATGTGAGCAGCAGTGTCCTGGTGGTTACAAACCCAGCCACTCTTACCCAGCTCACCCAGGACAGGAGACACCCAGTGCCCCCGAATTCCTGAATCCCCTTTCAGCAGGGGAGGGTTCTGCAAACACACAGCTCCTGCAGCCAGGACAGGAGATCTGATCTCAGGGCTTTCCAAAGAGCTCTGGGAACAGGCGGATCCAGCAGGAACACAGCCTGGAATGGTCCAAATAAAGATTCCCGATGTTTTCCCCCCTCATTCCCACAGCTCCTGTCTCACAGCAAATCCGTGCTGGAATTCAGAGCACAGCACTCGGGTGCTCTCCCCTGTCTGGGTGCCAGAGGAAGGGCTCTGCTCACCCCAAAGCTTTTGGGTTTTTGTTTTTCCACAAAAAGAGCACATGAAATTAAATTTCTGGGGCTAATTAAAGAGAAGGTGATTTGCTTTAGGTCCCTGGACAGTCCCTCCCAGCCTGGGGTGTGTTAATTGTCCGCACTGAGAGCCCCAAACCCATCCTGCAGTCAATCCGCTGCTGATGGAAGGAACCTGCAGCACATTTGGGTTATTTATTTATTATTCTGAGGGTGTGTGGACAAAGAAAACCCCAAGCTCCAGCACCTCCAGGTGAAGCAGCACTATTGTGCCAATTATCTAAAGCCTAATTAACCACAGAGGATTGCTGTGGGTGCAGCATCCTGTAAACAAAAAATCTGCTTTTCATCTGGCAAAGCCTCCTGGGGATAACCAAACTTCCAGTGCCAAGGTCTGACCTGTGCCTGCAGCAGGGGCAGGGAAGGGAGGAAAACAGGGGTAGGAATCCCTGGGGAGAGAGGAAAACAGGGAAAAGAATCTCTGGGAAGGGAGGAAAGCAGGGATGTGAATTTCTGGGAAGAGAGGAAAACAGGGGTGTGAATTTCTGGGAAGAGAGGAAAACAGGGGTGGGAATCCCTGGGGAGAGAGGAAAACAGGGAAAAGAATCTCTGGGAAGAGAGGGAAACAGGGATGGGAATTTCTGGGAAGAGAGGAAAACAGGGATAGAAATCTCTGGGAAGAGAGGAAAACAGGGATAGAAATCTCTGGGAAGAGAGGAAAACAGGGATAGGAATCTCTGGGAAAAGAGGAAAACAGGGATAGAAATCTCTGGGAAGAGAGGGAAACAGGGATAGAAATCTCTGGGAAAAGAGGAAAACAGGGATAGAAATCTCTGGGAAGAGAGGGAAACAGGGATGGGAATTTCTGGGAAGAGAGGAAAACAGGGATGGGAATTTCTGGGAAGAGAGGAAAACAGGGATAGAAATCTCTGGGAAGAGAGGGAAACAAGGATAGAAATCTCTGGGAAGAGAGGAAAACAGGGATAGGAATCTCTGGGAAGAGAGGGAAACAGGGATAGAAATCTCTGGGAAGAGAGGAAAACAGGGATAGAAATCTCTGGGAAGAGAAGAAAACAAGGATAGAAATCTCTGGGAAGAGAAGAAAACAGGGATAGAAATCTCTGGGAAAAGAGGAAAACAGGGATAGAAATCTCTGGGAAGAGAGGAAAACAGGGATGGGAATTTCTGGGAAGAGAGGGAAACAGGGATGGGAATTTCTGGGAAGAGAGGAAAACAGGGATAGAAATCTCTTGGAAGAGAGGGAAACAAGGATAGAAATCTCTGGGAAGAGAGGGAAACAGGGATAGAAATCTCTGGGAAGAGAGGAAAACAGGGATAGGAACCTCTGCACGTTCAGCACTTCCACTGCAAACCGAGTGGGAAGAGTCCACGGCTCCATTTGTTGTGTTAATCCAGTGGTTTTAGATAAAATTCTGCTCAAATGCTCCCAAAAAGTCCCTTTTGTTCCCAGCTGAGCCCGTGACATCAGCAGCTGCTCTCCAAGACTAATTGGTTCTCACCAAATCTATCACAGAACAGCCTCTGACATCCTCAGCCCGAACTTCAGCAGGATTTAAAAACTGAGTAAATAGGTCTGGGGAGTCACATGCTGCAGCTGTAATTGAGGAGAGGCTACTTTTGTGCTTTAATTTTAATGCAATTTAAGATATTAAACTCAAACTGGTCCCTTTGAGATGCTCTGCACCGTCCCAGCCCCTCGGTCTGCAGGAGAAGGCAGGGAGGCTGTGCCAAGGTTTGATTATTTAAAAAATCCTTCTCATTGAGGGTTTGATCCATTTTACCTTCCTCAACACAGATGAAGTTATTGGGAAATTAGTGAAAATCGTCTGCAGGGCGGTAGATTTTTATTCCTGTGCGCCTGCAAATGTGGTTCTCACCCCTGGAAGCATGGAAGGAAATCTCTGCTGAGGCTCCAGCAGCAGAATCGGGGCTGGGGCAATTTTCCCTGCCAGGATTTCCCTGGATTTTGGGGCTTTGTGAAGCAGAACCCCCTCGGAGCAATCGCTGCAAACCCAGAAATACCCTCGGCTTTTGGGGGAAAGACAAAGGGAGCTGCGAGCACCAACATCCCCCACCTTTGCTGGAGGTGTGAAGGGATTGGTTACTGGGAAAAGGAGCAAAATCCTTCAGCTCATCCTCTGCCTTTCTTCCCTATTTCAACCATGGGAACGTTCACCAGGGGGCTCAAAACTGATTTTATTTTGTTTTATACCAAGTGACAGCCACTTCCAGATGTTTGCTGATTACGAAATATTTGGAAAAATAAATAAATAAAATATTTGAAAAACTTTTTTTTTTTTTTTTTAAAGAAAAATATAATAAAATAATTAATAAAAAGCTGAAATAAACTCCCATTCCAACAATCTGGGATTGCAGCACTTCTCACGCCCTGCCCCCTCTGAATGCCCCCAAAAGGATCAGGGGGTGTTTTATTCCCCACACTCCAAGCCAGAGCTGCTGTCCAGGAGGGAAAATGAGTTCAATAAACACATTTTTGTTTAAAAAAAAGTTATAAGCTTTTCTTTTTCTCCTCATCTCCCAAACCAAAATCCTTTTCCAAAAGTTGGAGTGAGGACCAGAGGCTCAATGAGCACAGGAAAATGGGGATTGGGAATTGAACTGGTGCTTCTGGATGGGGAATTGAACCTTTCCCCAGGAGACACCTCCAATTTTCCACCTTTTATTCCATCCTCTCCCCACCTCTGGCTGCCTCCCGGAGGAGCTCAGCCCTAAATCCAGCTGTTTTCAGGCAGGATGAACTCCCTGAGCTCCCAGGGCATTTCTCAGCCCAGGCCAGATGTGCTGATAATGCCATTAAACATTGCCGAGGCAAGACTGGAGGGCTCAAGGCTCCAAAAAGAATTGCTTTTCATCCCTCTGAGAAGCCAGGGAAGACCAAGAATATTCCCCGAGGTTCCCTTTCCAGGCTCAGGCACAGACAGGGTTTTGGTGCTCCTGAAAATGGGAATTGGGGTGCTCAGAGCTGCTCCAGCTGCAGGGTTTGATCTGCCAGGACCAGGCTGCCACAGAGCAATGTCTGATAGCGACAGCCCCGGGTGAACGGCACCGGCTCCTCTCGCCTCCAGGTGCGGAATTAACCCTGGCAAAATATGATTTATGTTGGACTCTCTGGGGCCGAGAGGAGTCAAAACAGAACGAAAAACACGCTGGGTCTGTTTACTAAAAAACCCCGATAATTCCGGGCAGTTTCCGCGTCACTGTACAGAGGAGAAAAAGCCTTTACAGAATAATCGCGTCTTAAAGAAGCCTCACAACAATAATCCTCCCAAATCCTGCTCCCTTTCCTCCCAAAATCCTCCCTCGGAGGTGTCTGAGTGCTCGGGAAGCCTCTCCAGGAGCAAGATCCCAAGTTCCCGCGGTTCAGGGAGCGTTGGTGGAGGCCGCGTTTACCTGGCGCTGCTCAAATCCAAAGCTGGAATTTCCTGCCCCCAGCAGCGGCTCTGGCGCTGCAGAACAAGCACAGAGCTGTGCAAAAGTCAGGCTAAAAGCCATCTGTGATGAACTGGGGTGAGTTCATTCTTATTTTCCTGTGTTTCTGGTGAAAACCAAACTTTTTTGGATGCATCGCATGAAGAATTGCTGGAATATCCACAAAATTCCCTTCTGGCTCCAACCCGCCGCCCTTTCCAAACTCAGACCCGGCTTAATCCCAGAGGCAAGGGAAGGGGATCTGCCACCCAAACCAGGGCAAAAACCACCCCAAGGCAGAGAGAAGCTCAGCTACAAATCACAAAACATTTCCACATGGAGGCTTTTGGGTGTCAACTACGTTTTGTTTGGAAGATCAAAAATTGGGGCTCAGGGATGCTCCAGGGTGTTGAACATGAACTCTCCAGGGGCTGAAATGAACCCTCCAGGGGCTGAAATGAACCCTCCAGGGGCTGAAATGAACCCTCCAGGGGCTGAAATGAACCCTCCAGGGGCTGAAATGAACCCTCCAGGGGCTGAAATGAACCCTCCAGAGGCTGAAATGAACCCTCCAGGGGCTGAAATGAACCCTCCAGGGGCTGAAATGAACCCTCCAGGGGCTGAAATGAACCCTCCAGGGGGCTGAAATGAACCCTGCAGTGGCTGAAATGAACCCTCCAGGGGCTGAAATGAACCCTGCAGGGTGTTGAACATGACACGGTGCAGGAGCTCACGGAGACTTGAGGAAATCTTGGTTAAATCAGGAAAACCCGATCAGCTTCAATCAGGGAATGATGCTGAGGGGTTTTCAGTGCTTGCATCGGGTGGGGAACTCATGGCCAGAGGAAAAGAGAGGCCAAACATCGCACCCGCTGCCCCAGATGGGAGCTCGCTTCAGAAACACCCTTTAGATTACTACACCAGCATTGACCAAAACATTTCTGATCTAAAAATGGCAGCAAAGCGCCCCTGGCTCGTTGTGATCTCCTCACAAACCGTGGTTTGTGATTGTTAAATGTTGTTTTTCCCACGTGCCCTGCACTCCCCCTTGTCAGGGACCCTTTTCCCCTGCCGGAGGTGCCCTCTGAGGAGAGGAGGCTGCCGAGGCCTCCCTGTGCCAGAGGGGCCCTGTCCCTCCTCATCCCCTGCGATTCCTCAGCTGGGGGAGGACCTGAGGGGCTCCGTGGCCGTAAATCCAAGCCCTGCAGCCCTGGCTGGGCTCAGGCACTGCCTTCCCTGGGATTTCCAGTATCCTGCTGGGCCAGGAGGGCTCTGGGGGGCTCTCTGGGTGTCCCCATCACCAGGAGGGGCTCTCTGGGTGCCCCCAGGACCCAGGAGGGGCTCTCTGGGTGTCCTCATGGCCCAGGAGGGGATCTCTGGGTGTTCCCAGGGCTCAGGAGGGGCTCTCTGGGTGTCCCCATCACCAGGAGGGGCTCTCTGGGTGTCCCCAGAGCTCAGGAGGGGCTCTCTGGGTGTCCCCAGAGCCCAGGAGGGGCAGGGAGCTGGGGAATGCCGTGGGAATGGGGCTGGAGCAGCACCAGCATCACCAGCACGGGCTCACAGTGCCAAGACACAGCTCCAGGCTCCCCCAACCCTCAGGTGTCGCTTCTCTCACACCTGGGTGAGGCTCAGCCCCACCTCAAGCCAGCTCAGGGCACAGAATTCCCTTTTTTGGTTAAATCCAAGCTCGTTCCTGCTCATTTGGAGTGGAGTCAAAGCCAGCGCTTCCCTTTCTGCCTCAGCAGGCAAGAGACCCCCGGGGCTGCCACCTGTGCCCAGCGCAGAGCCAGGGCTGGGCTGGCACAGGAATGTCCCTCTGTCCCTGCCACCGCTCCAAGAGCAGCACCAGGAACAGGGAAACGTCAGAAATCCCCCCAAAACAACAGGAACAACTCCTGCCCTGGCGGGGCTCCTTCCTGCCCAGCCAGCAGACCCATCCATGGATCCCTCTCTTTTTGGATCCCCTAAAAGCATTTTGTCCCTCTGACAAAGCATTTCAAACACAGATCTTGTACAGGCTTGAAAAGAAAACAGCCCCAAACCTGCTCTGTGCGAGCTGTGGGAATTCTGTGGGGGTGGAAAGAAAGAAAGGGTCAAAAATACAACCCAAAATAAACCAAAATAACCCAAAATATTGCCCAAGTCCTGTTTCCTGGGAGCAGCTGTTGTGCTTCCCCTGCTCTGGAGGATTTCCAGGCTGGGGAGGGGGAGCCCACAGGACCACTCAGGACAGGCAGAAATTCCTGTTGTGTTTCCTAAAGGCATCAAATAAAGTTATATTTAACAAACCAAACACCTCACTGTCCTCTCCAAGAGCCAAAGACGTGACAACTCCCAACCAAAATTATCCCAAAAGCTTATCCCGAACTTCAGGGCCTTCTCCTTAGGCTGGGGCACATCGATGGGAATTCTGCCTCTCATCCCAAAATCTTACCCCAGCCTTCAGGGAGGAACTCTCTGGCTGCCACCCTGGAGCTGTGGGGATGGTGCACACCTGGAATTTCACTTTCCTGCCTGGAAAACCCCATTTATTTGTCCCTGTTCCTCCTCAAAGCAGAACCCTGAAAATATTCCGCATTTTATTGGAGTTCCCTGCTGCCCCTCCTGCCTCCTCAATCCCCCAGGAAAATTCCCCCGTGGAGAAATTCCAGCCATGATGAGATTCCCAAGAGAAGGGTTGTGAACCTGATGGAGCTGAATGGACTTGGGGCATCGGGGCTTCACTGAGTTCTGTCTTTTTTAAATGTAAAAAAGAAAACCGGAAAGAAAAAAAAAGTCAAAAATATCCACAGCAGCCAGCAAAATAAAATAAAATAAAATATAAAATAAAATATAAAAAATAAAATAAAAATATAAAATATAAAAATAAAATATAATAATAAAATAAAATATAATAATAAAATAAAATATATAAAAAATAAAATAAAAAATAAAATCAATAAAATCAATAAAATCATTAGGGATGATGATGTGGAAGTGCAATTAAGTGTAATTCCCTGCGTGGAAATTCCTAGAAGTATTTGGCACTAAACAATATTGGGCTGGACTTAATAAAATCTCTTTATTAAGAACATTTCTGTGTGGTTCAAAAGGCCACAAAGGGTGGGTGGGGAGGGGAAGGTGATGGAAACCTCCCTCACCTTTGCGCAGGTAAATTCTGGGTGCTCAGGCCGCCCTGAAGCCTTTCCTGCTCCAAAATGTGATTTATTGCCACAAAAGCTCCCCCCTCCCCAGCGCTCCTGCCCTGAGCCACGGCCACGTGGCACGGCCAGACCATTCAAAAATATAAATAGAAAATGAAGCATTTTTGTGTTTGAGGCAGATGAATGTGGCCATCTGCTCCAGCAGCTTCCCAAAGCCTCTGAAACAGCAGCCTCTGGTGTCAACATTCTGCTCCTTCCCTCAGACTCCACCTTCAACCAGAAGCAGGGCTAAAAATACAGAAAAGCCACAGCCAGCGGCCCCGAGGCCTCCTTTGCTCGGTGATTTTCCATCTTAGCATAAATCACGGTATTTGTGTTTGGAACACCCCCGGCACGTTAAAGCACAAGGATCAGTGCTCTAAGCCAGACCAAACCGCTCTAAACCAGACCAAACCGCTGTAAACCAGACCAAACCGCTCCAAACCAGACCAAACCGCTCCAAACCAGACCAAACCGCTCCAAACCAGACCAAACCGCTCTAAACCAGACCAAACCGCTCTAAACCAGACCAAACCGCTCTAAACCAGACCAAACCGCTCTAAACCAGATCAAACCGCTCTAAACCAGACCAAACCGCTCTAAACCAGACCAAACCGCTCTAAACCAGACCAAACCGCTCTAAACCAGACCAAACCGCTCTAAGCCAGACCAAACCGCTCCAAACCAGACCAAACCGCTCCAAACCAGACCAAACCGCTCTAAGCCAGACCAAACCGCTCTAAGCCAGACCAAACCGCTCTAAACCAGACCAAACCGCTCTAAACCAGACCAAACCGCTGTAAACCAGACCAAACCACTCTAAACCAGACCAAACTGCTCTAAACCAGACCAAACTGCTGTAAACCAGACCAAACCGCTCTAAGCCAGACCAAACCTCTCTAAGCCAGACCAAACTGGAGCGTGTGCCTGTCCAAAGTCAGGCTTTGCCACTTTCTCTCTGAATTCTCTCCCAGATTCTGTTACAGCACAAACGTGGCAATAAATGCAGGAAAAAATACAGGACTGAAAAAACCCAATGAACAAAATAATTCCAACCCACGCACTCCTGCACAGCCAGATTTGCCATCCTGCTCTTCAGAGTCCCAAATTCCCCACGGTTTGGAGAAAACAACCCTGGGTGTCCCTACCTATAAAGGACAGCAAAGCTGGGTCATCCTGGAGAGACGGGAAACGGACCCCGAGCAGCTCCCAAACCCCCAAGGGAAGGGAGTTTATTCATTTCCCAGGAAGTTCCAAATTAAATAATGTAAATATTGACGGAGGAGCCCACACGAGGCACTGCAGGGGAGTGGGAGGACGGCTCGGAGCAGAGCGTGTGGTTGTTATTTTAATGAACACTTGGTCCTAACGAGATCAAAATACAGAATTGTCTGCGTGGAGCGGCTCGAGCGGAGCCGGGAGAGGTTCCAACAGCAGCCAGGTCCTGCCCGGGTTGGTGCTCACCCCTTTGTGCCAAGCCCAGGGCTGGGTTATTGATGACACTTGGAGAGCAGATAAATCAATACAGGGACACCCCAGCTGGGGCTGGCACAGCAGAAATGTCCCACCCGGAGCTGCTGAACGTCCCCAAGCACCCCAGACCTGCCCCTGGAGCACAAACGGGCACAGCCAAGCACCAGGAGCTCCCAAAGCGGCCCTGGAGGCTCCTGCACTGCAGAATCCTCAGGCGCACAATGGAATCCCAGCCCCGCTAGGATGAAGTCATTTACATCTAATTTACATCATTAAATGCAAGACAAAAGGGCCAACCTGGGCACAGCTCGCACCTCCAGGCTCATTTCCACACCAGCAGAAGTTGCTGTTTTTACCCGAACCCAGCGTTTTTCCTCTGGTTTGTCCTGCTGGGCAGCGCCGCTGTAAACACGCGGCTCTCCGGTGAGCAGAGCAAAAAAAAAACAATTCAAAACTCCAGAAAAAGACAGGAACGCTCAGAGATCTCGGCTCCCACAGCTCCCTGCCCACAGAGCCACCCCGTTCCTTTGGGTGGCTTCATTTCATCATCACAAAGCCAGGGAGAGCAGGAAAATCCCCAAACAATGCTCATTTAGCACCAAATCCACTCGGATCTCTGAGCACCGTGTGAGACACAGCTCCAGGCTGCGGGATCAGGATGCGGCACAGAATTAATGCTCATGTTCACAGACATCTTTATTCAGAGATGCGCGACTCAAAATTAGTTCGGAGGCATCAGTGAGATAATAAATATTAGTGACTCTCTGCTCCAATTACCAGTCTGTCTGGGCAATTTTTTCCTGTAAAAACAAAAGCCCAGAGCTATCCATGTATTTTCATTCCAACAGATTTCAAATGCCATGCCAGGGGTTTCTACAACCATTCCATTTGTCTTTAATCCCCGCTCAGAACAGAAACCTGAGCACAATCTGTCTCTGAGGCAGATTTGAGACAACTTCATAAACTAAAACCTCACAGCTTGTAGCTGAGCTTTAACTGCTTCAGCCGGAGCTGCCAGTGAGCACCAGGCAGCACCGCCACCAACCTGCCCCCAAATCACGGCTCTGCCTCACAACCGTGCCCAAAACTCTGCTCCAGCCCGGAATGTGAAACGTCCAACCAGGCCAGTGTTAATTAAAGAGCTGGAATTTGTTACTCGGCAGCAACAGAAGCATCCTCCAGCCCCGTGGTCTGAAATTCCAGATCCTGACCGCTCTTCCCCCGGAGCAGGAGCTGCCAGAGGTTCCCAAGTGGGCGGCACAGAAGGCACCGAGCACCCCCATCACTGATTCAGGCACAGGTTTCCCTGTGCAGGCACCGATGCTTCTCGATCAAAGTATAATCAAAAATAGGAAATGTTATTTTCCATTCTACCCTCGTCATTTATTTCACTGCCCTATAAACTGGTGGGCTTCTGTGGGCTGGTTGGGGTTTTTTCCCTCCCCCAAAACACCCCAAAAGGGCACATTTTGTCTGTTACACAAAAGCCCCTTGGCTTTGCCTCTGCTGGAGCTGTAATTCACGGAGGGTGAGGTGGCCAGGGAGGCTCCAGCACCTGTGGTGAGCTGGCAGGAGCCCGTGGTGACCTGAGGATGGTTCCCCCTACAGAGAGCGGAGCCCATCAATTGCATCCAAAGGAAAATGGAAGCGCAGACACGACGGGTGAAGGCAGAGCTCCTCTGGGTGCGGAGCCAGCGAGAGGAATCTGTGAGGAGCCGCAAAGTCCGACTGCTCCGTGTGCAGGAAGGAGCGTTCGTGATGAGCACCGCAGAGCCCGAGCACGGAGCCGCCTCCCGCAGCAGACACCGCTCCGCTCATTCCCGCACTGCCAGCCCCGCCGAGGCTGCGGGACACCGGGCGGTGAGGGCTGGTGACATCCCCTGGCTGAGTGCCCTGAAGGGGTGAGTGCCCTCCGGTGATTTAGAGGGGAAAAGTTAAATAAAATTACAGAAAAAAAGGACTCGGAGCATCTCCAGCGCCCGCCTCGCGCACGGAAAACGGATCCAGCAGCGTGTGCGCGTCAGCCGGAGGCACCCAGGGGATGAGCCCGCGCTGCCCGCGGGGTCCCTGAGCCTCCCGGAGCCCGTCCCGGGACAGCCCGAGCGGGGTCCGGGCCCAGAGGCAGAACCAGCCCCGGCTCCGAGCCCCGCGGGACGCCCGCGGCTGCTGCGGCTGCTGCACAGCGCGGAGCGCTCCGTGCCCGGAGCTCAGCTGGGGATGCTGCGCTGCGGGGAGCGGAACCGGGACCGCCGCCGGAACCAGCCAGGGACACCGGCAGGAACAACCCGGGACCAGCCCGGGACCACCGGCAGGAGCAACCCGGGACCACCGGCAGGAACAGCCCGGGACCAGCCCGGGACCCATCAGAGCAGCCCGACTCCACCGCCTCCGGTCCCCACGGCGGTGCGGGTGATGCTCCCGGAGATGGGATGGGATGGGGGTGATGCTCCGGGAGATGGGATGGGGGTGATGCTCCGGGAGATGGGATGGGATGCGGATGGTGCTCCGGGAGATGGGATGGGATGCGGATGGTGCTTCGGGAGATGGGATGCAGGTGATGCTCCGGGAGATGGGATGCAGATGGTGCTCCGGGAGATGTGATGCGGGTGATGCTCCGGGAGATGGGATGGGATGCGGGTGATGCTCCGGGAGATGGGATGGGATGCGGGTGATGCTCCGGGAGATGGGATGCGGGTGCTTCCCCCGCCGCTTGGATAGCGGATGTTTTTCCCGGCGCTGGGATAGCGGATGTTTTTCCCGGCTCCGGGATGCGGCTGTTTCTCGCGGCGGGTCCCCGCCATCTCCCCGCTCCGCCACCCTCCTGCGCTCCCCCCGCCCCGGAGCAACCGGTGGGACCCCCTCGCCCCACACTCGCCCTGGGGAGGGCAGGACGAGCCCCGCTTACCTCGCAGCGCGGCCGTCCAGCTGCACAGCCCCAGCAGCAGCAGCAGCCGCCGGTGCAGGCGCGGGGCTCCTCCGCCCATGCTGAGCCCGCAGCGCCGGGGACGGGGCCGGGGATGGAGCCGGGGATGTGGAGCCGGGGATGGAGCCGGGGATGCGGAGCCGGGGATGCGGAGCCGAACTCCAGCCAGAGAATCGCCGGGGTTTTTGGGGGGCTTTCCCCGCTCCTCTCGCCCGCGCTGCGGGGCTCCCGGGGATGCGGCTCCCGGGGCCGCGGTGCGGGCTCCGCTCCCCGCTCCGGCCGCCGCCGACTCCGGGGCCGCGGCGCGCGCCCGCATCACTAATGAGCCGCCCCTCCCCCCGCAGCCAATTAGGGGCGCGCGGGGCGGGTCCTGCCGGCGGCGCGCGCGCAGGTGGGGGGGGGGGG
>NW_005087636.1:1114637-1155066 GCF_000331425.1 Pseudopodoces humilis
GGGGGGGGCGGGGCCCCCCCGGCCCCCCCCCCCCCCAAAGTGCGGCGGGGGAGGGGCAGCCAG
Organism: Pseudopodoces humilis; assembly: GCF_000331425.1. The sequence continues at coordinate 1,114,701 of NW_005087636.1, forward strand.
GTGAGCTGGGACACGCCCAGGTGAGCTGGGGATCTCACAGGTGCGGGTGGGGTGGGGTCACACCCAGGTGAGTGGGACGGGGACACGCCCAGGTGAGTGGGACACACCCAGGTGAGTGGGATGGGGACACGCCCAGGTGAGTGGGACACGCCCAGGTGAGTGGGACACGCCCAGGTGAGTGGGATGGGGACAAGCCCAGGTGAGTAGGACACGCCCAGGTGAGTGGGATGGGGTCACACCCCGGTGAGTGGGATGGGGACGCACCCAGGTGAGCGGGACACGCCCAGGTGAGTGGGATGGGGACACGCCCAGGGCCAGCCCCGCCCTGTCCCCACCGGGAGTGCGGGACCCCCAGCCCCGCCCCGGGAGAGCCGCTGGAAGCAGCCCCGCTGTCCCAGGCTGTGACACCCGGGCAAGGCCCCACGCCCTCCCTGCCCCTCTCCACTCTCCCCACATCACTCTACCCTTTAAACTCGCACATTTGGGCCCAAACCCCCAAAAAGTGCATTCCTGTGACCAGGAAGAGGATGAAAAGCCCCCCAAGCCCACCCGCCCCGTTCTGGGCTGTTGTTACCAATATTGCAGGGGGCTGTGATCTAAAATTCCGTTTCTAGCCAGCAGCAGCAGCAGTTTCCCTTCCCCAGCTAATTACACATCAATGTTTTTATCCCACGCCTGATCAGGACGCACCACAAGGGTCCAAGGCCAAAAACTCCTGGCTCTGCCCAAGTGGAACCACGGCTGCTCTGCTCTGGATAAATCCGATCAGGGAGAGGATGGGAAGCAAAGGCAGCACCTGAAGGGAAGGGCAGGGCTGGAGGAGGAGTAGTGGTCATAACGAGCAGCAGCTCTGCCAGGCTCTGTCCTTGGATGCAGGATTTGGGGGACTGGTGGTGTTTTCTCTGCAGTGGGCAGAGGAAAGGGGAAAAGCCATGGTGAATCGTGTGTGTCAGAGCTGTGTGGGACACAAACCCCATTGTAACGGGGCAGGAGAAGGCACAACATGAGGTTTGATGCTCAGGAGTGGAGATTCCCACGGCACAGGGCAGGAACAGCTGGGCCGTGTTTGTATCGCGGTGCCCACACGGAATTCTGGCTGCGGGAGGGGAGCACGGCGGGATTCCAGCCAAGATGCTGCAATTGTGTGTCCATTCCTCTTTCTCTGGGAAATCAACTCCATTTCCACTGGGGCCCAGAGCAGAGTTCAGGGTTCATCCCCCTTCTGGAAATCCACTCCATTTCCATCCCCCTTCTGGAAATCAACTCCATTTCCATCCCCCTTCTGGCAATCAACTCCATTTCCATCCCCCTTCTGGCAATCAACTCCATTTCCATCCCCCTTCTGGCAATCAACTCCATTTCCATCCCCCTTCTGGCAATCAACTCCATTTCCATCCCCCTTCTGGCAATCAACTCCATTTCCATCCCCCTTCTGGCAATCAACTCCATTTCCATCCCCCTTCTGGCAATCAACTCCATTTCCATCCCCCTTCTGGCAATCAACTCCATTTCCATCCCCCTTCTGGCAATCAACTCCATTTCCATCCCCCTTCTGGCAATCAACTCCATTTCCATCCCCCTTCTGGCAATCAACTCCATTTCCATCCCCCTTCTGGCAATCAACTCCATTTCCATCCCCCTTCTGGCAATCAACTCCATTTCCATCCCCCTTCTGGAAATCAACTCCATTTCCACCCCCTTTTTGAAATCAGCTCCATTTCCACCCCTCTTTCGGGAAATCAACTCCATTTCCATCCTCCTTTTTGAAATCAACTCCATTTCCATCCTCCTTTTAGAAATCAACTCCATTTCCACCCCCTTTTTGAAATCAACTCCATTTCCATCCCTCTTCTGGAAATCAACTCCATTTCCACCCCCTTTTTGAAATCAACTCCATTTCCATCCCCCTTCTGGAAATCAGCTCCATTTCCATCCCCCTTCTGGAAATCAGCTCCATTTCCATCAGGCCCCAGCCCAGAGCAGGGTTTGGGGCTGATCCCATCCCTGAGTTCTCCCCATCCCAGCCTCCCTGACCCCAAACCCCGCTCGGTTTCAGGTTTGGGGGGCTCAGCTCCCACTGACAAAATGCAGTTTTGCAGTCCCTGCCCGGCAGCAGGGTCGGTTCCATTTGAAGAGCCGGGCTCTGCTCCTGGTCCTGCTTTGTGCTGGCTTCAGGAGGAAACAAATAATTAAAGCAAAAGGAATTTGTAAACAAAATTTTAACAGAGAGGGGGGGAAAAGAAAATATCAATATCTGAGCACATCCCATCAGAAGATTCCTTATCCCCTCACCAACACGTGTTTGCCAGGCTCGAGCTCACAGTGAGGCAAAGACATGGAGAAAATACATGAAAAATACATTTTCTTCAACAGGCTCTTAGGTCGTTTCACTGCGTTCGAATCTGGCAAGGAAAAGAAAAACAAAAATAAAAAATCAAAATCGAAATTAAAAATAAAAATAAAAATAAAAAATCAAAATCAAAAATCAAAAATCAAAATCAAAATTAAAAATAAAAATAAAAATAAAAATAAAAAATCAAAATCAAAATTTAAAATTAAAATGAAAATAAAAATTAAAATTAAAATAAAAATGAAAATAAAAATTAAAAATTAAAAATAATTTAAATTTAAATAAAAATAAAAATTAAAATTACAATTCAAATTAAAAACCCCAAACAAAACCCAAATCAAACAAAAACCCCATGGAGGGGAAGTTTTCACGTGGCAGAGCATCCTCGCGAGCCTGCCCACGTCAGCAGCCTCTTCCTGGTGCACACAGAGCCACTTCTGCCTCGAGCCCCACTAATTATGGATTTTTGCCTACGCCACGGAGTCTGTGTTTGGTGCTTCAGATAAAAATACCGAGTCCTCAGTTTATAACGCAGCTCTGATGGGGAAGGAGAGAGCAAAAGTAGAAATAAGGGCAGCAGCTGTGGCTTCAATCAGCGCACTTGGAAATGGAAATAAGCAGAATATTCCACAAAAATAAAATCTCAGGGTGAGGCAGCTTCTTCTGAGCGGGTGGAGCGCAGCTCAAGCTGAAGTGATCCGTCCTTTAAGCGCTGCTGCAGAATAAATCAAACTGCAGAATAAACACAGGAGTGAAGCTCTGCGCACACCAGGGCACTTCAGTGATTCCAGGAACGGAGGCCTGGCCCACGTTCCACATCTGGAGCCTGCGTTTCCTGGAAACTCCGAGCCTGAACTTTGAGGCAGCTGCATCAAAACCCCAGGGAAAAATAAAAATCCCAAAGGAGAATTTTGGTTTGGTTTGGCCTTCCTTGAACGCCTTGACCCAGCAGGCACATCCCAGCTGGAAAGCGCCCCTGGGAGGGGCAGAGAATCCAGAACCCCGAATCTCCACAGGAACCTGTGGGCTCCTTGTCCCCATCTCGGGTTTGTTCTTGGGCTAAATCCATCCAGGGAGAGAGGAACAGCCCTGGCCACCAGGAGCTCCCTGAGCCAGCCTGGCCACCAGGAGCTCTGTGAGCCAGCCCTGGCCACCAGGAGCTCCCTGAGCCAGCCCTGGCCACCAGGAGCTCTGTGAGCCAGCCCTGGCCACCAGGAGCTCTGTGAGCCAGCCCTGGCCACCAGGAGCTCTGTGAGTCAGCCCTGGCCACCAGGAGCAACCTGAGCCAGCCCTGGCCACCAGGAGCTGTCCAGGCATGGATTGTGCAGAGATAAAAGTGCTGGGTTCCACAGGACACCAGGAATATCCAAAACTGCTGAAATTCAGCTTTTTCTTCCTCTGCCCTCGAGTTTGGGACACTCCAGCTGCCCCTGCTGTCCCAGACTCACCGAAGTGAAGGAGTTTGGGATCCCCTGGTGTTTATAGAACACATTCCCCCATCCCTGCCCCATCCAGGATCTCAATCTGCCCAGCCAGCAATAAAAACAGATATTGGAGATCGGTTCTGGGCACACTCCCCCATCCCTGCCCCATCCAGGATCCTGCTCTGCCCAGCCAGCAATAAAACCACAGACTGGATATTTGGATATTCTGTGCAAGCCTTTCCTCATCCCTGCCTCTGGAATTCCTTCCTCAGCCCGGGATTCCTGTGTTCCCCCAGCCCAGGGGGTTCTGTGCACTCACAGCCTCCTCCTGGGGCCTTCTGCCCCTTCCAGGCAGAATTCCCTCTGCATTCCCACAGCTCACAGTGCTGAATTTCAAAGTTCATAACACAGGATTCTCAAAATTCACGGCACCAAATAAAAGTTTTATCATTTTCTCCTCTGGTGCATCACCTCCTCTGCACACAGCCCCCGTGGCTCTGTGTCTCTATGTGACTTTGCAAATCTCACAAAATAGTGAATTTCTGCCCCGAGCAGTGAGACACAAACTGGATCCAGGCCCAAAAGGAGCCCTGGCAGAGAGAACTGCAGAATTTGAACAGAACACCTCTGACAGCCTTTAATCAGTTTAATCACTTCTGCTCCCGTTTGGGTTTCGCAGCCCTCTCGAGTTTTTTTTTTGTTATTTTGTTTCATATCAATAATAAAAAATAAATATAGAAACCCTTTTATTTCAAAAGATAAACTTCATCCTCCTCAGAGATGAGAAAAAACCCCTTTAAAAACCCTCATGGTGTTTCTCTAAACAATTCCCAGCCACTTGCTTTCAAGTGAAGTCCCCATTTGATCTGTCACAAGCCAGCAGCTCTGATGAGCTGAAAATCTATATTATTTTTTAATTCATTAATCCAAGATGAAACAAAATGCAATTATTTGCATTTCCCTGTGTTTGCTCGTTCCAGAGAGCGATGGGGAGCGCAGAGCAAAGTGGATCTGATAAAAAGTGAAATGTTGGGGTGGTTGGCTGAGCTCAGGATGGGGAACTGTGCATCAGCATCCAGGGGGGCAACAACATCTGAATTCCACTCGTTGATTTTAGGAATCATAAGACCCAGGCATTTCGAAAATGTCATAATTTTCATACCTAATTTGCTCTTTGATTTGTAATTTGGGGAAATCACCCGCACTTGAAATTTCACCTGCAGCATTTCCTCCAACAGGGCGAGGAAGAATTCCGACTTCAGCATTCATTATTGTTTCATTATGATTTAATTCCAGCCCCCTTTTTCAAACCCGTGCTTTGTTCCCACCTCCGCTGGCACCTCCGGGGGCTGTGGATAATTGGGAAGATAAGGAAGGCCTGGAGGTGGCACTGGGGGCTCTGGGACGGGCACAAGGTGGGGATTGTTGGAGTCTGGGATGCAGAGTGCGTGCCCTTGTTTCTGATACTTAGTTATAACATCCAGAAAAACACTGGATTTCATATAACATGAAATTCATGGGCATGTTTTCATGGTGATACATGAGAACAAATGTTAAAGTTAGATGGAAAAAGCTAAAAGTGTAAGTGTGTAGATTAAAAAGATTTTTTAATCACTGGGTGAAAAAGTTTAGAGAACAGGAGACAGGATGGAGGATTTAGGGTGTTGTCTCTTGTCCTTCTTCTTTCTTCTTCATGTTCTTCTCCTGGAGGTTTTTGGGTGACAGTGAGTGATTGGACAGAAAATGCCACAGTGCAGCACAGAGGTGAAGGGTCATTGGGTCATTAAGGAAAATAATACACGTGTCTATTGTTAATTGGGTAAAAATAGGTGTAAAGATTAAAGAACTGCGTATTTCTGGGCCATTTTGTGCATCAGACACAAAGTGTGCCACAAGGCCTTGTTTGTACCATCAGAAGAAAGAAATCTGCCAAATTGCAAAGATGAACCTTGTGCAGCCAGCCTGGAGAGACCTGTCCAGTTCTGTGATGACCTTTTAATAAACACGAGAAACAAGATTCTAACGAGCTCGGGAGTTTTCTTGAATCATAAGAACTGAGATAAGCAGGGCTCCCCACCAGGGAGGATCCCAAAAGAATTCAGTCCAAAGGAGGCTGAGAAATCCAAGAATAAAAAGAAAAATACAGAAGAGATGCAGCAGAAACAGAGAAACAGAAAAAGGATTTTTTAGAGAAAAGTTACAGGGATGGGCACATCTCGGTGGCCTCGGAGGGTTTCTCCACCGGGGTTGTGTCAGAGGTCAGGGCCCAAAGGGAGTTTCCTCTGGACGTGGTGCAGCCCCAGGAGCCTGGGAAGGACACAACAACCTGAAAATTTACTGAAATGAAACTGCAAACACGTTTGGCTTGGCCAGGGACGCTCCCGTGCCTGGATTGTCCGCAGTTCCGCCTCCCTCTGGAAAAACCTCCCGTTATTTCCCCCTAATTAACACAGGGCTGCCCTTAATTAAACACCCCTCTGCCCTTACTGGGCTCCCTCCGGTGCTCCTGCAGTGGCCACCCCAGGGCCACTTCCCAGGAGCAGCAGGAAAAGGGCCCTGGAGCTTTTCCTTCGTCATTCCCGTTCGATCCGCTGGGCCGGCGCCCAGGGCTCGGAATTATCCCAAATCAGCCAAAACCCGGGACTGGGCTCGGGGAGCTCGGGCGTGAGGCACAGCGAGGAGCTGAGATGTTCCTGAAGCTCCCAATCATTTCAGACCAGAGAAACACGGGGAAGGTGCTGGGGACAGGGACACTTGGCACGTCCCATGGCATCCCGACGTTCCGGTGGGATCAAGGGTTGGAATTTCGGCATTCCCGAGCACTTCTGGCTCCGTGCAGCAGAGGGAAGCAGCCGGCGCCGGAACGTGCTCGGGCACCGAGGATTTCGTGGCTTAATTTTGCTCAGCCCAAACGCGGTGAGCTCTGCAAGCGGCCTTGGCTGGGAGACAAAGAGGAATTTCCTCTGGCTTTAGGGAAAACTCCCCGAGCTCAGGAAAAAGAACCCAGCAAAGTGGGGTGCAGGGTTTTGTCTTGCTTGTCCAGGCTTCAGGTGTCGGTGTTTGACCAGAAAAACTTACTGCAGATACAAAAAATTAATCAAATCTTGAGAGTCTCTTAAGAGTTACCAATAAATCTGCTTTACTGAATGGAAATACATCCCCAGCTCCAACTGCTGGCAGGAAAAGGAGGGCAAGTTTTGCCTACAATAGATTTGAAATATTTAAAGTTCAACATTTTATGTCTTTGGTGTGATTTACCTTCACACAGGAGCCAAACACTGCATAAAAATCACCTCTGGACCCTTTTCTGCCATGGTTCTGGTGTTTGTCATTCCAGAAAATCACAGCAGTTAAATGCATTTAATCACACCCAGGTTTCCTTCCACGATTATAGGAGGAACAGAGCCCCTGGATTGCAATTCCCAGGCAGGTCAGGTATGGCTGTGACGCTGAAATTTGATTTCATCCTGGACAAAAGGCTGGAATTTACCTGCCCTGCTCCCAGCCCTCCTCTCCAGGAAGGCTTCAAGGTCAAACCTTCCCCAGAATTCCCAGGTGAATCATCCAAGGCCATCACTGATATATTTTAACTCTCATTACAATAAATTGGTGAAAGATGTAACACAACAAACCCCAGAGCGTGGACTGATGTGAACAAATTTGGGAATTTCAGGGTTTTCCATGGAGTTTTTCCTTCAGCTTTGAGCCCCTTTCTGCCTCGAGTCCCCTTTCATGCCTCAGCTCCCCTCCCTGCCCTGTGCCCAGGAAGCTGAAGGAGACAATTCCCTGATCCTGCTGTGAGGAAGATTTGTGGGAAAGGAGGCAGAAGGAGACAGCCCAGGTAAGAATAATTATGAAGCTGTTAAAAGCCCAGATCATATGATAAAACCGTAAGACTAAATTGCTTTGAAATACAGATTTTTTCCTTTCCTCAACACTTAAGGTAAAATAATATTAAATAACTGCTGTCTCAGGTTAGAACTAAAGGTTAAAGGCTGGTAATTACTGGTTATTTAAAGGGTGGCTGTAATGAACTAAGACAAAGAGACTCACATTTCTAAGCAAGGACTATATTTTAAGGTGGGAATGTGACTGCCAGGAAATTGCTCTTGGATTTGGAGCCAAGCTGAGATTTGCAATAAAATTCTCCCAGTCCCAGGAAATGTGCAGGGCTCCAGTTCAGGACACCGGTGCTTTCAGATCAAAATACGTTTTGTTTTTTTTTTTTAAGTGGGAAGTTTGTATTTCCCATGCTGGTAAACACCCATATTTTAATAAATCCAGGAGTTTTGCAGGGTAAGACACGAACCCAGCTCTGCCAGCGTGGTGTCAGGGAAATCTGCACTGCAAGTGACACAACCTTGATATGAAAAAGGAAATCCAAGCCAATCCATGGCTGTATTCTGTGATTTCACCGAGGCAGAGAATCACACCAGCCTTTCAGAACGTGATCCCCAGCAAGGCAATAAACCCCACAAATTCTCAGCCACGCAGAGATCTCCTTTAACCTCTCACTTCAAAGCCAGTCATGACAGGATATAAATCACTTTCACTTAGCTTTTAAAAGCTACGGAATACATGCAAAGGAATAAAACAAAGCAAGAAAAAGCGCTAAGATTAATAAGGAAAAAAATCCTCTGAGGAGGTTTCTATCGGGCAACTCAGTGCTTCAAAAATATTAACTTCAGCTTTGCTGAGTAAAAGTAATTATTTTCCCTTAAGTCAGCTGATTCCCGGTGCCTTTTCATCCATTGTCATCTCTTGTTCTTTGGGGTATTCACAGAGCTCCGTGCTTGCGTTCTGGCGCCGAGAGAGCGAAATTCCAATTTAGAAGATGCTTAGTGCTGGAAAACTTTTGGCACTGGCTGGGGGGCAGCTTCTGCTTTGAAGAGCTCCCCCCACACCTTCAAAGCCTGGCAACGGCCCCAGGTGAGAGGAAGAAACCTCAAAAGCTGGGAAATGAGCCTGGAACCCCCTGTGCACCTCCCTGCCCCGGAGAGCTGCGGCTGCACAGCCCCGTCCTAGAGGGACCCCGAAATTCACAGAATTTACACAACCAACGGGGCTGGAAAAGACCTTTCAGATCCTCGAGTCCAACCTCAGCGCCTCCTCACTGAGAGGAAGGAGGTTTGTCTTTACAAACAAGCTGTGGGGCTGCTGATGAGATGAGAGATAACACTCTGACACCACTGAGAGATAACAGGAACGATGGATGGATTCCACTGACACCATAAAACTCCACAAGGGTTAAGAATTAAGAAGGGATTATGCATTGTGGGGTATCCCGGGTATCAGGTGTTCTGGGAATTCTGGACCTCTCAAGTACCTCAGCCCATGGGGAAAGGGAGAGGGAGATGTGGTGGAGAAATTGGGATAAAAAGGAGGCTGCGCCCTCCAAAAATCTGCGACACCCCAGGGGAATGGCCCATGGCCTCTCCCTTTATTGGAATAAAGTAAAAGGACTCCTCTGTCTCCTTTTGGGGCATAAACCTCTGGTGCTTGTGGATTAATTTTTCTGATATCATCAACTCCAGCGTGGCATCCCCAGGCTTCCTCTGAACCCACCACCACCATTTCCATCACCACAGCTCCTGCTGATCCTGCTGGAAAAGGGAGGCACAGCGGGCTCTTACCAAGGGGAATTTGGGGAGTGGGAGCAGGGGCAGTGGAGCTCGGAGGGCAGGGAGAGGAGGGCAGGTGGGGTTTTTGATAAGCAGCCTCGTGCTGCTGATAAGGCCAGGCTCTCCCTCCCTGTCCTGGTTTCCCTGGCAGCAGCACGAAGCTGAGGAGCCTTCCTCCGGATCTGGGGATTCCAGAGGAGCCGGAGATTTGGGGCAGGGAGGGGTTCAGAGATCCCTCCAGCACTGCAGGGCCACAGTCCTGGGCAGGAATGGGCAGTGCCCAGCACATCCCTCTCCTCGCTGCTGTTTTCCCAGGGCCGAGCAAATCCAGCCTTTCCCCATCCCTGAACCACCAATTTGCCGATCTGTGAGTCAGGAATGCCTCATTTTGTTTCCAAACCAGCCCTGGGAATGCTACAGCCCTCATTTCTGTGGTGAGAACACAGCCAGGCCCCAACCAGCCCAGCCCAGACACAGAGGCTGTTGTGCTCCCAAAACCCTGGGGTTTTTTGTGATGCTCTACATCACAAAACCCAAAATTCCCATCACTAATGGCCAAAAGGAGAGGTGTGAAGAGCCCCATTTCAGTTCTAGCCTCCCATTTCATTTTAGCTTTAAGTTTTATGTTTGCTGATCCATCAGCAGAGCCCACAGGTTCCTCACACCTTCCTTCCCCTCCAACTTCGAGTGTGGTGCAAGTTCCATCCGGCAACAGCTGATTAATGTGTCAGCAAAACGCTTCTCTCCCTTCTCCCTCTACCAGATAAAATCCATTTATTAGCCTGTCCCTCTCCAGGCTGATGCTGCTGAGATGCCAGGCCGGGAATCTCACCCCGGCCGTCCCACGTTGTCATTTTAATTAAAGCCACGTCCTGGCGGTGGCCGTGAGCTGCTGAAGCCCTGATAAGGATCCTGGGAAGCAGCGGATTTGTGATGCTATCTGGGCCAGCCCACGATTACCTGCCAGAACAAAGGGGGTGTTATTAAACAAACCCCGTTAGGTCGCTGTGGGGGCGCAGGATGAGAGCCACACTCGTGGATCCTTCCTCTCCCGGGGTCACACGGGGAGAAGGAGCAGCCGCTGCCTCACCCAGGGAAGTTTCGCTCCTCTGCTGCAATTTATTAGAGGAGAAACACCGGCATCAATGAACTCCTGGGGGATGATGGGCTCCTGGGGGCCTGCCCGCACGGTCCATTAAAACCATGGAGTGATGTTTGCTCTCCAAACACAGCTGAGGCTTCCTGGGGTGGTGTTTCCTTCCCCAAACACAGCCACCACTTCCCAGGACAGTGTTTGCTTCCCCAAACACAACCGAGGTTTCCCTGGATGGTGTTTGCTCTCCCAAACACAGCTGAGGCTTCCCAGGACGGCGTTTCCTTCCCCAAAAACAGCCAACACTTCCCAGGACAGTGTTTGCTTCCCTAAACAAAGCCAACACTTCCCAGGATGGTGTTTGCTCTCCCAAACACAGCCCCCACTTCCTGGGACGGTGTTTCCTTCCCCAAACACAGCCCCCACTTCCCAGGACGGTGTTTCCTTCCCCAAACACAGCCAACACTTCCTGGGATGGTGTTTCCTTCCCCAAACACAGCCCCCACTTCCCGGGATGTGAGGAGGAGAGGGTTAACCCTCTCTGGGATTTGGTTCAATGCTCTCCCGTGGAACAGGAGCCGCGGGAGGGAATTGCCACAGCGAGGTTTCTTTGCCTTGATCCCATCCTCCATCCCAAACAGCCCGAGGTGGCTCCTGGCTTTGTGCAGCAATTCCAGGTGAGGCAGAGCTGTCCCAGCCCGGGATTCTCCAATTTCAGTGGTTTTTTCACCAAACCTTTGGTTTCCCAGTCAGCCAGCCCAGATGTGCCCAGCTGTGTCTCTGTCCAGCCCAGAGCTGATGCAGCAGAAGGAGCTGTTCCTGTCCACCCCAAAAACCACCTCAGCTCCTGGGACCTCAGAATAAAAACCCAGAGATAGAGAGACAACCCAAAATTTCTGGGAATTCAACCCTTCCAAGTGAACTCATGATGTTTCACACCAGTAATAGTGCTTAAATTAGTGACAAATGGTGGGATTGTACCAGGAGGAATTAATCCAGACCCCAAACAGGTTTCAAACTCCAGCTGTAATAGAGAAGGGTTTCTGGGCAAGTGACAGAGTCATCAGTAGAGTCACTAAAATGCATTGTTTTATCTCAAAACCAAAAAAAAAATCATGAAAGAAAATCACCAAAGGGAGTTGGCAGCTGATAAAAACGTTATTCCCAATAAACCCAAGCACTGTAGCAGGTATGTGATGGAAATTCATCAGAATTTAATGAACTGGTCCTTAAAAAATCCCCTTATCTTCCAATCCATGTGTATTTTGATGGGGTAACAGTTACAGACCCGATTTAAAAGGGGTGCCAGCTCTGTTTGATGTGTTTTCCTCTCATCCTGGTGGCAGCAGGAGCCCGTCAGGCCTCCCAGGATTGACTTCCCATGGATTTGTGTGGTACCAGCTCCATCTATTGATGGAGAGGAGGGAGATTGAGAGGATCTGAGTGGCCTTGGTGCCCTAGAGCCAAGAATCTGCGGGAATCCAGGTGCTGTGGGCTTGTTCTGAACGGAGGAATTGAGGTGCTGAGGGTGCTTTTGAGGGAACTGAGGCCCTGTGGATGTGTTTTACACTCAGGAGTTGAGGTGTTGTGGGTTTAACTGAGGGAATTGAGATGTTGTGAGTTTAACTGAGGGAATTGAGATGTTGTGAGTTTAACTGAGGGAATTGAGATGTTGTGAGTTTAACTGAGGGAATTGAGATGTTGTGAGTTTAACTGAGGGAATTGAGATGTTGTGAGTTTAACTGAGGGAATTGAGATGTTGTGAGTTTAACTGAGGGAATTGAGATGTTGTGAGTTTAACTGAGGGAATTGAGATGTTGTGAGTTTAACTGAGGGAATTGAGATGTTGTGAGTTTAACTGAGGGAATTGAGATGTTGTGAGTTTAACTGAGGGAATTGAGATGTTGTGAGTTTAACTGAGGGAATTGAGATGTTGTGAGTTTAACTGAGGGAATTGAGATGTTGTGAGTTTAACTGAGGGAATTGAGATGTTGTGAGTTTAACTGAGGGAATTGAGATGTTGTGAGTTTAACTGAGGGAATTGAGATGTTGTGAGTTTAACTGAGGGAATTGAGATGTTGTGAGTTTAACTGAGGGAATTGAGATGTTGTGAGTTTAACTGAGGGAATTGAGATGTTGTGAGTTTAACTGAGGGAATTGAGATGTTGTGAGTTTAACTGAGGGAATTGAGATGTTGTGAGTTTAACTGAGGGAATTGAGATGTTGTGAGTTTAACTGAGGGAATTGAGATGTTGTGAGTTTAACTGAGGGAATTGAGATGTTGTGAGTTTAACTGAGGGAATTGAGATGTTGTGAGTTTAACTGAGGGAATTGAGATGTTGTGAGTTTAACTGAGGGAATTGAGATGTTGTGAGTTTAACTGAGGGAATTGAGATGTTGTGAGTTTAACTGAGGGAATTGAGATGTTGTGAGTTTAACTGAGGGAATTGAGATGTTGTGAGTTTAACTGAGGGAATTGAGATGTTGTGAGTTTAACTGAGGGAATTGAGATGTTGTGGGTTTAACTGAGGGAATTGAGGAGCTATGGGTTTAACTGAGGGAACTGAGGTGCTGTGGGTTTGTTTTAACTGAAGGAATTGAGGTGCTGTGGGTTTAACTGAGGGAATTGAGGTGCTATGGGTTTAACTGAGGGAACTGAGGTGCTGTGGGTTTGTTTTAACTGAGGGAATTGAGGTGCTGTGGGTTTCTTGAGGTGCTGTGGGTTTCTTGAGGTGCTGTGGGTTTGTTTTAACTGAAGGAATTGAGGTGCTGTGGGTTTCTTGAGGTGCTGTGGGTTTGTTCTCCTCCCACAGAGGTATTTCCCCACAACATTTGCCCCCAAATCCCAAATTCTCCAGACCAGTTCATTGATTTTGGCATCCCAGCTCCTGTCATTATCAGCATTTTCTCCTAAGCCATCACGTAGGAGCGAGAATAAAAAAATCCCCTTAAGATGAACTCGCAGCCCTTGTATTTTGCAGACGCTTCGTTTCCAAATCATCTCAAAATAAGTGTGATATTGCAAGGCAGGGCAGCAGAGTTCACGGCTGCCAGGGACTGGATTCGTGCCTGGGAAGGATTTCCTTGGCAGCTGCAGCACGAGAAGGTGTGAATGTCCCTGCTTTCACACTTCCATTGTTGTTTTCCAGCGACTTCTTACAGCAACCATTCCTTTCTTCTGCTCTCACCTCGAAATTTGTATTGCACAGAAAATACAACAGAGAATATTTGCGAATTTTCTCTCAGGCTGTCCCGAAGTAATATTTGATATTATTTAACACCAATGAAGAAACTTGTCCATTTCGACCACGTTTTTTTGTCAAAAATCTTCAAGCAAAGCTGAACATCTCGCCAAGCGTCCATTTCTGCTGCTAAACTCCAGTTGCTATGGAAAGGAGAGAATTCTGCTCGTGCTCCAAAACAAAACCAGTCACCTTCAGCTCGGAAGGTTTTACACAACTCACGGGCTCCTCTCGCAGAGGATGCTGGCAGATAAGCGCAATTCCCACGGGATAATTAGCCGGGATATTCAGAGTTTCTTATCTCCCCAAAAGTCCCGGGGGACCTCAGCAGCTTCCAGCATCTGCCTGGAGCCGGGAGAGATCCAGGTCCGGATCCTGCAGGGTTTAACTGAAGGAACTGAAGAATTGAAGAAGCGCCTAAAATGCTTTATTTAATTTAATTTAAAAGAATTAAAGAGGGAAAGGAGGAAAAGGAGGGATCTGTGCGTGGGTGCAGGGATCTGATCCCAGCAGGGAGCGATTCCCTTGTGGGATGGGGCTGACATTTCCTCCAGGCTCCAAAATATCCATCCCCAGCCCTGGCTCCCGGGAGATGCAGGGAGCACAGGGAAACACCCTCTGCAGGGGCTGGATTCAGATAATTCAGATAATTCAGCTAATTCCTATTATTCCAATAGTTCTGATAACTCAGAGAATTCTGATAATTCTAAAAATTCCGATAATCCCGATAATTCCGGTAATTCTGATAATTCAGATTATTCCAGTAATTCAGATAATTCAGATAACCCAGATAATTCCAATAATTCTAAAAGTTCTGACAATCCAAATAATTCTGATAATTCTGATAATTCTGGTTATTCTAATAATTCAGTTAATTCAGATAATTCAGATAATTCTGATAATTATGATAATTATGATAATTCTGGTTATTCCAATAATTCAGATAATTCAGATAATTCTGATAATTCAGGTTATTCCAATAATTCTGATAATTCTGATAATTCAGATAATTCAGATAATTCAGATAATTCTGATAATTCTGATAATTCTGGTTATTCCACTAATTCAGATAAATCAGATAATTCTGATAATTCAGGTTATTCCAATAATTCAGATAATTCAGATAATTCAGATAATTCTGATAATTCTGATAATTCCAATAATTCAGGTAATTCTGATAATTCTGATAATTATGATAATTCTGATAATTCTGGTTATTCCAATAATTCAGATAATTCAGATAATTCTGATAATTCAGGTTATTCCAATAATTCAGATAATTCTGATAATTCTGATAATTCAGGTTATTCCAATAATTCAGATAATTCTGATAATTCTGATAATTCAGGTTATTCCAATAATTCAGATAATTCTGATAATTCTGATAATTCAGGTTATTCCAATAATTCAGATAATTCTGATAATTCTGATAATTCAGGTTATTCCAATAATTCAGATAATTCTGATAATTCTGATAATTCAGGTTATTCCAATAATTCAGATAATTCTGATAATTCAGATAATTCTGATAATTCTGATAATTCTGGTTATTCCAATAATTCAGATAATTCTGAAAATTCTGATAATTCAGGTTATTCCAATAATTGAGATAATTCTGATAATTCAGGTAATTCAGGTTATTCCAGTAATTGAGATAATTCTGAGCTGAACTCCACCAGCTGAAGGAGCCGTGTAAAGCTGGAGCTGCTCCAGCTCATCCCCATTCCCGCTCCCCGAGGGCTCCCTGGACTCTCTGGAGGGAGCTCTGCAAGGCTGGCTCAGGCCACAATCCATCCCCATTCCCTTCTCCTGGGAAGGTGGGAAAAACCAGGTTCACATATTTATTATATAGAATTCAAAAAGTTTAATAGAAAGACAATCAGAAGATAAAAATAAAGTAAAATGTACAAATACGGCCGGGTGTCTGCATTCAGCCAGGAGAGAACACCTTGCTAACAAAGGATTGTCCCTTAAAAACAGAGCCCTACTACATATCCATAAATTCTCATGCATATTCAGACTTTTTTTTTTTAAGTTTTGGATGTTCTTTTGTTTAGTTTTTAACTCGCCCCCTTCCCAATAGATCAATCTTCTTGGTGCTACCGGGTTTTACATTTTCCGATAGCGGGTGCAATAAATTCCTCCCTTGGAGGACTTGGACTGCTGTCCTCATCTGGACAAGATAATTTAAAAATGCAGAGGGGTCTCTGACCATCTTTTCAGTCTCTGGGTTATACAAACAAAAGTAGTTTTTGTTTTAATATCATGTTATATCCTAACATATATATGTATTATATCACTATTTCTGAGTTTATCAATAACAGAAATAGGAGGAACTGTATTAATATAACAAAGTTTTCTAACCTTATACACACAACATTCACTTTAATATTTGTGAATAGCCAATAATATGAAATGTATCTATAACAGACAATTAGGAGATCAAAATAAAGTAAAATGTACAAATACAGCCGGGTGTCTCTGCATTCTGCACACCTTGCTAACAAAGGATTGTCCCTTAAAAACAGAACCCTACTACATATTCATTATTACATATTCATAAATTCTCATACATGATTCAGACATTTCTCTTAAGTTTCAGGTGTTTCTTTGTTTGGTTTTTAACTCACCCCCTTCCCCATAGATCAATCTTCTCATTCAGTTTCACATTCCCTGATAGCAGAGGTTCAATAAATTCCTCCCCCAGAGCTCTGGTCACCGCTGTCTTCATCTGGATAAAACAATCTAAAAATGCAGGGGGGGTCTCTGACAATCTTTTCAGTCTCTGGGTTGTACAAACAAAAGCAGTTTTTGTTTTAATATCATGTTATATCCTAACATATATATGTATTATATCACTATTTCTGAGTTTCATCAATAACAGAAATAGGAGGAATATATTAATACAACAAAGTTTTCTAACCTTATACACATAACATTCATTTTAATATTTGTGAATAGCCAATATTATAATATGTAATTATAACAAAGGGAATTTCAGGCATTTCACAGCAGCCTGGGCAGCCAGTGTGGAGGAGCAGGAAAAGAAGAAAACTTCCCTTGCCTTGTTCAAGCCCTGAACACGATTTATTGCCAGCACACGCTCCTGTCTGAAAGCAAAGCTTTCATCATCTCGGTGTCAGCCTCGTGTGGAGCAGCAGATCCGAGGTGTCACCGCACCTGGGGCTGGGTGTTGACACAAAACACGCCCGGATTTCACCCCAGGCACGGATTTGCTTCTCCTCATGGAGAATTTCAGAGCTCTCAGTCCTTTTTTTCTGCACAAAGCAGCCCCAGGAACCTCCCCAGACGCTGGGTTAGGACAAATCCAGCTCTTGCCTCAGCCACACCTCAAGATGTGAACTCACCCATCCTGAGACCTCCAGAGTGAGAGGAGAAACCTCCCACCCCTTCCTATAAACCCCGATGCAATTCAGTATCCAAACCCCAGCCTTTTAAATGGAAAGCCTTTGAAATAAGCCTTTGAATTCCTTTAAATATAAACACTTAGAAACTCCTCAGGAAGCTGAGGACCCTCGGAGTGAGAGCAGAGCCCTGTCACAGGTACAGGGCGGCTGGGGAACACAGGGAGCAGAAATAAATCGTGTAGAATTTCCACTGGCACCAAAGATAAGGCAGATGCCATCCCCTGCACATTTCAATATTTTTATACATGAACTTTTTGGCAGGGATTCAGAAGAAATGTTGCCCATCAGCCATTGGAGGCTTCCAGGTCTCACCACACTTCTTGTTTACCTGGCCAAGGACATGGCTGGGTTTTAATTGCCTTTTATCCCTTTCCCTTTGGCCTGATTGAGGTTTTTAATGAACATTAGGAGCCCATTGCAAAGCAGAGCCTTGAACTTCCCAAAACAACCGACACAGCTGCTCACCAGAAATCTGCATCAACAAACTCTAATTACGCCTGAAAAGACGGCTCCATAAAAGGGAGAAGAAAAACAGAGCGAGCCATAAACAACACCCGTGGCCAAGGTTTGGAGAAGTTGGGTGAGGAAAAGCTGGGCGGCCGCACTCGACATTCTCACCACCGGCATCAGGGCAGCAGAGGCGGGAACAGATGTTCAGAAAAAATATCAATTCCAGCCACTAATTGGAACAAAACCCTCTCTGGAGGGAAATCTCACCCAGGCCGCCTGCAGCAGCTGGTTTTAGCGATGGAGCTGGCATCACATTTGCAGGAAATCCATCTCGTGCCCGCTCAGACAGCGCGGGGCGGGCGCTGGGGAGGGGGAGATGGGTTAGAGACACATCAGAGCCCCTCAGCCTCATCCCCAGGACAGCAGGACCCTGCCAGGTGTCCCTGTGTCCCTGCTGTGATGGAGCTGTCCCCAGAGCTGGAGATGTCCCCAGAGCTGGAGCTGTCCCCTCTCTCACCAGAGCTGTCCCCAGGAGCAGGGCAGCACAGGCACAGGGGTTAAACTCAGCCAGGTTACACCTCTGCCAGGAGGGATCAGGGAGGCTCCTCTGAGCTTACTCTTGGTACCAGTTCCAGCTCTGAGCTGACAAACTCAGCCCCAGCAGCAGGAACCTCACTGCTCTGAGCTGACAAACTCAGCCCCAGGAACCTCAGCAGTGCTGGCTGAGGGTGAGGCAGAGCAGCTCCTCAGCTCAGAGCTCTCCAAGGTTTCTCAGCTGGAAGCAACCCCAGTTTCCTTCCCGGATGTGTGGACAGGAGCTGGGTGATGTCAGGATGAGCTCCGAGGTGGAACCAGGTCCCACCCCAGGTCCCAGCTCAGTTCACAGAGTTCCTGGGTAAATCCCTGGGTTTGCTGCCCGTTCACAGCTCAGTTCACAGAGTTCCTGGGTAAATCCCTGGGTTTGCTGCCAGTTCACCCCTGCCCAGCTGGGCCCTGAGGGCAGCAGTGGCACAGAGTCCCCTGCAGACCCCCTGTCCCTGCTGCTCCCATGGAAGGCTCTGAACGACCCTGCCCCTTTGTTTTCTACAAAACTCCTCACCTACCACCAGCCTGGGATTTTATTGATGATTTGCCAAAAAACCCAGGGTCTGGAAAGGATGATTCCCTACTGACCCAAACCTTCAAGATTCAAGAATGCATTCAGCTCCAGCTGAAGGGCAAGACAAAGTAAAGCAGTTGAATGTCATTGAGGAGAGGGCCAGGAAATGACGAGTTCAGAGCTTCAGGAATTCCAGTTTTAGGATCTGTGTCTATATTGGATGTATGATGTAACATTTATAAATATATATATATATATATATATTGCAAAATCTCCTGTTTGATGCCTCAGCTCTCAGGGCTTTGCTCATCCAGCTCTGCCTTCGGCACCAGAGCATTTTGTGCCACAAAAATGTGTTTTGTGTTTCAATTTTCCACGGGATGCAGATGTGAGGCAGCAAAAGGAATAAACCCAAAGGGGCCAAAGAGCAGTTCCCCCTGCCCCCATCCCAGTGCCCTCCCCTCCCACTGCCTTTCTCCAAAAATTTTGGTTTCTTATAACATTTTATTGTTATGAAAACAAAAGAATTACGAATGACTCCAAGACGCAGCCCGTTGTCTCATGGCAATAATTCAAATTGGTAACACCAGTTTAGAGCCAGGCCAGGCACCCCAAGGATCTGCAGTGCCCACAGGAATTTTGGCTCATTCCTGCTGCAGCAAGGAACTGTTTGTTCCCTTCTCCACACGAATGCCTGAAACCCCCTTGGGGAACGTTCCACCCTGTCAAAACAAAGGTGCTGAGATTTCAGAATCAGTTGTGTGAACAAGTAGGACAAAACCCATAAAGAGTGAGCAGGAGAGAGGGAAATTCTGTTTGAGTTCTAAAATGGGGCCAGAAAAGCCCTGGGTTCAGGAATGTTTTCATCCCTGTTGAGCCCTGTGCTGTGCTCAGTGAGCAGCCCCAGCCAGAATTCCCTCTCTGCCTCCTGCCCCTCCTGCTCTCACTCACCCAGCGTTTCCTGGATGTGCTGATTCCTCCATCCAAAAAAACCAGGAGTGAATAAACACCCCCCAAAACAACCCAAAACAATGCAAAAACAACCCAAAACAACCCAAAAAACAACCCAAAACAACCCAAAACAACCCAAAACAACCCAGAACAACCCAAAATAAACCAAAACAACCCAGAACAATCCTAAACAACCCAAACAACCAAAACCAACCCAGAACAACCCAAAAAAACCCCAAAACAACCCAGAACAACCCTAAACAACCCAAAACAACCCAGAACAACCCAAAATAAACCAAAACAACCCAGAACAATCCTAAACAACCCAAACAACCAAAACCAACCCAGAACAACCCAAAAAACAACCCAGAAACAACACAGAACAATCCAAAACAACCCAAAACCAACACAGAACAACCCAAAACCAACCCAGAACAACCAAAAAACAATACAAAACGACCCTCAACAACCCCCAAACAACCCAAAACAACCCAGAAACAACCCAAAACCAAAACCAGAACAATCCTAAACAACCCAAAACAACCCCAGAACAACCGAGAACAACCCAAAAACAACCCCAAATGACCCAAAACCAACCCAAAGCAACCCAAAACTAACCCAGAACAACCCAAAACAACCCAGAACAACCCGAAACAACCTAAAACAACTCGAAACAAACAAAAACAATCCAAAACAACCCAGAACAACCCAAAACAACCTAAAACAACCTAAAACAACCCAAAACCAAAACCAGAACAACCCAGAACAACCCAAAACCAACCCAGAACAACCAAAACCAACCCAAAATAACCCAGAACAATCCAAAACAACCCCAAAACAACTCAGAACAACCCAAAACAACTCAAAACAACCAAAAACAACCCAAAAACAACCCAAAACCAACCAAAAACAAACCAAAACCAACTCAGAACAACTCCAAAACAACCCAAAACAATCCAAAACAACCCCAAAATGACTCAGAACAACCAAAAACAACCCAAAGCAACCCAAAACAACCCAGAACAACCCAAAAATGACACAAAACAACCACACAGAATCACACAGGGCACTGTAAAGTGCTTTTTTTTTGCTCAAATAAGAGCTAAAAGCAGAGAGATTTCACCCAAACTCCTCCCAGAGCCAGGGAACGTTTCCCAGCCACCAGCGAGGTTCCGTGAGGCAGCAGAAAAGCTCCTTCATGAATTTTTCAGCGGCCAGCAGTGAAATGAAAAGCCCTGTGCCATCGCTGCGGGGAGGAACTGCAGCCTGGGATATTTCTCTTTTCTCCTGGATGCAGCAGAAGTGGCCAGGGAGAGGCTCCAGGCGGAATTCCAGCGGTGAGCAGGGCACAGGTGTTAAACGGGAATGCTGGTGCCCAAGGGCCCGCAAGGATCTCTCTCCCCAGGTTTTGATAGCTCAGAATTGGGTATTAAACCCATCCTGTGATGCTCTGAACACTCCCAGACACTGATGTGTCACTTGGAGTCAGGGATGGGCAAGGACTCGCTCCTCAGAGGTTTCTTTCACCCAGTCTTTCTCAGAAAACAGAGAATTTGTCTCTTTTTTGGCCGTTCAGCCCCTTACAGAACACAGAAATCTGATAGTTAAATTCCTCTTGGCTTGTACTGCCTTGCCTCTATAACTTTTAAAGCCCTGAAAGAACATAAAGTTAAAATTTTAATGGCATTTCAGCAGAACCTCTTTGAATTTTCTGCTAGATCTCAATTTAGCCTCCAGTAAAGCCTTTAGAAAAAAAATAAAAAATCCGATGCTTAAAAATGTAATAATCATACAGGAACCTTCCAAAGCCAGCATCAAATAGAATAAAATATATTTTATTAATGATACAATTCACAAAATTACCAGCCCTGCCACTCTCTGCCCGCAGGAGAGACTTCCTGGGCTGGGTTTTGTTGGAGATCCAGGAGCTGCTGGGGTTTGTTCTGGTCTCACCCTGACCTTGGGAATGCTCCATGGGCTGGGGATCCCAGGGGAATTGGAGGTTTTAGGGATGTTCTGTCGGGAAATTCCAGCTCCTTGCCCATGGGTGGGGTCAGTCCAGGCTGGCAGAGCCCAGCTGAGCTCTGGGAACAGCCCTGGGGCCCCTAGAGTGGCTCAGAAAGGGTTTAAAAAGGTTTTTAAAGGGTTTAAAAGGGGTTTAGGAGTCTGGACTGGGATTTTCCTGCTGTGGGGAAAGATGCAAAGCCATTGATAACTTCATTGTAACCCCCTGAATTCCCAAAAAAAACCCTGGGAATTCATTCCTTGCTCAGGGAAATGGCTGAGCAGGACCCTGAATTCCCAATAAAACTGGGAATTCACTCCTTGCTCAGGGAAATGGCTGAGCAGGACCCTGAATTCCCAATAAAAACTCTGGGAATTCACTCCTTGCTCAGGGAAATGGCTGAGCAGGACCCTGAATTCCCAGTAAAACTGGGAATTCACTCCTTGCCTGGGGCTCCCTCCTCGTGTCCCAGCAGAACCCAGGAAAACCCGGGAGCAGATCCCATTCCAGAGGAGGCCTGGGAGCCGTGGGATCACACCAAAGGGGAAAGGCCCTGGAGATGATCAGAGAGGAGAATTTGCTGCTCCTGTCCCTTCACCTGCTCCCTGTCCTGAGCACAGCCCAGCCCCAGCCCCGCCACAGCGCCCCAGAGGGGCTCAGACATTCCCAGGATTTCCCATTCCCAGGATTTCCCATTCCCGGCGCTTTCTGCTCCACTGGGAAGTGGCCGTGGCCCTGGCCTGGGCAGGGGAGGTTTCCCAGCTGCAGATGTGGCACAGATGTGGCACAGATGTGACACCAGGAGTGCCTCGGGTGGCCGCACTCACCTCCATCCGTCCCCTCTCACCTGTGGTACCGCAGGGAGCAGAGTCCTGCAGGAAGGGCTGAGAGCTTCACTGATATTGGTCATTTCTGCCCCAAAACCCCAACACCAAAGGCTGGGAATCCTCATTTTTCATTCCAAATTCCTGTCAAAGCTGGGGCAGGAACAGCCAGCCTCACCTCAGGGTCCCCAGGGCAGAACCGAGCCAGAGGCAGCTCCAGCCAGCGAGTTCCGAGGATAAAACACAGCAAAAGCACAGACAGAGCTCTGGAAACACAAAAACATCAACTTCCCCCAGGCTGGAACATCCCAAATTCCCCACAAGTCAGGAGGACCCAGGGCTGTGACAGGAGAGATTTTCTGAGCGGTGTCACACCAGGACCAGCCCTGCAAACCTTCCCAAACACACAAACAACAAATAATTAGGGCAGGGAGAGGCAGATTTGCAAACATTTACAGTCTGAATGTCAAAGCTGGAAGAGGAGGAAGGCTTTTCTCTCCCCCATGAACACTTCCCAGGCAGCAATTACACACAACTGCGGTTTACAAGATCCCTTTCATTGTCTATTTGCTCAGGCATCACTTTCTGCGGGTTTGTAAACAGCACCACAAACCCCAATTTAAGGAGCTGTAAAGTTAGAGAATAATTTATCACGGAAAATCTGCCAAAAAAACCAATTAGGAGAATTTGTTCTCCATTTAAAGCATGGCTGCAGCCCGCTCAACATGAATGGTTTCCACCGCTCCCAGCTGCAGAGCCCAGGGGCCTCCACAGCTTTGGGATGGAGCAGAATCAGGGATTGATCCAAGGATTCCTTTGGGAGGCACCTCTGGACATCCCCAGATGGATTTCCAACCCTGCTGAGAGCAGGAGGAGAAGGTGAGCAGGGCGCTGAGCTCAGGGCGTGACCGCCAGGCACAAACACCCGTGCAGAAATTGGTTTGGAGCTGGAAGCCGAGGATGGATCCTCGGAGAGCTGCAGGCACAGCAGGAACAGCGACAATTCCCAATTCCCCATTTCCCTCTGCAGGGAAGGCACAGGAGGAACAGGAGAGCAGGATCCAGGGCAGGAGAGCTCCACAGTGACCCTTCCTGCTGCCACAGCAAAGACACCTCCAGACACTGAGGGAAAGCTGGAAACAGCCAGGGCTTCTACCAGGATTAATGGCATTTAGCCAAAGGAAGGTCTGTGGGAAGCCTGGATGTAAAGAGGAGGGTGATGATAATAATAATAGCAATAGTAATACAATATTATTATTCTTATTGTTATAATATACTATACTATAATATACTATAATATAGTATATTATATATCATTATATTCTATTATTCTATTCTATTCTATTCTATTCTATTCTATTCTATTCTATTCTATTCTATTCCATTCTATTCTATTCTATTCTATTCCATTCTATTATTCTAATATAATATATTATATTATATATTATATAGATA
This sequence comes from Pseudopodoces humilis, assembly GCF_000331425.1. The sequence goes on from NW_005087636.1 coordinate 1,138,643, forward strand.
ATATATTATATAATATATTATATAGTATAATATATCATATAATATAATGGGATATAACATAATGGGACATAATGTAATGTAATGTAATGTAATATAATATAATATAATATAATATAATATAATATAATATAATACAATATAATACAATAAAATATAATATGTAATTGTTATATAATATTGTGTTTATAAAACCATTATTAGTAATTATAATATATAATATTATAATTATTATTAATTATTAATTGTTCACCCACACAATTCCTTCAGTGGACACTGTTCTCACCTGGCTGGCACCAGCTCCTGGCAAGGACTGCCCCAGGCACTGAGATCTTCCCTTTGCTCACGTGGAGCTTTTCCCCCTCTGGAGAAGAGCCAAAAGCAGCAGGAAGAGCCCAGAGCCCTGAAATCCAGGGATTTCCGTCCCTGACGTTCAGCCAGGCCCACACCTGGGCCAGGGGAGCTCACACCCAGCTCCTGCTTGGCAAAACAAACCAGGAATTCGGGCAACAGCTGGAAAAACCTCCCTGGCTCCCCAGGCAGGCCAAAGGCACAGCTCCGAGCCTGGAATTCTGGCAATTGCGAGCAGATGGTTCTGAGCAGAGAGCAGGCAGGACAAAGGGCACTGGCGGAATGGAAATGCTGATTATTATTCAAGCAAACAGATGGGGAGGTCTGTGCCAGAGCAGGGCCGCTTGTAAAACATTCTGGGATTGCAGGGATGCGGAGCGATCCCGCGTGGAGGAGTGAAGGCGGCTGAAAGGAAACCTTCCTTCCTCCTCACACAGGGTATTAAATCACAAAGGTGCCGGTAATTAATTTAGAATAAGGCAGATTGTTCTGGAAGGAAGAGCCATTTGCAAGGAATTCCAAGTTCCAGCGCAGTTCGGTGTGGCCCGGGGGCTTTGCGCCCACCCCGCAGTGCCACCAGCCCTGGCAGGCACTCGGCACAAGGGGTGGGACACGTCCCCCTCCTCCCCAGGACACCGTTCCCATCTCCACACTTCATTCATGGCTCACGGGGCCTGCCGGGGAAGATTTAGCGCACACGAAATGTCAAATTGTGCCGCTCTTCAAACACGGCGCAGGAGCCCCAACGTGGCACCGACAGCTCTGACTATTTATTAGCTGGCACGAGCCACCATGAGCACAATGTCACTGTAATTGAGTTATTGCTGCTCTTCCCTTAAAGGAGAGCAAAACTGATCCAGACTGGGATGGATTGAAGCAATTCCATGCCCGGGAATAATTTCACTCCCCTGTTAAGTGCAGGCGTGGAATTTTAAGTGGGAAATAGAGATCTCACATAAATTTCCCTCCATACTCAAAGTCTATCTGGGTAATTAAGACCCCGAATTTACTGTTTTCTGTCCAAGGGCACGGAAATGTTACACCCTGGAGCTGCGGTACACCTTGGAGCTGGAATTGAGTTCAAAGCTCCACGTAATGTAAAGCTAGTTCAGACTGACAGGTCTTAGATAGCAACTCGTGCTCTGAGCCCCTTTTTTTGATTTGAATATTTACCACCATCCCTTTGAAAAGCTGCTAAATTCAGCTGCTTGTAGCTGATCTGGAGAGTTTTGCACTTTCAAGCCCTTTCCCATCACATATTGATTATCAGAGAGTATTTCACATTATCATTCTGCCAAGTTTCCCTTCAGCCGAATCATAAATCCCCCCCATCGATCCCTGGGATGATTAAATCACGAGTCTGGACCCACGGGCCTGGAGCAGAACTCACAGAGAGCAACAAAGGGCCTTAATTAGGCCTGATTGGGCCTGGAGCTCAATCGAAAAGCAGAGCAAGGAGCAAACATGGCTTTTGTTCCTCCTGCCAGTGTCCTCCCATTAAAACCCCTCGTAACCAGCGGGGGGTTCTGAGGGGAAGCGATTAAAGTAACAAAATCCATTTTCTGGGGACTCCTGTGCCCGATTCCCGGGAACTGAGCGGCTCCCAAGGACATTCCAGGGGTGGCTCCGCATGGAAAATGCCCAATCTCCTGCTCCTCTTCATTCCCCGTTATTTCACACCTTTCACCCCCCAGAACCTCGGCAGGGATTTGGGCCTGAGCAGGAGCCCAGATGTGCCCGGCTTTGCAAAGCCAGGCCCAGCAGCAGCCCTTGGTCTCATGAAGGACGGAGCTTTCCTCCCGTTCCCCTTCCTGAGACGCCCAATGGAGGCTCCGCTGCTGCTCTAATCCTTCCTCCGCCTTGGAGAAGAGATATGTTTGTGTCACTTCCTCCTGCTGATAAGACTTGTATCAAACTTGGGGGGGGATGAATTGCAATTTTTCAATTTAAAAGCCCGCTCGTATCAGCCGGAGCCTTGGTTAAACAAATCCCTTGTGAGACCAGAGATAAGAGGCAACATATTTGTGTATTAAACAGGAGCTGTTTCCCCTGCTATAGGCAGCAAATAAATATCTGAAAGTTCCTTCTCATGCTCAGGGATAATGAGCACTGACTAACTAGTGCAATTAACGAGATGCCAGCTAATTAGGCCGTGCTCTCTGCCTGCTCTCAGGGCTGCTGGGGAGGTGACAGAGAGGTCTGGAGCTCGGTCTGGGGTCCTTCCCTTGATGTCCCACTCAGCTGTCGGTGCCTGGCAGGTCCTGTTTGGATGGGGACACACGGAATCACTGCCAGCATCCCCATGGGAAATGGAATTCCTGCTGCTTTTCCTGTCTGAAATCCGCCTTTGTGCTCGTGTCTCTGCTCGTCCTCGCTGCTGGGGCAGCTCCACCAAGGACAGAGCTCCTGGGAGAGCATCAGGGCTCAGAGCAGCAGCTCCAGGAAAATCGACAGCCGGTGTTTCCCTGCCTTGGGAATGGGATCCCTCTGGTCCCCAGTGGGAGCTGGGCTCTCCCATTCGGGGCAAAAAGCAGGGAGAAAGTCAGGGAATCACCGGAGGGATGGGGCAGCACGGTCTGGTTCCTCCTGAAGGCAGGATGAGCACATCATTCCCTTGGAATTGCTTATGGATATTATAATATATATAATATTGTGTAATATTATGGATATTATAATATATATTAATATAATATATATATATAATATGTAATGCTATAATTTCCACGTCATTCCCTTGGAATTGCTTATGGATATTATAATATATATAAAATATTATACAATATTATGGATATTATAATATATAACATGTAATGCTGTAATTTCCACATAATTCCCTTGGAATTCTTTATGAATATTATAATATATACAATATTATACAATATTATGGATATAATAATATATATAATACTGTATAATAATATGGATATTATAATATATAATATATAATGCTATAATTCCCATATAATTCCCTTGGAATTGCTTATGGATATTATAATATATATAATATTGTGTAATATTATGGATATTATAATATATATTAATATAATATATATATATAATATGTAATGCTATAATTTCCACGTCATTCCCTTGGAATTGCTTATGGATATTATAATATATATAAAATATTATACAATATTATGGATATTATAATATATAATATATAATGCTGTAATTTCCACATAATTCCCTTGGAATTGCTTATGAATATTATAATATAGATAATATTATGGATATAATAATATATATAATATTGTAAAATATTATGGATGTTATCATATATAATATGTAATGCTATACTTTCCACGTCATTCCCTTGGAATTGCTTATTAATATTATAATATAGATAATATTATGGATATAATAATATATATAATATTGTAAAATATTATGGATGTTATCATATATAATATGTAATGCTATACTTTCCACGTCATTCCCTTGGAATTGCTTATTAATATTATAATATAGATAATATTATGGATATAATAATATATATAATATTGTAAAATATTATGGATGTTATCATATATAATATGTAATGCTATACTTTCCACGTCATTCCCTTGGAATTGCTTATTAATATTATAATATATATAATATATTATATAGTATGGGTATTATATAATATGCTATAAATGGGTGTATATATTATTATAATTTTATTATATATATTATAATATTATTATAATATAATATATGTTATATATATTATGGGTATTATATAATGCTATAAATCCCACATCATTCCCTTGGACCTGCTTATGGATATTATAATATATATAATGTTATACAATAGTATGGATATAATGATATATATAATATTATAGAATAATATGGATGTTACCATATATAATATTACAATTCCCACATCATTCCCTTGGAATTGCTTCTGGGTAATTTCATTTTAAGCCTCTGCTGAAGGGTGCCTGCACACAGGGTTTGTGTGAGGTCAGCATTAGAGCCCTGCAGCTCGGGGTGAACCCACAGCAGGCACCTCTGCCCTTCCCTGATCCATAATCAAAGCACTGGGAATGGGGAGCTCTGAGCTCGCAGACCCAGAAATTCGAGGAAAACAGGGGTTAGGATCTCACCCCATTCCCTTTCCAGGTGAGAGTCTGAGCATTTTCCTTCCTGTCCTCACTCTGCTCCCATTCCCTCTCCAGCTGAGTGGCAATTCCAGGAATGGTCACGGCTCAGACCTACCCCAGCTCCCTCCGTGCAGGGACTCCTCTCCCATAAACCTGGAGGAGTTTGTTGTTATTTTTATGGAGTTATTCTGCTGTGCCTGGATTTATTCATTTCAGTGACTGCTGGCTTCTTGAAGGGCCGGATTATTTCGTGGAGACTGCCACTTTATGTTCTTTACAAATGAAATCTTTCACAGTTACATGGTGTTATTTTTATTTATATTTTATTCTCTCTTCCTGGCTATTTAGAATAAACTGCTTGCCACAGCCCCAGGAGAAAAATCCTTCAAAGCTAATGACCTTGTTAAAGGTTCACTCATCACAGTAAAATGTCAAACAAGGTACTTTAAGGTAGCAGAACTGGATGGCAAATGTAGCTTTACATTATTATTTAGGGGAAAAAAAGCTCCAGCAAACCCACACCTAGAGGTAGGGCTGTCGATTCCATGCATTTAAATGTCATTCTTGGCCATTTCTTGGCATTTTATGTCAGGTTGAATATACCAGGGACTCCACCAACATAACTTAACAGAGCCGCTTCTGCCACTAAATATTGCTTTGCCCTGGAAAAAGGCACAAATGAGGATTTTGCAGGGAAAAAGGTCTGCAGGATTAAGGGTTTAATTTATTTTTGTGTAAGCACTGCTGTCTCAGGGGAGGCAGCTCAGCCAGCTGCCGCAATCCTGAGTGCTCCCACCTCTCGACCCAGGAGGAGCAGCCCCACGAACCCGGATCCCAAATCCTTCAGCAGGTTCCTGACAGGAGCTCTGTGGTGCTCAGACTCTGCCTGGAACCAGCTCTGGGCTGGAAAATGGGCTGGAAACCCCAAACCCTGCCAGGCCTCCAGGGGCTTTATGCCAGTCCTCGGAAGAGCTGAATTTTAATCCTAAGGAGATGTTTGTGGTTCAGCCAAAGGTGGAACTCTCAGGAAAGGACTTGGGGGGCACAAATGAGGTTTGAAGGCACCTTGGCTTGGAGGGAAGGACAAAATTCCCTCTTTGACCTGGAAGAACTCCAAATGTGTGGCTGCCACCATGGTGCCAGCAGGGATTCCTGAGCTGATGCACCCAGAAATGTCCAGATTTCACAAGGGATTCCTGAGCTGATGCACCCAGAAATGTCCAGATTTCACAGGAGGTTCCTGTGCTGATGCACTCAGAAATTTCTGGATTTCACACAGGGATTTCTGTGCTGATGCACTCAGAAATTTCCAGATTTCACAAGGGGTTCCTGAGCTAATGCACTCAGAAATTTCCAGATTTCACATTTCTGTCCTGATGCACCCAGAAATGTCCAGATTTCACATTCCTGTGCTGATGATATTTCCGGATTTCACACCAATTTTCGTGTTCACTCCACGAGTGCAGCCTGGGACCACCAGAGCCTTATTCCCAACCTCATGCCCAGCATTCATTCCAAGCTCTTGGGCTGCCAGAGCTGCTGTCCCAGAGGAGATTCCAGACCCTTTCCCACCGTTCCTCTCCACCTCAGCTCTGGCACTGAGCAGAACTGGAGTTGGGCAGTAATTAAATTCCTCGTCTAGTCTAATGTGTTAGTAAAAAAGTAATTGTACCTCCATTGTTTCTGCAGGTTTGGGTAATTACGTGGCTCTCCCATTCCTCTGCGCTCACTCCCAGCAAGGGCTCTCCCCACCATCTGCTGATATTTAATTAATATATGCTAAATGTCCTGCTATATTATAAAATCTCATTTAGAAGTGTCCTTAGCCCAGGATAGGGCTCCTATATTGCAGCAGGATGAGCAGGGACCTGGCCTCCTATTTAAATGATTTAGATAAAAGAAGGCTCATTAATGAAAGAGAGGTGTTATCTTTCCCCCTAGAAATGAGCAAAAGGGGAGGACAATTATTGCAGAAATGGAATGAAATACCTGGAGATTTCCCAGAGGTAAAATTTATCTCAAAATCCTTAAACAGCACCAGGTCTGACAGTCCTGGCTGAGGAGAGGCAGCCCCAGGAACTGCAGTGTTTGTGTTGCTCTGCACCAGGGGGGGAACAGCAGATTCACTTTGGGGCTGGGAATAGAACAGGGAGAAGTCTCCTATTCCCAAATCCCAGAAGATCTGCCCCAGGCCATGCCGTGGGGGAACCAGCCAGGACAAAGCTGGTGTTTCTGAGCATCACTTCCCTGACAGATTTATTTTTTCCCCTCTGCAGAAATGTCACCAAGGAGATTTTACAGCTGTTATTTCACAGCTCGGAGTGCCAGCCAAAACACCTTATGGAAAATGGGGAAAACACAGCCAGGGAGAAACGGGACAGAACCAGGATAAAATCTCCTCTCTGAGGAAAAACACAATGGCCAAGGTTCCCAAAATTGGCAAAAGGGTGGGGGGAAGAACATGAAGGGAGAATCCAGTCTTGTCTGAAGGGCAATGGGAAGCTAAAGTGAATTAATTTCATTATTTCTCTGTTTCCTCACTATTCCATGTGATAATAACATTTAATAAAAAGCTACTAAAACCTGGAAGAGCAATGAATGCAAATGCATTAACTCCCAGTATTATCTGTATTCCAGAATTCCAGCCATTTCTAAATCCCTGTTTTAAATAACTGCAGGTTTGTCTCATCCCGTTTTGCCCAAGCTGTTGAGGATTTCCTGTTGGACACAAAAGCAGGGGAGCACTCCCAGCCCTTCAACGTGGCCTGGAATGGGAAAAGACCGAGAGGGTTCAGAGCTGTCTCTGGGATTTACAGGCCTGAGGCAAAAGCCACGGAGATGAATGGAAAACTTCTCTGGATAAATAAAGAGAATCCCCAAAGCTCCATCTCCCCTTGAACAATTACACTTTTAATAAGCCCTGCGCTCAAAAGGGAAGGACACAGAATTTTAATCAGCGCCTTCCCCCGCAGCACCTGAGGAGGAGGAGGAGGGTAATGAAAGGAGGCTGTTAATGACTGAGCAGTGCCCAAACCCAGGCTGGTGCCAAAACCCACAGGAGCCAGAGCTGTGCCGGTGCCCCCAGCACAGCAGAATTCCAGAGGTGCCATCCCTGCCCACCTCACAGGGATATTCCTGCATTTCCCAGGAATTACAGAGGTGCCACCCCTGCCCACCTCACAGGGATATTCCTGTTTCCCAGGAATTCCAGAGGTGCCATCCCTGCCCACCTCACAGGGATATTCCTGTTTCCCAGGAATTCCAGAGGTGCCATCCCTGCCCACCTTGCAGGGATATTCCTGTGTTTCCCAGGAATCCCAGAGGTGCCATCCCTGCCATCCCTGCCCACCTCACAGGGATATTCCTGAGTTTCCCCCTCTGGAATTCACTCTGAACAGGTTTGGGAGCAGCTTCCACGCTCCTGAGGCAAATTACAAGTGAAATTCCTGAAGATTTCAGGACTGCTGAGGGTACAGGGCCTTTCCACAAAATCTTCTCCTGTTATCCAGGCTCGCTGGAATTGCCCTGCTGGGTTTTGTTGTGCTGAATTCCGGGCTTTGTTCTGCTCTCCCAGCTCCCACTGCCTCCCAGGACCAGAGCTGGCATTTCCTGATGGAGCCCTGGGCTCTGCCGAGGCCAGGAAGGGCCTTCAGTGACCTGAGCACACAATTCCTGGCGTTTGGAATTAAATCCCAACTCCTGCCCAGGCCACGGAGCTCTCTTAAGGAATAGCAGACAAATACTTGAGGAATAGTGGGGTGGGATTGTACCTGAATCCCTGAGGGGATCCAGGCTGGGGACTCTGAAAAACCATGTTCACCTGCTTAATAGATTTTAAAAGGTTTAAAATAAACGAAAAGTCAATTAGGAGACAAGGAAAATATAGAGTTAAAATGGCCAGGTGCCAAGAGCACACCTGGTATCTCGGAACACCCCTTTTATCCCATTTTGCTGTAGGCTTTTAATGCATATTCAAACTTTTCCAAGAACTACTTGGCATAGCCACTCCCCAGCTCCGCCTTTTTAGAGTGCGTTTGTTTTTAATTTCTCATTTATCTTCTTTTTATTTGGGCTGATTTCCTTCTTCCACAGGCTGTCAGTGTCAGTAGCAGCCTGGGCCCCATCACCTGTTCCCTGGAAGTTTTCTGGCTTTGCACAGACAGGACATTGCCCCAATGTCCAAAATTCTTCTTGACCTACGCCCAAAACTTGCTAGCAGGAGAAAAAGACGTAGCAAAATCATATAACGTATAACATTAATCTTAATGTTTTGTGTAATTTATCATAATGTGGATTTACAACAGGACTGGGCCCAGAACCACTCTGGGAGCGGGGAGGGAGCTCAGCAGTGCCCAAACCAAGCCAGAGCTTGGATGGGACTCAGATTTTCCAGGGGTGCTCCCCGCTCCTCCCTGCTGAGGCTCCAGCTCCCTTTAACCCTTTGGGAAGTGAAACAAAACACCCTGGGCTCATCCCAGCGTCCCTGGGGTCCCAGGGAGGGCAGACATGAAAGGATGATTTGGTTTTTGAGCCCTGGCAGTGCCTGGGTGCCCAAAGCCCCCAGGGGTCCCAGGGTGTGCAGAAATGAAAGGATAATTTGATTTATAAGCCCTGGCAGTGCCTGGGTGCCCAAAGCCCCCAGGGGTCCCAGGGTGTGCAGAAATGAAAGGATAATTTGATTTATAAGCCCTGGCAGTGCCTGGGTGCCCAAAGCCCCCAGGGGTCCCAGGGTGTGCAGAAATGAAAGGATAATTTGATTTATAAGCCCTGGCAGTGCCTGGGTGCCCAAAGCCCCCAGGGGTCCCAGGGTGTGCAGAAATGAAAGGATAATTTGATTTATAAGCCCTGGCAGTGCCTGGGTGCCCAAAGCCCCCAGGGGTCCCAGGGTGTGCAGAAATGAAAGGATAATTTGATTTATAAGCCCTGGCAGTGCCTGGGTGCCCAAAGCCCCCAGGGGTCCCAGGGTGTGCAGAAATGAAAGGATAATTTGGTTAATGAGCCCTGGGCTCATCCCAGCGGCCCTGGGGTCCCAGGGAGTGCAGAAATGAAAGGATAATTTGGTTAATGAGCCCTGGGCTCATCCCAGCGTCCCTGGGGTCCCAGGGAGTGCAGAAATGAAAGGATGATTTGGTTTTTGAGCCCTGGCAGTGCCTGGGTGCCCAAAGCCCCCAGGGGTCCCAGGGTGTGCAGAAATGAAAGGCTAATTTGGATTTTGAGCCCTGGCAGTGCCCGGCTGCCCACAGCCCCCAGGGGTCCCAGGGTGTGCAGAAATGAAAGGATAATTTGATTTATAAGCCCTGGCAGTGCCTGGGTGCCCACAGCCCCCAGGGTTTGCAGGGTGTGCAGAAATGAAAGGATAATTTGGATTTTGAGCCCTGGCAGTGCCCAGGTGCCCAAAGCCCCCAGGGGCTCCAGGGTGTGCTGAAATTAAAGGATAATTTGGATTTTGAGCCCTGGCAGTGCCCGGGTGGCCACAGCCCCCAGGGGCTCCAGGGAGTGCAGAAATGAAAGGATAATTTGATTTATGAGCCCTGGGCAGTCCCACAGCCCCCAGGGGTCCCAGGGAGTCCCAGCTGGGAGCAGAACAAACGCCCCAAAAACGCTCTGGTGGCTGCAGGAGGCACCAGGTGAATCCCACCAAGAGGATCCTGCTGCTGCTGTCTGCTGGAACAGAACCTGAGGGGAGGGAGAAGCGGAACAAAACCACAATTATTTCTAACAAGCTTTCCCAGATGCGTCTGTGGGGATTCAATGCAGATTGAACTCTGCTGGTGTAATTTGTTTATTGCTATTTTTGGTGAGGAACTTCATTTATCACAAGGATCTGCGGGGGGTGATCTGCTGCTACCACCAAAGGCATTAATTTCATTATCTGTCTTTATGAATAAAAACAAGGACACAGAACGGGCTCCTTGTACAACATGAGGAAAGAGGGAGTTCCCTGAGCTGCCACGGGAATGTTGAATTAAAGCCACCAAAAGCCCCCAAAAGAGCAGGATCCTGTCCAGGACACCCCACAGACCTCCTCACCCATTTCCACAAGAATCACTGGCTTTGAGGGAACACTTAAAAATAATAACTTGATTTAATTAGCAAATGTGAAGGAAGAGATGAGGATTAGCAGCTGATTAAAATGCTTGCAGAAAACAGTTATGATTAAGTGGATTAATCCTCCAAGAAAGCCGAGGCTGCAGCAGATAAATCCTGTTTTGGAGGTTGGGGCTCAGCGCTCAGGAGGCTCCTGGTGCTCTGTCAGGAGCCCAGATTATTCCAGAAATCCGGAGGGGCCCGACCTGCACTGCCACAAACCCAGGGCCAGACCCACCCCCAGCTCCTTATTCCGGTGATTAATAACAGAATGTGGACATTAAAGAGATTTTGCAGCTGCAAACGCAACGCAGGGATGTCCACGAGGTATTTTATAAATGGATCTGAATTCCTGGCTCTGAGCACCTGCCCTGCAGCTGCTCCCCTCTGCCTTCAGCAGCAGCTTCACAGAATTACTGGAGATTAAACATTTCCTCCTGCCCTTTGCCTGGGCAGGCAGAGGGAGGTGCTGCAGGAGGGGAACATTCCCCTGCACTTCTCTATTTATTTCAGCATTATTTCAGCATTTTTTCAATGTTTTTTCAGCATTATTTCTGTATTTTTTCAGCATTATTTCAGTATTTTTCCAGTATTTTTCCAGTATTTTTTCAGCATTATTTCAGCATTTTTTCAGTATTTTTTCAGCATTTTTTCAGCATTACTTCAGCACTTTTTCAATGTTTTTTCAGCATTTTTCCAGTATGTTTTCAGCACTATTTCAGTATTATTTCATCATTTTTTCAGCATTTTTTCAGTATTTTTTCAGCCTTATTTCAGTATTTTTTCAGCATTATTTCATCATTTTTTCAGTATTTTTTCAGCATTTTTTCAGCATTATTTCAGTACTTTTTCAGTATTTTTTCGTCATTATTTCAGCACTATTTCAGCATTTTTCCAGTATTTTTTCAGCACTATTTCAGTATTATTTCATCATTTTTTCAGCATTTTTTCAGTATTTTTTCAGCATTATTTCAGTATTATTTCAGCACAGGAGGCTCTGCCAGGCTGTTCCCAAGGCAGGAACAGTGGCCCCAGCCCTGCCTGGGTGCCAGAGTGAGCACCCAGGGGTGTCAGAGCTCTGTGCCACCCCCTGGGCCCAGCTCTGGAGGTGTTTGTGTGCCTGGGGGTGGCGGAAGGGACAGGACAGGACCCAGGGCTCTGTCCCCTCCTCCGGGGCCACCAGAGCAGCAGCAGCTTCACCTCATTTTGGGGGATTTTGGGCAGCAGCACCTCGGTCTGGGCTGTCCTGCTGCCCATCCCACAGCAAATCCCAGAGAAAGGAGGGGATTCTCTGGAATTCCCACTATCCCTCGTGCTTTTCCCAGTGCTCCCTCGCTCCTGCTGTTGTGGGTGTTTTCAGCTCTTCCACAATCCTGGGACTCCTGGGGGTTTTATCCTTCTGAGGGATCCTGTCAGACACAGCAGGGAATGTTCTCCCTAAAAACAGCTCCAGTCCTGTCTCCTGAGGCTGGACTTGGCACCCTCAAAGGCCTTTTCTGCCCTTGTTCACTCTGTGATTGATTCTGTGATTGTGTGATTGATTGTGATTGATTCTGTGACTGATTTGTGATTGATTCTGTGACTGATTTGTGATTGATTCTGTGATTCTGTGATTGATTCTGTGATTGAGTCTGATTGATTCTGTGATTCTGTGATTGATTCTGTGATCCTGTGATTGATTCTGTGATCCTGTGATTGATTCTGTGATTCTGTGATTGATTCTGTGATTGATTCTGTGATTGATTCTGTGATTCCCCCTTGCACTGGGGCCTCCATCGGTGTGGGGACAGCGAGTGCCAGACTGCAGGCACACAGAGTGACATGAGGGACATCCTGAGACCCACAGGCACCGTTCCAGTTCCAGCTGACTGAGGAGAGGACCCCAGGCTCTCCAAGGCTGCCAAGCCCCAGCTCCACACATCACTGGGCTGGCACTGTCACATGTCACTGTCACAGCCAGGGGAGGCCAAGGCAGGGAGATCAGAGCTCCAGATAGCTGAGAAAGCCCAGAATCCAAACAATGGAACAGCTCCAGAATCCAAACCATGAAACAGCTCCAGAATCCAAACCATGAAACAGCTCCAGAATCCAAACCATGAAACAGCTCCAGAATCCAAACCATGAAACAGCTCCAGAATCCAAACCATGAAACAGCTCCAGAATCCAAACCATGAAACAGCTCCAGAATCCAAACCATGAAACAGCTCCAGAATCCAAACCATGAAACAGCTCCAGAATCCAAACCATGAAACAGCTCCAGAATCCAAACCATGAAACAGCTCCAGAATCCAAACCATGAAACAGCTCCAGAATCCAAACCATGAAACAGCTCCAGAATCCAAACCATGAAACAGCTCCAGAATCCAAACCATGAAACAGCTCCAGAATCCAAACCATGAAACAGCTCCAGAATCCAAACCATGAAACAGCTCCAGAATCCAAACCATGAAACAGCTCCAGAATCCAAACCATGAAACAGCTCCAGAATCCAAACCATGAAACAGCTCCAGAATCCAAACCATGAAACAGCTCCAGAATCCAAACCATGAAACAGCTCCAGAATCCAAACCATGAAACAGCTCCAGAATCCAAACCATGAAACAGCTCCAGAATCCAAACCATGAAACAGCTCCAGAATCCAAACCATGAAACAGCTCCAGAATCCAAACCATGAAACAGCTCCAGAATCCAAACCATGAAACAGCTCCAGAATCCAAACCATGAAACAGCTCCAGAATCCAAACCATGAAACAGCTCCAGAATCCAAACCATGAAACAGCTCCAGAATCCAAACCATGAAACAGCTCCAGAATCCAAACCATGAAACAGCTCCAGAATCCAAACCATGAAACAGCTCCAGAATCCAAACCATGAAACAGCTCCAGAATCCAAACCATGAAACAGCTCCAGAATCCAAACCATGAAACAGCTCCAGAATCCAAACCATGAAACAGCTCCAGAATCCAAACAATGGAACAGCTCCAGAATCCAATGAAACATCTCCAGAATCCAAACAATGGAACAACTCTGAGCCAGGATCTGCTCGAGGCAGGGAGAGCTCCTTGATGAGAAGCTGCAGAGCCTTTGGCCAGCCCTGCAAGCACGGGGAGGGGTTCTGACCCTCGGGAATGCTCCTTGCCTCTGCCAGGGAGGAAAAGATTGGATCCCACCTGAGAATGGAGGAGTGGCCCAGCTGTGCTGAGCATGTGGCACCTCCAGGATTATTGCACATTTATGGATTGTGAATTCCTGCACGTGGCACCTCCAGGAGTGTTTCACATTTATTGATTGAGAATTCCCACATGTGGCACCTCCAGGGTTATTGAACATTTATGGATTGTGAATTCCAATTCACATGAGCATGTGGCACTTTCAGGATTATTGCACATTTATGGATTGAGAATTCCTGCACATGGCACCTCCAGGATTACTGCACATTTATTTACTGAGAATTCCTGCATGTGGCACCTGCAGGATTATTGCACATTTATTGATGGAGAATTCACACTCATTCATTGAGAATTCCCATGTGTGGCACCTCCAGGAGTGTTTCCCAAAGCTGAGGGGTCCCTCCAGGCTCAACCCCCTCTTTCCCCATCTCCTTTCTGTCTCCCCCAGCCCTAAATGTGTTTGTGACAGAATATCCATCCCAGTTCTTTTTCACTGAGTATTTCTCATCCTGATCACCACACAAATCTCTGCAAACCGTGGCTGAGCACAACCACAGTCCACAAACTCAAAAGGAAATAAGAACTTATCACTTCAAATGAACTTATTGAGAGTTTATAACCCAAGAGTTCCAAACATCCCAGCGTGGGTGACACGGCAGCCAGCTCAAAATTTAAGCTACTACTCAAAAGCAATTTAGTGCAGCTCAGCCAATGCAATAAATAACTCCTGGCTGTCACAACCATTCCCTCTCCAGGCTTTTAACAGGAATTTGCATCGGGAAGTTCCAGCTCAGCCTTTTTTCTCTTCCAGGGAGGAGGAGGAGGAGCTGAGGGGATGAGGAGGTGGCTGAAGGGGTTGTTAATACCTGTGGCTTGGGAAAGTGGAACCTGTGAACATCAATCTGGAGCTGTCCCCGGGCAGCCAGAGCTTCCATCCATCACACACCTCCCAGCAGAAAGGGCTCTCAAGGAAGACAATTATGGATGAGCACAAGGCGTCGGTAATTGGGGTTAAAGATTGGGCAGGTGATTTGTTACCTCCAAGCCTCTGTTCCAGAGCTGATTATAGCCGGAGGGATGGGAAATATTCTTGTCTGCTGGATTTATTGGCTCTTTATTTTGGATTTGGAGCAGATTTAATCCGGGCTGTACACACGGACACGAAGGTGGGGCTGAGTTTACCCGGGGAAGCCGCACCTCGTGCTCAGATAATCTGAATTTCCACTCTCTGCACAGAGTCCCGCAGGCTCTGGGCTTCAGCTGTGCCACAATTGTCATCTTAATCCGTGTGGCTCTGATGTCCAGAGGTGGGAAAGGAGAAGAATCTCTGTTCCTCTCGCTCAGAGCCTGTGGGAACAGGGCCCACGGGGCTGGGGCATAAAAGGACGATGGTTTGGGATCATCCCAAAGGCCCAGGCAGCTTTCAGCAGGATATCCATGAATCAGGGAATATCAGGATATCAGTGTGGGGAGAGCCAAGGGCTCTAGAGAGAGGAGAACAGGCACCATGGACAGAGGCCGGGGAATGCAGGGAAACAACCCCAAACTTCCAGGGAGAACAGGCTGGAAAACAGGAATTGGAGAATTCCCACTGATTCCTTCCTCATCCTGCCCTCAGCAGGGACCCTCTGAGCTCACAGCTCAGCCCCAGGAGCACTCAGGGAAAACCAGGGGTGATGTGAGGGCTGGGAAATCAGAGACAGAGCTGGCAGATCCCTGCAGGAACCCATTTCTGTGCCAGGACACAGGATTGTGCCAGGTAAGGCATAACAGGGAATTCCCAGCCCTGGCAGGAATTCCAGCAGGACCCAATTTCTGTGCCAGGGATCCCAGCCCTGGCACTGTCACCTCCAGCAGGACACTGGAACCTGGCCCAGGCTCCCCCAGCCCTGGGAAGTTCTGGGTTCTCCTTTATAAATCTCCATTTTAAACCTAGAAATGAGGGATAACCCATCTTGGCCGGGCACAAACCTTTCCCTCTGGGGACTGAACTTCCATTCTTATTTCTCTTAATAAATTAAAGGCACATTTAAGTGGCTGCCGATCATTTACCCTCCTCGGTAATTAGCTGCAATTAGGAATTGCTCTCGTCTGTGATGAGGTGTAATTTTGGTTTCAGTGACACCCAGAGCGATCTCCCTCTCACCCCTGAGTGTTTACATGGAATTTTTTCTGCCTGTTCCAGCCCAGGGCTGTGGGGTCCTGCTGGAATGAGCTGGGAACGAGCTGGGAACATCCAAAAACTCATCAAACATTGAGCAGCTCGGGCTGGCTGCGGGTGCCGGCAGCTATCCGGGCGTGAGAGCACCAAGACGGGCACAGAACCCACCACAAACACTTCTGAGCCGAGACTGCTCCTCTGCAGAGCTCCAAACGCCCTCGAGGAGAGCGAGCTGCCCATTTCCAAGCGTGGTTTAGATGCAATGAATGCAGCCAAAACAATTAATGCACGTGATGCAATTAACACAGGTGATGCAATTAATGCAGGTGATGCAATGAACTCTATGGATGCCAACTATGAGCAAAAGCAGGGAGCACAGTGTCTGTGGAAAGAGGCCACATAACTGTCTCAGTCTCGCCTGAGAAAGTGGCCTGGGAATTTCCCCCTTTTACCTCCTCCCTTCTGTTGATCCCAAAATTTTGCTGTCTGAGGTTCAGCCCAAAGAACCCTGCTCTGAACGGCCCCTCTGGGTGAGGAAATCTCCCCTGGGACACCTGAACAGCCCAA
>NW_005087636.1:1157203-1181035 GCF_000331425.1 Pseudopodoces humilis
CAAGTGACACAATGTACACAAGTGAAACAATGCAGGCGACACAATGTAGGTGACACAATTAACACAGGTGACACAATGCAGGTGACACAATTAACACAGGTGACACAATTAACACAGGTGACACAATTAACACAGGTGACACAACACAGGTGACACAATGTAGGTGACACAATGTAGGTGACACAATTAACACAGGTGACACAATTAACACAGGTGACACAACACAAGTGAAACAATGTAGGTGACACAATTAACACAGGTGACACAACACAGGTGACACAATGCAGGTGACACAATGTAGGTGACACAATTAACACAGGTGACACAATTAATGTGGGTAAAGCAGCAAGATTGGGCTGTTGAGCCCTTCAAGGTCAGAGTCACCCCCACGTGGCCCCTCCCTGCTCCAGGACACCTCTGAATATGAAAATGTGACTTTACACCAAAGGGGAGCAGCCCATTCCTGCCAAAGGTGCCCCAAAATGCCCCAAATTAGGGCAGTCACACCTTTGTACCCAACCAGGCACAAATCCCTGCTCTGGTGCCCTTCTCCTGTGTCTCATCCTGAATACTTCAGATGAGAGCAGCTCTGAGGATCCAGCACGGATGGATCAGCCTTGGCTTCCTTCTCGGTTCTGTCCTAGGCATGGAAGGAGCTGCAAAAGGAATTCCGGGGAAGGGATAAAGGGAGGAGCAAGCAGGACAAGTTGAGCACAGAACCTCCCCCAAAGGGGATCATTCCTGAATTAAATTCCTGATATTCCTGAGCTCCAGAGGGTGGATCAGCTTTCTGCACATGAATTATTTTAATCAATACCTGCTAGAGACCGGATGTGAGCAGGAGAGGGATTTTGATTTAATTGGGAATAGAAATGAATGAATTCAGGGTGCTGATTTAGCCCAAAGTTCTTTCCTGAGTGAAATCCCTCCTGAGAGACATTTCCCAGGTTCTTCTTTGGCTCTTGCACAGAGCAGCCCGGAATGATTAATCCAAACAAGAGGGATTAATTGGACAACCTTCTGTGTCCTGCCAGAGCTGGGGGAATTGGCAAATTGTTCTGTGCTCAGATGCTGTCTTTGAGCACATGAATCACCCTGAGCATCGCTCTGCACACAGCACAAGAGGAGAGGCTGCAGAGCCCCTCTCCTTTTCACTTATTGGGAGAACTCCTCAAAATATCAAACCACTTGATTATTTTCCCCTTCCAGCCCAATTACTCTGTGTCCTCACAGCTGATATTTTTTTTCTTTGTAATTCACTTATTTTTAATTGCTGTGGAGTCCTGAGCTGCAGCAGTTGTGCAGAAATCAAATACCTGAGGAGCAGCTGAACTGTGGTTCTTCAGACCTCTGTGATTCTCTGACCTCAGGAGGAAAAAAACCCAAACCCAACCAGTGCTGGATGCCAGGGGGAGGTGGAACACCTCGGAATTGCTGGGACAAACCTCAGAGCAGCCAAGCCAAGGGCTTAAATCCTCATTTACTCTCTGGAAATTTGGGAAGAGGCCACTTCAACACCCTGGCTGCAGAGTTCCCAGCTTTGGGGGTGTTATCCGGAACATTCTCGAATATCCAGACAATTTCTGGGTTTTGTTTCGGAGCCCCTGGTGCAGATTCTGTGGCCAAACCCTGCTGGAAAGGTCTCGTGGGGTATTTCAGCTTTTCCCTCTGATATCACCAAAATGGGAATTTCCCCCTTTTACCTCCCCCGTTCTGTTGATCCCAAAATTTTGGTGTCTGAGGTTCAGCCCAAAGAACCCTGCTGTGGACAGCCCCTCTGGGTGAGGAAATCTCCCCTGGGACACCCAAACAGCCTAAAATCTCCCCTGGGAAACCTGAACAGCCCAAAATCTCCCCTGGGACACCTGAACAGCCCAAAATCTCCCCTGGGACACCTGAACAGCCCAAAATCTCCCCTGGGACACCTGAACAGCCCAAAATCTCCCCTGGGACACCTGAACAGCCCAAAATCTCCCCTGGGACACCTGAACAGCCCAAAATCTCCCCTGGGACACCTGAACAGCCCAAAATCTCCCCTGGGACACCTGAACAGCCCAAAATCTCCCCTGGGACACCTGAACAGCCCAAAATCTCCCCTGGGACACCTGAACAGCCCAAAATCTCCCCTGGGACACCTGAACAGCCCAAAATCTCCCCTGGGACACCTGAACAGCCCAAAATCTCCCCTGGGACACCTGAACAGCCCAAAATCTCCCCTGGGACACCTGAACAGCCCAAAATCTCCCCTGGGACACCTGAACAGCCCAAAATCTCCCCTGGGACACCAGAGCAGCCCAAAATCTCCCCTGAGACACCTGAGGGTTTGTCCTTTGCTGCTGTAACCTGTTAAACACCAACCCCCTCTGCTGTGATTCCCTCTATTTATGGCCCTTCCTGCTCGCCAGGGATCAATTCTGGCCTCACAACAAAAGGCAACAATGGTTTAATAATAAAAAAAGAAAAGGAGGAAAAGGGAGACAGGAGAGATTGATTTTGCCAATGAAGACAGGGAGAAACAGCGGGCGAGCAAACAAGACAGAATAATATCAATAAAAGAGCCACAGGCGCATTTACAGCAGAACCAACTGTGTTTCCTTAATATCCTGTGTTCCCTCTGAGTTCAACAACTCATCTCATTTAAAGGTGGGCACAGAAAATGCTCCTGAGCTTCTCCCACTTGACAAGAAACGGCTGCAAGGAAGAAGGATGGGCCTGCAGGGCCCTGAGTCTCCGTGTAGCAAACAGAATTTCTTCTGTGACCTTGTGGAGTCTCCTCAGACTTTCCAGAGTTGTTCTGCCTCAGATAAAATCCCAGGCTTGGCCATTCAAAACCTGATTTCTTTTCTTTTTTGCCCACACAGCGCCGATATCGGCGGTTTCACGGTTCTGGCAATTCAGCGTCACTGGAAGGGCAGAAACAGCCCCAAAATGGGAGGGAAAGGGAACATTTTAAAGAAGCTGCAGGGACTCACGGCAAGGCTTGGCTCTGAGTTTTCTATCCAAAGCCAGCAGATTATGCTGGATGAAACGCCAGCGTGGAAAAGAAGTGTTTTTTTCATTTTCAGGACAAAATGTGCAACCTTTTCTTCCCCAGTGCGAGGGAATGTGAGGGACAGCAGTTTGTTTATGGGGTGGTGTCTGGAGCTGTGAACAGAGACACCACGAGTCCCTGCCCGTCCTTACCCAGGGGATAAAAATCCTTCCTGTGCCTGCCAAGACCTCATCAACATCAGGGGATTCCCAAGGAACATTCCAGATCACTCAGATTGCAGGGATTCATGTGCTGGTCCCACTGGAGCAGATCCCAGTTGGATTTAGGGAATAATTCCCTCAGAAATGGTCTGGACACTCCCAAGTTGAAGAATGCAGGATAGGATGGGAGAAAAACTTCCCAGGTGAAATTCAGGGATTAATTCCCTCTGGACATTCCCAAAACAGGTGAGATTTGGGAATAATTCCCTCTGGACATTCCCAAATTGAAGAATCCGGGATAGGATGGGGGAGCAGCTTCCCAGGTGAAATTCAGGGATTAATTCCCTCTGGACATTCCCAAGACAGGTGAGATTTGGGATTAATTCCCTCTGGACATTCCCAAGACAGGTGAGATTTGGGATTAATTCCCTCTGGACATTCCCAAGACAGGTGAGATTTGGGAATAATTCCCTCTGGACATTCCCAAAACAGGTGAGATTTGGGATTAATTCCCTCTGGACATTCCCAAGTCAGGTGAGATTTGGGAATAATTCCCTCTGGACATTCCCAAGTTGAAGAATCCAGGATAGGATGGGGGAGCAACTTCCCAGGTGAAATTCAGGGATTAATTCCCTCTGGACATTCCCAAGCCAGGCCAGGGTGGGGGAGCAGCTTCCCAGGTGAGATTTGGGATCGGTTTGGGATCAGGGATGTGGGGGACATTCTCCCCAGCTCTCCCCACATCCCCAGTGACAGACTGAGACGGACTCAGAGCCTTTTGACAAAACCAATTTGTGTTAAGTGAGGCAGAAAAGCTTAAAAATAAAACCCTTTTCTATTCAAGGCATGAAGGGCCCCTCACCCCAGGAGCTGCATCGAATTTCCAGCTGCTCCTGGAGGGCCTGGGGGTCACTGCTCGCCCCAGGGGTGAGGGGTGCTCCCAACCATCGATCTCAGCACAAGCAGCAGGAAGCAGAGCCTCTGAAATCTGATTTTTAGGTGATGGCAATGTGCTGAATCATGGATTATTGCTGCACCCAGGAGCGGGGGATGGAGGTGGGGGGAGCTAAATCAAATCACACCCGCTGCCTGCAGGAGAAATGTCTTCAGAAGACATTGAAGGGTCATCAAAAACCCCTCTGTGGAGAAAGGGCCCCTGAAATGAAATTAAAAAACAGTGGGAGTAGCAGAAAGGGATGAAATCATGGAAATGAAAGCCTAATTTTTAATTAAAGTCTCTAAGAACACTCGTGGAGGTATAAATGCATATGCAAATGATATTATCTTGAGAAGACATAATTACCTGGTGTAGAGTGGCAGTTGTTTACACTGCTGAATTTGGTTTATTTTAAGTCTCATTCTGGAAAAGCTCACAAAAGAGTTGGAGGAGTTGGGCACGCTGCAAACTGAGGGCAAAAAGAGAATAATTGTGGCAAAATTTGGCACAAAAAGCTCAGGAGTGCAGGGCTGGCCGAGTGGAAACCCCCCAGCAGCACGAGGGGGAACACAGCTTTGCTTTCCCTTTAAAAAGTTCAAAATTCACACAGTTATGAAAATGAAAAAGCACAAATCTGATTCTTCATTATTTACTCATTGCTTTTGTTTTCTTCCCAGAGCTGGCTTAGGCTGTATAAATACTTCATGAGAACCTTATTTATATAGTCTCAAATAAAGTGAGGCTTCAAACCCAGAAATATTAACTCTGGGCTCCTCTGGTGCAGTAATTGCTTGCCTGTAAGTATAAAAGTTAGTTTAAAACTATATAAATACATCATAAACCACAATTCGAGTTAAAATGAAAAACTGGGATTTTAAAAGTGGGAGACGGGCACGGTAAGAAAAGCAATGAAGCTCCTTTGCATCTGAGAATAACCAAAGTAACTTTGGCCTGGAGCTGCAAATGGGATGGGCTGGGAAGGGGCTGGAATGGGATGGGGTGAAGGGAAGCTCTGGGGTGTTCCCCAGGGGCACTGCGCTAATGAACTCCTGCTAATTGGCTGCTGCAATTAACGGAATGGCGCCAGAGATGGAACCGGCTCAGAAATGAGCGTGGAAAGGAATTAATGGCAGCAGAGCTTCCAGGAGAGCCGAGGGCTGGGGTACCCCCGAGGGGGCTGCAGCCTCCAGGGCACCCCACACGGATCTGGATATTCCAGGGGACAGGGAATTCCCTCCAGGCCAGGGGGCTCAGCCCCAGCAGGGCTCTGCCAGCACTGGGAACTGCCAGGACCTTCCAGCACAGCCCATTTTGCACTTTTTGGGGTCGTTTTTGCCAGGATGGGCAGCTCTGAACACCCCAGGATTGCTGTTCCCACCAACACCCCATGGGCACAGCACCCACTGAACTCCAAAGGGGAAAATCCAAATAAAATGGGGATTTCTGCCCCAGGGCTCTGCCAGCACTGGGAACTGCCGGGACCTTCCAGCACAGCCCATTTTGCACTTTTTGGGATCATTTTTTGCCAGGATGGGCAGCTCTGAACACCCCAGGATTGCTGTTCCCACCAGCAGCACTCACTGAGCTCTGAGGAGGAAATTCCAGATAAAATCAGGATTTCTGCTCCAGGGATCTCCCAGCTGCCCAACCAACTCTGAAGGCATTTGCCCAAATTTTCAGTCAATTTTGCAAAATTTCCTTCTGGGTTTGTTCTTTTGGAGAAAGAAGAAGCAAGAAGCTCTGCTCCGCTCCTATTGGAAAGAGCGGCTCTCAGGGATTTTATAAACATCTCAACACGCCACTAATGCAAATTAAAAAGGCAAATGTTTGTTGTTTCACTGCCTTCTAGGAAAATAAAAAGCAGGAAAAAAGGACCCATTCTCGTGTGTTCCTCTGGGGAACTCGGGGGAGGAGGCTCTGGTGAATCTGTCAGGATTTATTTTGCTGTTGTGCCTCTTCCAGCAGCTGCACTGAGGGGAAAACACAGCAAGAATCTCAGAGAGAAAGGAAAGAAAAAGTGCAATGAGATCTTTAAAATACTCGTGGCCCTACAGTTATTTTCCACTTAATATTGTGAAACTCCTTGGTGTCGGTGTCTGATTTCCTGCTAAACGCAAGGACTGGGAAAGCGGTGGAAGGACGGAAGCGCCGCGGTGATTCAGCAGGAATTCTTTCACCTCAGAAACTGGGGAGAAGGGAAGGAGAAGGAAATCAGATCCCAGTTTTTATTTTGAACCTTGACAGGCTGGAGGATGCCCAGGCTTGAGGATTTTCCCTGCCATGGTGACACCTGATGGAAAAGCAGCAGCAGCAGGGGAAGAGCTGCACAAAGCTCCAGGCTCGGGAATTCCCAGCAGGACACTCCTGCCCTGGCACTTCTGTTCCTGGAACCTTGGGATCCTCATCCCTTGGCTGAATTTCCCACCAGCTCGTGACACAGGGCTAAACGCGCTCCCGGATTTCTCCTGAAGCTCTCTGTGCCTTTCCCCTTGGCTGAGATCACACAAGCTCTGGAAACAACTGCAAACCCTTAATTCAATTATCTCTGCTGCAGCTGCTTTCCTTTAAACACCAACTCGTTTGGAATCACGCAGTGAGCGCTGTAAATTATTGAATTCCTATTTTAATTTGTTTTCTTACGTTTGTAGCTCTCTCCTCCACCCTCCCAACACCTCTTTATATATAAAAAAAAAAGAAAAAGAAAAGAGACACAACAACAACAAGCCCCGAGCAGGTATCAGGCTGTTAATAATTGATGAAGCATTTGTAAACCCTTAGCAATGAACAGGAGAGTGACACATGAATAAAACATGGGCAGAGGCTCTGGCTGACAGCACAAAACACCCGGGCTCGGCTTTAAAGCAGCTTTTGTGCAACAGGAGAATAAAGCTGGGCTTTGGTTTGCGTGTGAGAGGTGAGGGGAAGGTGCTGGGGGGCAGAACTCACCTGGGCAGGGGTCTCAGATCTCCAGCAACAGCCCTGGCATGTCCTGAACCTCTGTTTAAAACAATAATAATAATAATAACAATAACAATAAAAATAATAATAATAATAATGATAATAATAGCAGCAATAATAATATCTCCATTATTATTGTTGTTTTGTTGTTGTTGTTGTTATTATTATCACTACTTTTACTGCTATTACTATTACTATTATTGCTCTTATTGTGATTTATTATTGCTATTTATTTTTGCTGTTATTGCTATTATTACTACTACTGTGATTTTTCCTCCTCCAAGAGTATTTCTTTGTTATTTTCACTGTTATTTCACCCAGCTCTTTGCCCAGCACAGTGAGTGTAAAAGACAAAACTGATTCACAGATATGAAATGCAGAGTTCAGGGAATCCTTAATAAATGTGGAACTGACACCGCAAATTCCACTGATCCCACTCCAGCCCCTCTCCCTCCCCTCCTGTCCTTCCATTTTCAGGTTTTGGATTCCCAGATCCCTCAATCTGGATTTCCAAACCCCTCAATTTGCATTTCCAAGCCCTCCAACCTGGATTTCCAAACCCCTCAACCTGGATTTCCAAACCCCTCCATCTGGATTTCCAAATCCCTCAATTTGCATTTCCAAACTCCCCAGTCTGGATTTCCAAACCCCTCAATCTGGATTTCCAGACCCCTCAATCTGGATTTCCAGTACTCCCAGTCTGGATTTCCAAACTCCCCAGTCTGGATTTCCAGACCCCTCCATCTGGATTTCCAAACCCCTCAATCTGAATTTCCAGTACCCCCAGTCTGGATTTCCAGTACTCCCAGTCTGGATTTCCAACCCCCCCCAGCCCCTGCTGCTGGGTAACCCCAGTTTAGCAGAAACAGCAGCAAGAATAACAATAAATAACAATAACTAACAATAAATATAAATAAATAACGATAAAAATTTATAAATAATGATAAGTGATGATAAATAATGATAAATAACAATAAATAATCAGTGCTTTGACAAGTGGTGCCTCTCGGTGGGGCAGGAGATGGAGCTGGATGTGGAAGAGGCAGCAGGGTGGGAAGGGCAGCTTGATCCCAACCAGAGCCGTGTTCAGCTGCCACAGCCGGGTCAGGGGAGCTCCCACAAAGGAGTAAAAGCACGGAAATGAAAAGCCTGTCCCCCCCAGCAGTGTTTGTACAACTCAAACAGCAGCTGAGCAGCAGCAGCGCCTGGCTGAGCCTGCCTTTGCTGCCTTCTCACTGCAGGCAGGCCCTTCAGGGGGGTGGCCCCATGATCCCGTCACTGGAGGCGCTGGATCATGGAATTAAAGCCTTGTCATTCCAACAGAGCCAGCCAGGGACGGGATCATCAACAGACACAAATGGATATCCCTGGATAACGCTGCTTCTGCCAGTTCAAGCGCTCAAATCCATCTCTGGTGGGGGCTTTGTTGTTTAACTGGCCCTGGGGAGGGTTGATGCACCATTAGACAGCAGATCCTGACCAGTTTGTAACTGGGCAAGCTGGAACCATCCCCAGCTCTGCCCCCGAGAGGCGACAGCAGGTCCAGGGGAATAGCAAGGGACTGAAATTCCGCAAGAAGTGACCACAAGGGAAGTTTTGTCCTCGTTTTGGGGTTCTGGCCAAGCTCTGTGATATTGCAGAGCCCCCCAAGCCCTAAGGGGGTGAGAGGCAGGGTTGAAGTGTGGGACCGTGAGATTTTCCTGCGGGGCTGCTGGCACAGGGAGCTGATTTCCTGGGGTGAATCCCAGGCACCATCATCACAGGAATGAACTCTGGGATAACCCCAGGAAGTGCTTGGAAAGAGAACGTGGTGAAATGAATAAATTACAGCAGCAGCGTTTCCTGAGGGAGCTTCCAAGAACTTCATGGTGAGTTTTTAAAAGTGGTTGGGGATTTCAGGATTGGATCCAGAGCCCTGAGCCCTTCAGGATGCGCTGATCCAGGGCCTTGCCGTGTAACCTGGAGCAGTTTGTGCGCAGCTGGGACCTCTCCTTCCTCCTGAAAGAGTGCAGGGCCCATTTAACCACAGATTGAACCCCAGATTCATCCATCCCTGCATGAATTATCCACATCATTTGTGAATTATCCACGTCACTTGTGAATTATCAGTCACTCATTAATTATCTGAGTCACTCATGAATTATTTGAGTCACTTGTGAATTATCCACATCACTCGTGAATTATCTGAGTCACTCATTAATTATTAAAATCATTCTGGAATTATCTGAGTCACTTGTGAATTATCCACGTCACCCATGCATTATCTACATCACCCATGCATTATGCATGTCACCCATGCATTATCCACATCACCCATGCATTATCCATGTCACCCATGCATTATCCACATCACCCATGCATTATCCACATCACCCATGCATTATCTACATCACCCATGCATTATCCACGTCACCCATGCATTATCCATGTTACCCATGCATTATCCATGTCACCCATGCATTATCCATGTCACCCATGCATTATCCACATCACCCATGCATTATCCACATCACCCATGCATTATCCACATCACCCATGCATTATGCATGTCACCCATGCATTATCTACATCACCCATGCATTATCCACGTCACCCATGCATTATCCATGTTACCCATGCATTATCCATGTCACCCATGCATTATCCATGTCACCCATGCATTATCCTCATCACCCATGCATTATCCACATCACCCATGCATTATCCATGTTATCCATGCATTATCCATGTCATCCATGCATTATGCATGTCACCCATGCATTATCCATGTCACCCATGCATTATCTACATCACCCATGCATTATCCATGTCACCCATGCATTATCCACGTCACCCATGCATTATCCATGTTAGCCATGCATTATCCATGTCACCCATGCATTATCCACATCACCCATGCATTATCCACATCACCCATGCATTATCTACATCACCCATGCATTATCCACGTCACCCATGCATTATCCATGTTACCCATGCATTATCCATGTCACCCATGCATTATCCATGTCACCCATGCATTATCCACATCACCCATGCATTATCCACATCACCCATGCATTATCCACATCACCCATGCATTATCCACGTCACCCATGCATTATCCATGTTACCCATGCATTATCCATGTCACCCATGCATTATCCATGTCACCCATGCATTATCCTCATCACCCATGCATTATCCACATCACCCATGCATTATCCATGTTATCCATGCATTATCCACATCACCCATGCATTATCCACATCACCCATGCATTATCCTCATCACTCCCCCGGTCACAAGAATGAGCTGATTCCTGCAGAATTTGGAGGAGTTCCCCACCCCACAGGGTGGCTCCACACTCACTTTGGTCCCAGAGGTGTCCCTGAAGTTTCCCCAGCTGCAGCCCCAGCCCTGCTCCTGTCCCCAGCCCCTCTGGAACTGGGATTCCCTCTCCAGGGAATGTCCCCAGATGCAATATTTCACAGCCAGCAGCTGTCCTGGTGCATGTTCAGCCAGCGGGTGGAAATCTCTGCCTTCACCTCCATCGATATTTCCGTCCCTGGCTGTCTCTTTAATTGCTATTGACTGCAGGAGGTGTTTTTGGTGCAGGCAGGAGGCAAAGTGATATTGATCCCCGTAAATGAACTTTTCTGTGGCCCCAGTCAATGGAGAAGGTGATTTCAGAGAGGGAACTGCAGCAATGTTTACCAGGCTCACCATTGAAATTCCTCCTTCTGCTCCACTGAAGGGCTCTGTGAGGAAAAATCACATTTCTGCTGTTTAATGTGAAAAAAACCAAGCTGATTTTGCTTTGGGCAGGATGAAAATCAGCCTCGTTTGCTCCCTGTATTGAAACAGGAGAGGAGGAAATTAGAACAAAAGCAGATTTAACTTTTAATCCCTCACATAAGGAGCTTTTGCCATGTCATTTTTTGTCACCGCTGCGTGTCCCATTCTGGGGAAACAACGGCGAGAAAACAAATCAGTAAAATCTTTGATTTTATGCATTTATGGGGCCCTGGTGCCACGTTCAGCTCTGGCAGTGACTGCAGGGGTGGGAGGGTGTGAACACCTGCCACAACCCATCCCAGCCTGTGGAATATTTGGGATTCAGGGAATGTTGGTCCCCATTTCAGTGCTCTTGGGGTCTGTGGCCCCATCGCTGCCCTCACGACTGCAGAAGGGCCTTATTAATGGAAGCTTTTATAAATTAAATTAATACACAGCACTCCATGGATCAAAAGGCAGGAAATGGGGATTTATCCTGTAAGTACCTGTGGTTAACAGACTTTAAGTGGAATCAGGAATTCTTGAGGCTCCCCAGCTCCCCCTCCCATCCGTCTGACATTGGATTTTGGCTTTTTCCAACCTCTCAACTGCTGATTTCCTCAAATTTGCATGGAGAAAAAGCAGAGAGAAAAAGGGGCAAACCCCTCTTATTCTCCAAGTGGGGATGGCTGGGGAGAGTTCGGCCACCTGAGCAAAAATTTAAATTACCACGAACCAAATCCCTTCCCCAAGGCATCACAGCCCACCTTTCTGGGCTCCTGTATTTACCTTCAGCAATAAATTATCTTTCCAGAGCCTCTGGGGACATTTCCTCTCTTTTTTTTTATGGGAACATCAATAGTTTCCACCTCTGCCTGGACTCATTCAGATGTCGCGATCTCACTGAGCTGTGTTTCATGACATTTCATTATTGTCCCTTAAATCCCTCACCCAAAGAAAAGTACAACTTCTTTAAAAATCACAAAGATTTTTAAAATATTCCCTACAATAATTTTCCACTTAATATCATGAAACTCCTTGGTGTTGGCATCTGATTTCCTGCTAAACGCAAAGACTGGGAAAGCAATGGAAGGGCGGATTCAGCAGGAATTCTTTCACCTCAGAAACTGGGGAGAAGGGAAGGAGAAGGAAATGGGATTCCAGTTTTGATTTTGAACCTTGACAGGCTGGAGGATGCCCAGGGTTGAGGAGTTTCCCTGCCACGGCCAGGTAACACCTGATGGAAAAGCAGATCTCCACAAACTGCTGGGGGGGAGTTTCCTGTTCAGGAATCAAAACCCAGGATCAAGAACTGGAGATCTGCTCCCCTCCTGTCCTTCCTGTGCTCATCAAGGGCTGCAGCCTGAGCAAAAAGAACCAGCCTTGAGGGCATAATTATCCAGGGAAAATCAAACATTAGGAAAAGCAGCTTGCAGGGCTTTTTTTTATTTGACTATCATTAAGGGAAGTGCGAGTGGAAGATGTAAATAACCTGACTAATTTATAATCAGGAGGAGAAGTCAGAGCTGGAGGGAAGATTCCTCTGAGGGTGTGTTGCAGCGCAATGTCGGATTATGTTTTGAGTCTGATATCGGGGTTTGGATGATTCCTGGAAGGGCAGAGAGGTGAGGAGCCTTGTAAACACAAAATTCCCTTCCCGTGGACAGAGCAAGGGCACCTGCAGGGCCTGGGGGCTGAGATCTGGACATGGCCAAACCCCAATCCCCCCTCAAGCTCTGCCCTCCAAATCCTGCACTGCTGAGGGGATTTGCTCTTCGGGTTCTTCCATCAGAGACCCAAAAGTGCTTCCCATGAATGAGCCCAAAGTGCACCCGGGAGCCAGGGCAGTCCTGACCCTCCTGTCCTGCAGCTCTGAGATGTTTTGTGCAGCCCCAAATCCCTCCCTGACCACCCCTGGTCATTCAGGCTCTGTGAGCGTTCCCAGGAAGGTGCCAGTGGGGTTTTGTTGGGATTGTTCAGGATTGATCCTCCCAACCCAGAGTTTTGGTGGCTTTTCCAGGCCAGCTTTGTGCCGTTGGAAGGGTTTGGTGCTGCAGGAAGGGTTTGGGGAGCTCCTGGCAGCAGGAGCTTCCCTGCAAATCAGGGCTCTGCTCCCATTTCCCTCTGCCGAGCCTTACACGGGCAGGAGCAGATGGGGAAAGGCTGGGTTGGATCCACAGCCCCTAAAATCCATGGAAAATTCCATTTAGAAAGGCAAAGCACCCTGACAGAAGGGATTCACACACGGACCCCACTCCAAACTGCAGGAAAAGCCACCGGAGTTCACATCCCTGAGCTTTTATCTGCTCTGTTTTATCTTTTTTACCACACAAAGTTTGGGTGATGTAGGGCAGAACACAGGGCACAGTTCTGCATCTCCCTCCAGCTTCTAAACCTGCAAGTGATTTATTCCTCAAGGCTCTCGTGGTGTTTCTAGAAAGGGGATTTGCAGACAGGCTGCGAGAACCAAGTCAGGCTGGGCTGGTGAAACCCCTACAGACCCCACTGACCTCCTCCTTTCCCAGGTTTTTATGGACATTTCTGTAAATGTGGAAACCCCTTTGGCCAAAACCCTGCCCTGCAGTGAACAGAAAAGCAAACAAAGCCAGAACAGGGGTTTACAGAGAACAGAAAATCAAACAAAGCCAGAACAGGGGTTTACAGAGAACAGAAAATCAAACAGAGCCAGAGCAGGGTTTTACAAACCTTCCCCAACATCCCAACTCGGCCCAGACTTTTCTCCCCCAAGTCAGCAACTCTTTCATCCCAAACTTTGCAATGTGACTCCAACTGCACAGTAACAATTCCCCCTGATCTGCTGGAATTACTGCAACATGTTGTACATGCAAATCCGCCTTTCAAAGGTTTACTTTTTGCTTTAATCACCAGCATTAAAAGGACCTCGTGTTTCCCTTTCATCTGGCAGCAAATTAATTATAAAAGCTGTATGGTAATATTAATATTGTCTTACTGGAGATCAATGGGTTTATTACCTTTGATTCTAACATTGCTCACTCGGTGACAAAACCTATATTTGTATCTCCCCACACTTCAGGATGGTAAATTCAGGTAAAGATTTAAATAGAAATGTTTTATCTTTTTAAAACGTTGACTCAGTTTAAAGTTGGAAATACAATTGACTTTGGTTCAGTGTTAGGGGAAGAATGTCAGAGAATCCTAAATATCCATTTATGGGGTTTCTTCCTTGCTTTTCAGCACCAGGGGAAGGAGAAGATTCTGGGGAGTAGAACCTCCCCGAGGGGGAATTTGGATTTCACTGGGGTCACACATTGATTCAGACCTCACTTTTCCAGGGAAAAAGGCAAGCAGCTCAAGGTCAGGCTGTCCCACAGCTCCTGGGAGCGAGCACACGGAGCTGGGTCACACCTGGAACCAACTCTGACATTCCCTGTGCCTGCTCCATGCAGGGAATTCCCTGCCCTCCCCTGCCCCACACCGAGCACAAACCCAGCTCTTCTTTTCATACATTTCATTCCTAAATCTCGCTCCTAAATCCTAATCTCAGTTGAGATTAAGCTGAGCTCTGCAGATCAAGGCAGAGAAGACTCCTGCTTTGGCACAGCCTGCCTTTAGTAAAACCTGACTGTGGGTGCTTCATCCACTGCAGGGAGCAGGGAATTGTTCCCCTCTGCTCGTGGAACCTGTGTCCAGCTCCTGGCCTTTGGATCACCCTCCTCATCCTCACTCCTCGCAGAGCAAACACAAAGGGTGATAAAATTATGTGCATTCATTAAAAACGCATTTCAGGTTAATTAAAGCCTTTTGATGTTTATGCTGCTTTCTTCTCCAAGTCTCTCCTATGTGCACTCGGATTTTGGGGATTGTTTTTCACTGGGATTTTGGGATCCAGCTTTTCACTGGGATTTTGGCATCCAGATTTTCACTGGGATTTTGGGATCCAGCTTTTCACTGGGATTTTGGCATCCAGATTTTCACTGGGATTTTGGGATCCAGCTTTTCACTGGGATTTTGGCATCCAGATTTTCACTGGGATTTTGGGATCCAGCTTTTCACTGGGATTTTGGCATCCAGATTTTCACTGGGATTTTGGGATCCAGCTTTTCACTGGGATTTTGTCATCCAGCTTTTCCCTGTGGCCTCAGGTGAACCCTGGGTCAGGCACTTCAGGAACAGGGGGGACAAAACCCCTCTCAAGCTGAAGAGTTCATTCACTGACCCCAGGACAGCAAACCCTGTTCTCTGGCTCCCAGTTTTACCCTGTGTGTCAGAAACGTCTCAGAAACCAACTCAGAATAATTCTTGAGTGTGAATTCGGTGTCCATGACTGTTTGGAGCAGTATTTGCCAGGCATTCAAAGCTGAGGCTGAACTTGGAGGCTTTTCTTTCTTTAGTCCCCTGAACACAGTGAATACTGAGTGAATTCTTTCTTTTCACAGAGTCCCAGAATATCCTGAGCTGAACGGGATGCACGAGGATCATCCCAGTCCAGCTCCTGCCTCGGTAATGGCCCCTGTTCTGGGCTTTGTTACACTACAAAGCCAAAGCCACTGAAGTGATTTGGAGCCTGAAGCTCCAGACACGACTCCTCTCTCTCAATTTATTGTATCCCAGGTTTCAGACAAGCTCTGTGCATTTCCCATTTGCCACTGACACGTCTTTATCCACAGCTGAGCCACAAACCCAACAGTGCCCCTGAAACCCGCCTCAGGTGAGGATCACGGAGAGCAGGGACTCATTTCACTCCTCGAGAGGAGTCACTTTATCTGAAATTGAATCCGTGATGCTGGGGTTACTGGGAGATGCTCCACAGCACACAAATATCTCCCTGCTGTTCACCACAAATCCCAGAGCACTTCAGACACTCGGGGAGCTGGGGAGGGACACAAAGCCAGCAAAGGTTGGGCAGGAGATTACTTTGGAGAATAAAAATAAATTAAAAGTCCAAGTAGAAACATGATATAAAACACCAGGGTGGTTTAAACTCTGCCTGAGGGCACAGATTGAGAAAATCTGAACTAGGACGAGCTCACGTTGGCTCTGGGGCCAGTGAAGGATCCTCTCCCCACGGACACCCAGGAGCAGGGAAGGATCCTTGGATGCCAGATCCATGTGCTGCCTGTCTGGGCACACAGGGCTGGAGCCAGCTCATCCATGGATTGACTGAAACTCCAGATTCCCATCAATTTCCACCCTGCAGAGCTGGGATCAAGGTGGTGATGATTCCATCGGAGAAAGGCGGAGAAAGGCTTTGCTCCCTGAGGCTGGAATTGCTGCTCCTGTGGAACCTGCAGGTGGCTGTGCTGATCCTGATGGAAATATCCCAAGGGAATCCCCTTCTGGGAGATCCCGTGCTGGTTTTCCCTCCCTTTATTGGAGGGATGAGACACAAAGCCCGTGTTTGCCGCTGGCTGCCCAAACTCACCGTGTCCTTTCCACACCAAACACGCCTGGCTGTACCCAGAGACACCAAATCCCATGGCTGGAGCTGCCACTCGGGGCAGATTTGCTGTTCCTTGTCCTGGAAATCCCATGGATCTACCAGGAGCGTGCAGACACGGGCAGGAAAACCTGCTGGGACACGGCTGAGCGCTCCGGGAATTTCCCTTTGGACCGGAGGATTTCTGCGGGGTTTGCTCTCAAACGCCTCATTTCTTGGCAGCATAAATCCTGGGAATGTCCAGGGAACTGCTGGGGCTGTGCCAGGCTCAGGGAGCCCTGGGCACCAGGAAAGCCAGAGGAAATCAGCTGGGATCAAGGACAAGCTGAGAACTGCAGGGAAAAACTGCACAGGGAGAAAATTCCCACTTTAACTGCACTTGAGGACTTTCTCCACTTCCTGTATTTTCTTTCCCAGCATCAGGTGAAAGCTGCTGAGTTCTGTGGATCACAAAACTTTCTAAATGCCCTGAATGTTCCAGCCCAGATTTTGGATGGACTTGGAGGCAGCAGGAGCAGCTCCCTCCACATCTCCCATCCAAACCCTTCCTGCCCTAAGAACTTGCAGGTTTGCCAATATTTGCTTTTGCAGCAAACGACAGCAGAGCCAGTCACCGCTCAAGAGAGAGGCAATGGAATTTGATTTAATTCCTGGTTTTTAGGATGGTTTTTTTTCTGGTTTCATTTTGTTGTTTGGGTTTTTTTCATCTCCTCTCTAACTGGTTCCTCCTCAGGTTTTATTTCTGGGTCCTGCTGCCCTCCATGATAAACAAGATGCTGCTGCTAAACCTTCTCAGGAGGAGAG
This sequence comes from Pseudopodoces humilis, assembly GCF_000331425.1. The sequence goes on from NW_005087636.1 coordinate 1,174,270, forward strand.
CGGGATACAATTTTCTTCTCTCTTTTCCTTGTTATGTTGTGCCAGAAGAACAATAATATCCCTCCCTTTGTAGCGTAATTAAAATAAACTGCTGTGCTGTGGCATTTAGTCAATTGGAGCAGTCGTTTATTGCCTCGTATGCAACAAATCCTCCGAGATTCCAGCTCAAAGCACTTCTGGATTTTGGCTTTCCTGCTCTGGCTGAGGAGAAGCAGCTGATCCAGGAGCTGCACATTCCAGGGATCCAGCTCTGGACATTCCCAGAGCCGGCCCTGGTGCTCCCCAGGGGTTACACGTGGTGGAAATCCACAGAGGGGAGGATAAAGCTCCAGATCCCAAAGTGCCAGGGCAAATCCTGCCTGCTGGAATTGGCTGGGTGGGAGCTCGGCTTTGCCTTGGTGTAACGGGAATGGGAATGGCACTGGGAATGGCACAGGGAATGGCACTGGGAATGGCACAGGGAATGGCACTGGGAATGGCACTGGGAATGGGACAGGGAATGGGACAGGGAATGGGACAGGGAATGGGACAGGGAATGGCACAGGGAATGGGACAGGGAATGGCACTGGGAATGGGAATGGGAATGGGACAGGGAATGGGACAGGGAATGGGACAGGGAATGGGAATGGGAATGGGACAGGGAATGGGACTGGGAATGGGACAGGGAATGGGACAGGGAATGGCACAGGGAATGGCACAGGGAATGGGACAGGGAATGGGACAGGGAATGGCACAGGGAATGGCACAGGGAATGGCACAGGGAATGGCACAGGGAATGGCACCGGGAATGGCACAGGGAATGGGACAGGGAATGGCACAGGGAATGGCACAGGGAATGGCACAGGGAATGGCACAGGGAATGGCACAGGGAATGGCACAGGGAATGGGACAGGGAATGGCACAGGGAATGGCACAGGGAATGGCACAGGGAATGGCACAGGGAATGGCACAGGGAATGGGACAGGGAATGGGACAGGGAATGGGACAGGGAATGGCACAGGGAATGGCACAGGGAATGGCACAGGGAATGGCACAGGGAATGGGACAGGGAATGGGACAGGGAATGGCACTGGGAATGGGACAGGGAATGGGACAGGGAATGGCACAGGGAATGGCACTGGGAATGGCACTGGGAATGGCACAGGGAATGGGACAGGGAATGGCACTGGGAATGGCACAGGGAATGGCACTGGGAATGGCACAGGGAATGGGACAGGGAATGGCACAGGGAATGGCACTGGGAATGGCACTGGGAATGGCACTGGGAATGGGACTGGGAATGGCACTGGGAATGGCACTGGGAATGGCACTGGGAATGGCACAGGGAATGGGACAGGGAATGGCACAGGGAATGGCACTGGGAATGGCACTGGGAATGGGACTGGGAATGGGACAGGGAATGGCACTGGGAATGGCACTGGGAATGGGACTGGGAATGGGACTGGGAATGGGACAGGGAATGGCACAGGGAATGGGACAGGGAATGGCACTGGGAATGGCACAGGGAGTGGGACTGGGAATGGGACTGGGAATGGCACCGGGTGCAGGCCGGGCACAGGGAGCCGAGTGGGAAGAGGCAACTCTGCAGCCCTGGTGATAAATGGATCCTCACAGAACCCTCCTGCTGGCTCCAGGTTATAATTCCATGTGGGAGACACGCCAGACCTTCCCTGGGAACAGGCAGCAGGACTGAATTTCCAATCCTGGCCATGGGACACATCTAAAAACATTCTGTATTCAAAATCCCAGGATCCCTGAGGCTGGAAAAGCCTTCCAAGATCGAATCCGAGCTGTGCCTGATCCCCACTGTGTCCCCAGCCCAGAGCCCCAGTGCCACAATGGGAATATATTTTGGGGCAGGAGAAGGTGAATTCATTTAAACCTTTTACCCTGGGAGATCCCATTTTTTGGGGCAAAAGAAGGTGACTTCAATAAAACTTTTATCCTGGGAGATCCCATTTTTTTGGGGCAGAAGAAGGTGAATTCAATAAACCTTTTTCCCTGAGAGATCCCATTTTTTTGGGGCAGAAGAAGGTGAATTCAATAAACCTTTTTCCCTGGGAGATCCCATTTTTTTGGGGCAGAAGAAGGTGAATTCAATAAAACTTTTACCATGGGAGATCCCATTTTTTTGGGGCAGAAGAAGGTGAATTCAATAAAGAGTAGGAGGTCTCACACCGCTGTGCAGCAACCCCAGATTTTCCAGTTCTCTCTTGCCACCACACCCTTGAACACAAAATATGAAAAGCAGGTCACTAACAGCAACAACAGAAAAAAAAGAAGAAAAAGGACAATAAACCTGCAAATTTATAGTGTAATTTTGCCCTAGTTACAACAGTGTACAATTCTGACAAGCAACGCTGCTCTCCAAAAACAAATTTATCACCACTGGTTGCTCTTCTATTGCTTTCAATAAGAAATGCCAAAATAAGTATGATTTAACAATGCCATCAGCTGGCTGCAATCCTCGATAGATTCGGTGCATTACAATCAAATTGGTCTCTAAGTGTGGTATTTAAAAAAAATAAATAAAAAAGGAATGAACCCGGACCTAAATCTGCCACTTAATGCTCCACAGCTCTGCCTCAATATTTACTGGGAGCCAGTAGAAAATTGTCTTTGCATTCTAATTTACATATTCACGGGGTTGTCATAGAGCTTGAAAGAGGAGGTTTTCTCTGCTTTGTTATAACATTTTAAATATTATTGGTTTTTAGCGCTCAGTTTATGTAAATCCCACTCGGAGCAGCGTGGCTTCGCCTGCTGCTGGGTTTGGGATTCTGCTGCTGGTGATTTTGGGGGAGGAAGTGATTGAGGGGTGAAATCCCTGTGCTGGAAATGCTGGGAGCTCAGAGCAGGGAGGATGGAAACCAGGGAGCAGAGCTGGAAGGAATTCCACCCTCCTGGACACGGCTCCCGTTTCCCACAGGAATCCCAAAATCCCGATGGTTCCTCCAGCCCGTGAGCAGTTTGGGATTTGCCTCTGAGCCTCCAGCTGGAGCTGGGTGGTGCTTTATGGAGACAAGGCCCAGTGGAGGAGGTGAAAACAACTCCACATTTTGGGTTCTGTACCCAGGGTGTGAAAAACGAGGTTCACATGATTTTTATAGAATTTAAAAGTTTAATAAAAAAGACAATTAGGAGAAAAAAATAAAGAATACAGATAGGGCCGGGTGTCTCTGCATTCACCTCACTGACAAAGGATTGTCCCTTAAAAACAGAACCCTGCTACATATCCATAAATTCTCACACATATTCAGACATTCTGCTTAGGATCTTTGGGGTTCTTCTGTTCAGTTTTCTCTTGCCCCCTTCCCAATGGATCAATCTTCTTGGAGCCACCGAGATTTACATTCCCTGATACCAGAAATGCAATAAATTCCTCCCCCGGAGTTCTGGTCACTGCTGTCCTCATCTGGATAAGAGAGTTTACAAATGCAGGAGTTCTCCAGCTATTTTTTTTTCTCAGTCTTTGGGTTCTACAAACAAAAGCAGTTTTTATTTTAATACCATGCCATAGCCTAACATACATGTATTATACCACTATTTCTAAATTTCATCAATAACAGAAATAAAGAAAACTCTATTAATACAACAAAATTTTCTAATCTTATACACATAACATTCATTTTAATATCTGTGAAAAGCCAACAATATAGAATGTATCTATAACCCAGGGGAAGGTCGGGCAGAGAGAGCAGCCCCGCTCTGTGCCCAGCGCCAGCCAGGTCACCCCAGGGATGCTGTGCTGGGGTCTGGTCCTTGCTGGGCAGCTCTGGGTGCTCTGTGGAGTTTCACAGGGTGAGGCAGGTGTGGGTCAGGAGCTCCTCAGCACAGCTGGATTTGCTGTTTGTGTGCACAGCTGGAACCCCCAAAATGTCCCTGGTCCCTGCCAGGGACCCCCTGGCCCTGACCCCCGTGGGGACACGGGACAACATCCAACCTCCACTGCCGAGTTATTCCCTGCTCCAGCAGCAAATCCCAGCTCTGGGTGAGCGGCACGGCCCCGCTCGGGATCCAGGTCTCTCCTACGAGCACTTGGATTCTGGAATCCAGCTTTTCACTGGGATTTTGGGATCCAGCTTTTCACTGGGATTCTGGGATCCAGCTTTTCACTGGGATTCTGGGATCCAGCTTTTCACTGGGATTCTGGGATCCAGCTTTTCACTGGGATTCTGGGATCCAGCTTTTCACTGGGATTTTGGGATCCAGCTTTTCACTGGGATTTTGGGATCCAGCTTTTCACTGGGATTCTGGGATCCAGCTTTTCACTGGGATTTTGGCATCCAGCTTTTCCCTGTGGCCTCAGGTGAACCCTGGGTCAGGCACTTCAGGAACAGGGGGGACAAAACCCCTCTCAAGCTGAAGAGTTCATTCACTGACCCCAGGACAGCAAACCCTGTTCTCTGGCTCCCAGTTTTACCCTGTGTGTCAGAAACGTCTCAGAAACCAACTCAGAATAATTCTTGAGTGTGAATTCGGTGTCCATGACTGTTTGGAGCAGTATTTGCCAGGCATTCAAAGCTGAGGCTGAACTTGGAGGCTTTTCTTGACACGGGGCGATGTCAAACCTCTGCTGCCGAGTTATTCCCTGCTCCAGCAGCAAATCCTGCCCTGGGTGAGCGACACATCCCTCCTCGGGCTGTCCCACCTCCAGCAGCCCCTTCCAAACTCCTCCTGCAGGGCCCAAACCGTGCACACAGCACCGGTGTGCCAGGAAAAGAGGGACAGAGATCCCTAAAAACAGGGATTCTGGGCAAATGGGGGTTCTGTGCAGCTGCCACATCCCCCTGGGACTGGGCTGTGCCTGGTTTGTGGCACCAGGGGACAATCGGGCAGCTGGCCCAGGCTCACATCACATCTCCATTTTCCAGACCCTGCTCAAGAGCAGACAACAGACAATGGCTTTCCTCCAGAGCAGCCAGAAACCAGATGGCTTCAAAAGATCCTCTCTGCCTCCGAGGCGGCATATGGAATATTAATTAATAATAGATTAATAGACCTTTCCCCACTTAAAAATGTCATCTGTTTGTGCCAGGGAAGCTCCACAAAACAATGGCTGCGTTCCAAGGGCGGCTCTTTGGAGATGTCCTTGGGTGGCCTGGAGGGAATCTCAGCTGGCATCGGGAGGAGCAGGACAGGGGAGGGATCCCTGCTTGGGAGAGCTGCGGCCACTCAGAAATTCCAGAGAAGAAGGAAAGCTGCCTGCAGCTCCGAGCAGGGCAGGGTTAGTGTGAGGAGCACAGCAGGATGTGTGGAATGCCCAGCAAAAGCAGAACTTGGAGCTGTTTTTTCAAGCCTTACCCAATGGTTTTGCCCCTGCCGGGGTTTCTAATCCCTGATTCTGTCGCTGCTCTGTCAGGGGAGCGTCTCCCTCACCTTCCCTCTCCCCTGGGATCTCACCTCCTCATTAGGAGCCGGGATAAGCAGCTTTAATTCAGTGTCAGCCTCATCTACGGAATTAAGCCGGGCCCAGAAAAATCCTATTACTCTTGTGAGGGAAGGTGAATAAATGTGTATCTTGACTGATCGTGGATTAATCCCGGGATCCACTTTGGGCTGACAGCAGCTGTTGCCTAGCAATGTAATTGAATGGAAGGCTGAGAGTGCTGAAAAAAGGGTCAATTGCTAAATAAACCCCCAGAACCTCATTTTCAGGCTTTTTTTTCCTCCCTTCCCCTCAACCTTTATGTTTTCTAAGTACAAAACCAGTAACTACCAGCAAGGAGAGGATGGGATGAAGCAAGGAGAGCTCCTGGCTGGTGCCAGGTCTCGCTCAGCTCTCGGGGTCTGAGGCAGATCTCACGTGGAAGGAGAATCAGCAGAGAGAGGAGAGGTTGCCAAGGTGCAGAGAAAAACAGGGTTTGATTTCAGGCAGGCTCAGCCACAAGAATCCACTGCTCACACCCATCTTCTCTGCCAGACCTGCAAGCAGCCAGGACCTGGCTCAGGTTACCTGGACAGGCTCCCTAATTCCTGGTTTTTTTCCCCAGATTATCCCAGTGGCACTGCACAAATTGCTTCCCTAATTCCTGGTTTTTTCCCCCAGATTATCCCAGTGGCACTGCACAAATGGCAGCACCAAGTCATTGCCCCTGGTGAGAACTGCAGGGAGAGAGATCCCAGGTGCACAGGGGGTTTTAATCTGTGTTAATCTGCTAATCTGTGCTTCCAGTCCTTTTTTTCCAGAGCATTTCCCAGGGAGGGGACCTGCCTTTGGCCTGGAGAGAGCCCTGAGGGCCAGGAGGAGCAATAATTCCCTTTTCTGGGGAGAACAGAGCTGAGTGTTCTGCTCCCCAGCTGGGAGATGGGAAATGCTGTTCCTACCCTCAGCATGTTCACCACGTCCAGGGCTGGGCTGAGGCCACTTCCCAACGTTTGGTGTGGCAAACGTGGCTGACAGAACTCCTGAGATCACCCCAGGGAGGATTTTCTTCTTGGGAATGCCATTTCCCAACGTTTTGTGTGGCTGACAGAACTCCTGAGATCACTTGAGGCAGGATTTTGTGCTTGAGGTGTTTCATCCTTCCCTGAGGATTCGCCCCCAAACAGGAGAACCCCAGAATGCAGAGGAAACCTTCAGGCCCCTCGTTTGTGCTTCTGGAGAAACAAATGGCTCAGAGCACAGATTCCCAACTCCCAGGAATGCTCAGGATCTATCATTCCCAGAAATGCTCAGGATCTATCATTCCCAGAAATGCTCAGGATCCATCATTCCCAGGAATGCTCAGGATCCATCATTCCCAGGAATGCTCAGGATCCATCA
>NW_005087636.1:1181610-1206077 GCF_000331425.1 Pseudopodoces humilis
AGGATCCACCATCGCAGGAATGCTCAGGATCCATCATTCCCAGGAATGCTCAGGATCCATCATTCCCAGGAATGCTCAGGATCCATCATTCCCAGGAATGCTCAGGATCCATCAATCCCAGGAATGCTCAGGATCCATCACTCCCGGGAATGCTCAGGATCCATCACCTCACAGTCATAGTTCTGGAGCCCAGGCTGGAGCACAGCAAGGAGGAACATTCCAGAACCACATCCCAACGTCCCCCTTTCCCCAGTCCTGCTCCAGCCTCCACGGACCTGAGTGTCAGGATTTACCACCGGGGAAAATGATGATTTAAAAGAATTAAATTATTTATTAAATAGTTAAATAATTAAAATTTTAATAATAGAAATAAAGGCTTTATTCCATCCCGAGGCTTTAATCACTGCCAGCTCCCTCATTCCCTTCGATTTCCCCCTGTTCAGGGATTCCTGAGGTGGAATCAAGGGCCCAGGGTTTGATGTTGCTGTGACCACCACACGATCCCTGTGTGGGTATCCCAGAGCCTCTTCCCACCCCTCACATTCCCATGGATCTACATTTACATTTCATGTAAAGCAGGTCCAGAAGTGGAGGAGAAAAAAACAAGAACAGGAAATCTGTCCAAATAAAACCCCAATTAACAGAAATAAACCCCCAAGGGGTGCAGCAAATGCAGCATCAGCCTGCAGCACTGGGAGGATTTGAGGAATTCTCTCCCTTGTTGTACAAACCAGAGAGAAAAACACGTTTGACATTCAGAGCAGAATGAATGTTCTGAGAGCATCTCGAACCAGAGAGAATAAAACCATTCAAATATGAAGGATTTGGTGGGGTTTTTTCCCCCTTCTCTGTTGATTGCTGTTGGTTGGAGTTACCTGGGCAGGAAACATCTGCTTTTTCCCCATTAAAGAGCAAAGATTAGCAGGTTTTAGTTAAACCTGGCATTCTGAAGTTATTTACTGGGACTTGAGGAGGGGAAAAAAAAATAAAAAAGAAGTTGGAACCTAATTACAGAGCAGATGCTGAGAGTGGTATTTATTCACCAAAACCACACAGGTCATTCATTAAAATCTCAGTTTTAATTAGCAAACACCTGTTTTGTGTTTGATTTTACACTGATCTGGACTGGCTGCAATTTGCTTTCTTCAGCAGGAGCAATTCCAGGGCCTGACAGGGACAGGGAGGGGCTGGGCTGGTCCCAGCTGCCCCAAACCCCCTGGTTTAGGGATTTCACTGAACCCTTTCTAGGAATAAAACTTGAATTTGGCTCGGGTCTAATCCTAATGAAGGTGACCTGGACACAGTGCAGGCCTCGTTTAATCTGAGGAAGAAAACAAAACACCTGCTGGAGCCCAAGCAGCATCTTCTTCTTGGGCTTTACAAAGCCAAGTCCTTGAAAAGTGCATTTAACACAACACTGAGCACTGAAAATGCCTTTTGATGACAATGCCGAGCTGAGCTGTGTTTTTGTGGATGCAAATTAGCCCCGATAATGAATTCCTCTTTGAAATGGATGGATTTGAAGCTCGTGTTCTCTATCACAGCCACACGTTGCTCATTGTCCTCAAAGCACTTGATTTTCAAAAAAATTCTGGCACCCACACAATCGCTGTTCTGGAATTTTTCAAAGCCCCTGAATCAATACCTGCCTCGTGCTTTAAGTAAGGATGAAATAATTCTCTAATTCACAGAATGATGAGGCAATAAACCAATTACAGTAATTAAAGCATTGCTGTAATAAGGGTCACCCAGACAGGCGAGTGATACAAGTGATACCTGTGATTATAAAATTATTACCATTTAGGAGATGTTTTCTCCTGAAAACATTCCACGACCCGAATTTCTGCCAGTGCTTTCTGGTGTTCTCACAGCCAGCTGTCCTCCCCACCCACCACAGAAATCCACAAAACGGGGAGAAACATTTCCCTGGGGAAGGTGAAGGGATTTGGAAATGGAGGAATCCACTAATTAAAGGTAACTGTGTCACCCTGGGTTGACTGAAGGGTGCTCAGTCGTTCCAGGGCTCTGCCTGTCCTGCAGGGAAGGGTGTGAAGATCAGGAATCTCTGGGAGGAGATTTGGGGCGGCTCCAGCCCTGCTGCCACAGGGGATGGGGAGATGGAATTTGGGAAACCTGGGGGTCCTGCCCCAAGGAGACCCTGGGTTTTATGAGCCTCTCAAGATGAATTGCTGGGTTTCTGGAGGCAGCATTTTCGCTTTTGTGGATGTTTTAACGTGCCACATCAACCTCAACAAATCTGAGTGAGGCTGAGAGCCCTCGCCGCGCTCCTCCTCCATCCTGTGCTCCACAAACCTCCCGTGGGGATGCTCTGAGCCTGGGCACCTCAGGGAAAGGGGGGCCCAAGCCCAGAGAGCCAAGCCCAGCCCTGGGCCCGTGTTTGGGGTGGAAATCACCCCAGGAGAAATGAATTTGGAGCTTTGGGGGCGGCCCCGCAGCCCAGACCCCGCTGAGCTGCTGGGGATGGGATCTGGCAGAGTTTGTCCCCGCTCTGCTGGCTCACAACACCCCAGACTGCAGTTCCACTGCTCCAGGGACTTGTTTCTTGGTCAGGAAGAAGAAAGAGCTCAGGGTTACCCGGAGTAATTGGAAGCGCACGACCCCAAAGCTTCTCCCTGGAGAATCACAAAAGGCTCGGGCTGCTCCCTGCAAATCCTCCCCAGAGCTGGCTCAGAAACTCAAACAGCCTGAGCTGCTCAAACAGCCCCAGCACAGAGCCCTGCCTCGCCTTTCATCCTGACATCCTCCTGTGCCTTCCAAAGGAGATGAAATAAAATGAAGAAGTGCCCCAGCAGAAGCTGCTGGGGTGAGCGTTACCCGAGCCAGGCTCTCCTCAATAGCCCTGTCACTTCAAGGCACTCGGGGTCACAGCAATTCCTCCCCCAGGAATAAAACACTCTCAGAAAGACATGAACTCCTCAAAACCAGGGCTGCTTTTAATCAGCTTTAATATCAGAGCAGCAGCAGCAGCCTCCCTGCTCAGGCCACAAATGACAGGTTTATTATCCTTTCTTTTGAAACTGAGAAATTGGTTCAGACTTTGGGATGGCTTTTAGCTACCACCAAGAGAAAAAAAACACAACCAAACAAACCAACAAACAAGGAGAAAAAAAAGCCAAAAAGGGGAAAAAAAAAAAAAAGAGAATAAGAAGGGAAAGAATAAAGCAAGTGGATATCTTGTGAGATTTTTAAAGCTTTGTAGAAAATGCAGACAGACAGACCAGTCGTGCTGCTGTCATGTTGCTCCCACCGAATTTTGGGCAACTTCAAAAGCAAATGTTTGGGGGATTTAACCCTCTCCATGCCTGGTGGGGAGATCTGTCCTGCAGGTGATCTCCCTTTCCAAAGGGAGAAATAAATCCTGTAGCTCAGGGGTGTTTTATTGCATCATGCAGGCTTATATTAGATTTACTCCTAAATATTTAACAACCATTTCGTGTTCAGCTAAGGGGAATTAACAGGCCAGGGGTTAAAAAGCACCTAAAAGACACCTAAAGGCAGTGACAATGTTCCTGAATTAACTTTAAGGCTGACATCAGTCCCACTAAAGACAGCAGGGTTATTCCAGGGCTGATTTTCTCAGCTGATGAAGTGTTTAATTGCACTGAACCCACATCGACATGAGCAGCCCTGGGAAGGCACAAGGAGGAGAAGCTGGAATCTCCCTGCAGCAGAATTTGGGTGCTCAGGAATTATCTCTCCTCTTCCACAAACAAGGGGCAATCGGAGTCACAGCAATTAAAGACTGGCACTTTGGCGGTGTCAGGGAGGAACTTTACTGCCCTGAGAGGCAGAAATCCTCATTCTGTAGACAAAGCAGCCCCTTTCTGTTTTTCCAGGAGTAATTTCAACCTCCTGGCACCCACGTGAAGGGCTGGCTGCCCACGGGAGGAGACTCAGAGGAGGGAAAACCAGAGGGGAGAAGCAGCAACTCCTGACAAAGAGCAAATATTTGCCTGGTGAAGCTCTGCAATAATCCAGGCTTTGATATCACAAACGAGAACTCCAGAACGCCAGCACTGTTTAATCAACATGTTTGAGCACAAGCAGGGAACATTCCTGCACAAACCTGAGAGAGGCAAAGCGAGTTTATGGACATAACCCTAATTAATTTGGTGTGTTTGGATTGCCGGGGTCCCGCAGAGCGAGCGGCAGCAGCTGCAGCTGTGCTGTGACGAGGAGCCCAGCTCTGGGTGTGCTCCAGCCTGCAAATATTTGAGGCTCCTGCGTGGGCAGATTGACACAGCAATGCAATCAATTAAACAAACAAGCTACGAGGGACGATTGACTGCGAGCACAGCTCCGGCTGGGCCGGCCGGCCGGGGAGCCAGGACAGAAATAGGAATTTTATTAAGTTTTTTTCTCCATCAAGGAATCCATGGTTCTGCTGCTCTCCAGAAGAGAGAAATCCGAGGTCCTGATTTATTCATTCGAAGTGCAGCACGCACAGCAAATGGTGGGGAAATGAAAGGATGTGCTGATTTGGAAATGACTCCGGCAGCCCCGGGAGCTGCTGGGGCCAGCTGGAGATGAGCTGAGAGGAGCTGCCAGAATTTCCTTGTGTTCCTGAACCAATATCCACAGCACCAAGAGCCAAGCATTTTTCACTCCAAATAGCAGCCAGCATGCAGGTTGTGCTGGCCCAGAGGGCTGCCCTGAGCTGCATTAATCCCTGGCATTATCGGGGGCACAGCGCAGGACACTCGGTGTGTGAGCAGCTCTCCTGCAGAGCCCTGGCGGCTGATTTGGGATCCAGGACACTCCTGCAGTGTCCAGAGCGGTCACAGCCCCTGCCAAGGGCACCCAAAGCAGCCCCAAGACATGGAGCAGCAGCAGGATGGGGCACTCGGCTCTTCAAGGACCGAGCTGCGGAGGCAGGAGAGCTCTGGGAGCAAGGAGAAAACCTCAGGGGGATCACAGGATCACAGAATCAAAATCACAGGATCAGAATTACAGAATCACTGAATCACTGAATCACAGAATCACAGAATCATAGAATTATTGAATCAGAATCACAGGATCAGGATCACTGAATCACTGAATCAGAATCACAGAATCACTGAATCACAAAATCAGAATCTCTGAATCAGAATCACAGAATCAGAATCTCTGAATCAGAGTCTCTGAATCAGAATCACTGAATCAGAATTACAGAATCACTGAATCACAAAATCAGAATCACAGAATCAGAATCTGAATCAGAATCTCTGAATCAGAATTACAGAATCACTGAATCACAAAATCAGAATCACAGAATCAGAATCTGAATCAGAATCTCTGAATCAGAATTACAGAATCACTGAATCACAAAATCAGAATCACAGAATCAGAATCTGAATCAGAATCTCTGAATCAGAATTACAGAATCACTGAATCACAAAATCAGAATCACAGAATCAGAATCTGAATCAGAATCTCTGAATCAGAATTACAGAATCACTGAATCACAAAATCAGAATCACAGAATCAGAATCTGAATCAGAATCTCTGAATCAGAATTACAGAATCACTGAATCACTGAATCAGAATCACAGAATCAGAATCTCTGGGTCCCAGAATCTCAATATGGGCAATAATGTTCCAGGACAAGGGCTTGGGGCCTCAGTTGCCCCCCCAACCCATCTGGTTTTACCCTGGGCTTTTGGGATTGCCCAAACACGTGGCACCCTGGACTGAAAGCCCCACGCTGGGCTCCTGATGGGACACTCGTGGTCGGGTTCTTTTTCCCCCTCAGACTGAGACTGATGAGAGAGAGGCAGTTTTCTCTCTTGTTTGGGCTTGGTTGTTTATTCTTCTTTTATCTCCATTGCAGGGATACAGGGGACAGTGCACTAAGATAGAGAGGTGCAGAATGGCTAACAAAGAACTTCTCAAGGGTTTTTTATGTCCATTTATCCAATTAACAAATACCAAGTAAATAACTTTTCTTAGTGACCCCATGACCCAACACCTGTGTGCTGCACTGCAGCATTCTCTATCCAATCACTTATTACCACCCAAAAACCTCTGGAAGAAGAAATGAAGAAGAAAGAAGAAGGAAAAGAGACAACACCATAAATCCTCCATTTTGTCTTTTGTTCTCTAAACTAGCTTAAAGCTTAGACTTTAACTTTCTCACCCAGTTAAGAAAACTCTCTGATTTACACACTCACACTCCTGGTTTTTCTATTTAACTTTAAGAGCTGTTAAAGTTCATGGTGTTCATGTTGTTATGTGAAATTCAGTGCTTTCAGAGCCAGGTATCAGAGACAAGGGCACCCACTCCGTGCCCCTGACCCCAAGTCTGAGCAGTGGGGCCAGTGCAGAGCGCTCAGCTCCATCTTCCATTTCAGTTCCAGCCAAGAGCCACAAGCACAACCATTCAGCATCAGCAGCTCTTATCATTTCTGATTCCTTGGGCAGTTCCAAAGGGCTGAAGTTGTTTCTAAAGGGTTTTATGAAGTTTTAGCATATTAAATATCTGTGTATGCGGTATAGAGAATTTTATGGAGTGACATTCAGGCCTGTCCCAGGATCCATAGGATGAAAATGATCCATTTCCACCCCCAGCACTCAAACCTCACTTTCAGCTTCTCCCTGGAGCCTCTCAGGCCGGGATGTGCTGTGTCCTTGTGGACTTCTGCTCCAGGCAGAGCTTCCCAGGCCGGCTTCCCGTTGGTTTTTCATGGATCTGGTGTAAAAAGTTCCAACCCAGGGATGAAACTTCCCCACCTGCTGCCAGGAAAGCGGCTCTTTGGGCACCAAAGACAAAACAAAGGCTGTTTACTCTGGTTAAAGACACACTGAAGAGAAGATCTGGGGCATTTCAAAGCTCTTTTTTCACATTTGACACTTGAGAGGAGCCCAGCAAGCTGCAGGAATTTGGGAAAGCCTGCAGGAACATTCCCCGAGCCCTGTCAGGTTTCCCCTCACTCTGTGCCAGGCAGGCAGGAAATATTCATCACTTCCCATCGTTTTCTGTCACCCTTTTTGTTGCGTGCGGCTGCGTTTAGGCGAGGTGTGCAGCGAGGGATGTTTGTATTTGTGTTTACATGACTGTTATTACAGAGGGAGCTGCCACTCTGACACTGCCTTGATGTGGGAGCCATCTCCCACTTTCTAATGCACACTTGGCTTTTCTTCTTTTTGTCTTTCCCCATTTTCTTTTCATCCTGGCTGAGGATGTGCCCTACTTTCTTGTTTAGAAGATGATATGCTTGCATTATGCATTCTAAAGATAGGTTTTTATTTTTCCTTTTTTTGTGCAAAGCAGGTTGATGTGGTCGTCAAAAGAAATGAATTCAGAGTTCCTCTCCTGCCCCGGGGGAGCTGTGCTGGGAGAATTTTTTTCCAAGTTAGGGCTAAAGCACAAAGCTGCTGATGTGTTCCAGGACAATTTGCTGCATGTTGGATTTTATTTTATTTTTTTTGCCTGTTTTTATCCTAATTTGGGACTGGCAAGGCCTGGGGAGGAGCGGAAGGAGCAGAAAAACTGACATGGGCTAAGTGTCCACTCCAAATCCCCTTCCCAAACAGCAACACTCATCACAAACACAGTTCAGAGAGATCCAGGTGGGACTGAGGGGATCCAGGTGGGACTGAGGGGATCCAGGTGGGATTGAGGGGATCCAGGTGGGACTGAGGGGATCCAGGTGGGACTGAGGGGATCCAGGTGGGACTGAGGGGATCCAGGTGGGATTGAGGGGATCCAGGTGGGATTGAGGGGATCCAGGTGGGACTGAGGGGATCCAGGTGGGACTGAGGGGATCCAGGTGGGATTGAGGGGATCCAGGTGGGATTGAGGGGATCCAGGCAGGGATTGAGGGGATCCAGGTGGGACTGAGGGGATCCAGGGAGGGATTGAGGGGATCCAGGTGGGATTGAGGGGATCCAGGTGGGATTGAGGGGATCCAGGGAGGGATTGAGGGGATCCAGGTGGGACTGAGGGGATCCTTCAGCCCAGCCCTGTGCCCATCCTGCTCTCCCAAATGTGTGAATTCCACCCTGCTGCTCCCCTCCTGCTTTCTCAGCCTGACTGCCCCAAGCACCCACCTCTGACCCTCCCTGGCTGAGGTTTTAACAAAATTCCTGGTGATTTCCACCGCTGGTCCAAAAGGGGAGAGCAGGGAGTGGCTGGCCGGGGCATTCTGGGGGCAGAGCCTGAAGGTGGCCCTCAGAATCCTGATGAAATTCAATTATTGGTTTATTTGGCAGCAGAGAAGATGGCAAAGCACCCGAGTGCCACAGGATGAAGGAGGGAGCTCCATAAAACAGAAACCACCTCTTTCTAAAGGAAGAACACTCCAGAACCTTCCACCCCGGGGAGGAAGGAGCAGCTCTGTGGGCACTCTCTGCCTCCAAAATCCAGGAATTTCCCAGCTCCACCCCCTAAAGACTGGCAAACATCATGGCCAGAGTTACAGGGAATTACCAATAATCTAATGGGAAAATCCCATTTCATTTGAGGAGCCTGGCTACTTTTCCCTCAAACCCTTTGCTTTTGGGGTTTCCTGTTTAAAATTCCGAATGCCTCTGTGGCACACCACCAGTGCTTTCCCTGGATTTACAGCAGGGACAGGGAAGCAAACTCTCCCTTTTCATCTCCCCCTGTAATTTCTCCTCTATCAGGTGCAGCTCTGCCCAGCAGCCAGGACATGGGGATTGTTCCAGCCCTGTCCTTGTGACATTTCATTAAGCTGCTCGTTTAAAGCTTATCATTAGAGGGACTGGAGCCTTGGTGGAAGAACTTAATTGCATCCTATTTTCCCTGCCTGAAGATGCATTGGAGGAGTCAGTTTGCATTTTTATTTTTTTTTTTATTTTTTTTTTTCCCTTTCGTTATAGACCCCTCTTTGTGCTGCACGGAATTTTAAATTCCTCCATCTGCTCCTCTGCCTCCTCACCTGGGGCTGGCAGAACCCCTGCCATCAGAACTGGCAATATTCCTCCTCTCTCCCACTTCCTAAACTCTAAGGGGAATGGAGATTACAGCCACTGGAGTTTACCTGGGAAAGGCCTTTGCATGGGTGGAAAAGGGAATAAAAAGCCATAAAAACATGTGAAATAGAGAATGTTTCTCTTTGCTGCCAGCAAAACCTGTTGTCAAACAAAAACTCCCAGCAGATCTTCACCCCGCACAGGGGGAGAAAATCCCAGCCTGAACAGCACGGAACAGAAAAAGGGTCAGAACTTGAGGCAGGACAGCCTGACCCGGGTGTCCCCTGCAGGGTGGGCACAAAAGTCCCCCTGTCTTGGCCTGGAGGAGCCCCTGCACCGCTTCCTTTCATCCTGCTGGAATTTAAAATCCTCTCTCTGCAGCAGCTGCTTGGGAAGGTGGCGGAGCTGCTCCTCCAGAAGGTGAACCGGAGCCCCAGGCTAGTTTGGGATTGGAAAAGCACAGGGCAGAGAGAGTTGTTTTGTGCAGAAAAAGCTGCTGGAGCTCCCAGGCAGCACCCTGTGAAAAACGAGGTTCACATATTTATTACATAAAATTTAAAAAGTTTAATAGAAAGACAATTAGGAGATAGAAATGAAGTAAAATGTACAAATACAGCCGGGTGTCTCTGCATTCTGCACACCTTGCTAACAAAGGATTGTCCCTTAAAAACAGAACCCTACTACATATTCATTATTACATATCCATAAATTCTCTTGCATGATTCAAACATTTCTCTTAAGTTTCAGGTGTTTCTTTGTTTGGTTTTTAACTCACCCCCTTCCCAATAGATCAATCTTCTCATTCAGTTTCACATTCCCTGATAACAGAGGTTCAATAAATTCCTCCCCCAGAGCTCTGGTCACCGCTGTCTTCATCTGGATAAAACAATCTAAAAATGCAGGGGGGTCTCTGACAATCTTTTCAGTCTCTGGGTTGTACAAACAAAAGCAGTTTTTGTTTTAATATCATGTTATATCCTAACATATGTATGTATTATATCACTATTTCTGAGTTTCATCAATAACAGAAATAGGAGGAGCTATATTAATACAGCAAAGTTTTCTAACCTTATACACACAACATTCATTTTAATATTTAATTATTTATTAATTAATCTTTAATATTATTATATAAAGCCAATGCTCTGATACGTATCCATCACAACCCTGAGGGAGGGGAAGCTCCCCAGGGTCCGGGCTGGTGGGGCTGGGTGAGCTCCTGGCACGGACAGAGCACCGTGAGCAGCCCCTCTCTCCCCTGGGTCCCCTGGTAGCTCCACTCGGGCCAGGCTGAAAGGACAAACTGCCCTGAAACACCTGAGTTAAACCTCAACTCATCCAACTGAGGCCAAAAAACCTGAAATACTCCAGTGCCAAACGGGTTTAGTGCTGCTGATAAAAATCCATCCCACAGAGGAGGAATGAGCAGCCCTGTGGGGTTGTTCTGCTCAGAAATCTCAGATTTCCTGCTTTGTGCAGGACCAAAGCTTTCCAAGGCTCTCTGTGCTCAGTGCTCGGGCTCTGGGGGGGCTGTGAGGGGTTGGGGGACCCCTCTGGATCCCTCTGGACCCCTCTAGACCCCTACTGCATTTCCACAGTGTCTGTGGACCATTCTGGATCCCTCTGGACCCCTCTAGACCCCTCTGGATCCCTCTAGACCCCTCTAGACCCCTCTGGACCTCTCTGGATCCCTCTAGACCCCTCTGGATCCCTCTGGATCCCTCTGGACCTCTCTGGACCCCTCTAGACCCCTCTGGATCCCTCTGGACCCCTCTGGATCCCTCTAGACCCCTCTGGATCCCTCTGGATCCCTCTGGAAGGGGAGCAAAAGCAGGAGCAGGGGGGCTGTGAGAGCTCCAGGCTCTGCTCTTCTCTCCAGCTCTGCAGGAGTGGGAATTTGCTGCTTTGCTGAGTCAATTCTGCTCTAAATAAAATTCTGGGGCTGTTTGGAAATAACAGAAACGAAATGTTCCTGTGCCTCTCCTCTCTGATCCATCCAGCTCCGAGTGTGTGTGTGTGTGTGTGTTCCAACCCCCAGCCCCGAGAGCTGAGCTCCAGAAGCTCCTCAGAGCAATTCTTACCTTGGGCACTCTTTCAACTTGATGCAACTTTGATGAGTCCTCGCTGATCTGCAGCGAATTCCTGCAGAATTCCTGCCAGGAGCGTGAGCAGAGCAGGGGCTCACATTCCCTTTCATTTCACCTGAACAGCCTCCAGCTTGACCCTTCTAAAAGGTAAAAACCAAAAACTGGAAAAGTCTGAAAGTTTTATTTATCACCCCAAAAGGTTGCTGTGTTTCACCTCAGCCACTGAGGTTTTCCTCTTCACTGCACCTGTTAAGGTTCACTGGAGATTTCCTGGCTTTAAGTCATGGAAAACCCACTGGGGAGAGGCTGCAGTGAGGTCCCTCCTAACACAGCAATAAATAAAAATATTTATTGGGAAGCAAAGAGAAGGCAGCACCCGAGGGAATCCTCCGTGGGCAGGACTGATAATCAGGCCCTGGCTGCTCAGAATTACTCGTGCAGCCTCGCTTGGGCGGCTTTCTAAGGAAAAATAAAAGAGGAAAACTGTAAATACGTGGAGAGGAGGGAGAATATGAAATCAGGCTGGCACTGAGAGAAAAACTGAGAGTTTTTCTCTCTCCCAGTGACTTCAAGCACGACCTGGAGGATTTTGTTCCTCCTCAGGATTCATAAACGGAACCTGCCCAAGTTATCACAGTGGAAATTATTGAGCTTGTTCCTGCCATCGTTCGCTCTGCTCTCTCTCCTTTTTTTGTGTGTATTTGGATTTCAGGGCACAATTTGTACCAGTGGCCAATATGGGGTGAACAATAGTTCACAGGCAGAAAGATAAGAGGATTAATAGAGCAAAAAATAACAGCACTCACTGTTATCTAAAGGTCAAGGAGAGCTATAAATTGCATTCACCCGGGGAAAAGGACAAGCACTTTAAAGTGAAAAGGCAAATCCTTAAAATGCAGAGCAAAGTTTGCTTCAGCGAGGGTAATTTTTATAATAATGCAAGGTTCATAATTATGTCAGATTATTATGGTCTGTTATGGCCCAATTGTGCAATAACTCAGATTTTCTCTCTTCAGTGAAGCTGGGTCAAGAATTAATTCCCATTCCTTGACTGCACTTGTGAACTGGACCCCACCAGGCTGGAACTGCCAGCTGGGATTTCCTGGGCAGCTGGGAACAGGCAGGAAGGATTTCCCTCAGCCTGGATCTGATGGAGGACATGGATTCCACCTCCCCAGGAAAAAAAAAAAACTGCATTTCCACAGTGTCTGAATGCTTTTAAAATAACCCATTAGGCGTTCCCCATCCAAAAGGGCTGAAAATCTCCCAAATCAACTCAGGTGAAACCATAAGAGATTGATCAGACACTCCTGTTTCAGGATAAACACCAGCTTGCCTGAAATCTTCATTCCTGTTCATTTTCTGAGTTCTGGGTTGGTTATTCCATATTTTCCTCACCCAGCCCATGGGTTTGGCTGCTCCCAGGGCATCAGGAAAGCCCCAAAGCACAGCAGGGACAGAGCCCAGAGGTTCCTGAGCACCTCCAGCAGCCCCTTTGAACCTCCACCCCTGGGGGAATCCTTCCTTCCCTGGCTGTTCCAGCTGGGAAAAGCTCCCTGGCTATAAAAATGGGGAATGATGAGCTCCAGCCAGCCCTGCACCATCCTGACAGACCCACTCCCAGTCCCAGCTCTTTTTTGTGTGGATAGAAGGAATTCTGCTGGTGGGAATGACCCTGAATGTCCCTGGAAGTGGATCCCACACATGAGGAATTCCTGATTATCAGGAAATATCAGGAATTGTCCCTCAGTCTCCTTTTTCTGTTTGCTCAGAGCAGAAAGAAGCAGGTAGGGCTTTTCCCACGTGGCAGAAGGTCCCAGCAGGGGCTGGAGCACGGGGAGTTCATTGCTGCTGGAAGGGAGCAGGTGCTGGGATTTGTCACCCTCCATCAGGGGGCTGATCCATCACATCCCTGGCTGGCCCCTGGCCACGGGCCCTCCCTGCTGGCCACCTTCCAGCCCCAATAATTCCACTTTTCCAGGCAGGACATCTCCTCCCTCGCAGCCTTAATCAGATTATTATTCTCTCATTGCTCACTCCTTGGCTGAATATAATTCATCCAGAGGTGAGGGAGGCACGTCTAGGACAGAAATCTGAGTCCAGCTGGTGCTTTAACATTCAGGGGAGATAATAAAAACTTTTTAAAGGCTACATTTCTTCTCTTCTTCTCAGATTTTGACTTTGGCTTCTCAACAATTGCTCCATGTGCCAACAGTTCGTCCATCAATCAGTGCATGATTTCTGCATTAAATAAGTCCCCCTGCAAACCAGGAGCAGATGCTGCAGCTGATGCCAGGGAGAAAACAGGAGGGAATTCCTGATAAATCACAAATGGAGCTGCTCTGGTCAGCCACAAACACCCGGTGAAAAATCACAGGCTGTGCAAACGGCGCTGGGCAGGTTTGCTGACAGAAACCTCCTCCTGCACTTGGCAAGGTGGGAAACGCCTTCCCTGCCAGAGCACTGGCCTCGAGGGATGGAAAAGCTCCGGTTCCATCAGGAATTTCAGAGCCAGAGGGTGGCTGGAGCCTGAGACTTGTGCAGAGCTGAGGAAAACGCCAGCCCTGCTTTGGTGCAGGGGATATTGGTCCTGACAAGAAGCGTGAGTTCCACCGCAGAGCCCCTAACGAGGCAGGAATTCACTGGCCAGGGCCTGTCATATTCACAAAATGCATTTGTGAGAAGCTGCATCGGGCCAAGGGCTTAATAAATTCAATAAAGTCCCCACTAAATGCATTAGTGCTGCCTGGGTATGATCTTGATAGATCGTGGAAGTTGCCCTCGAGCAATTAGTGCTGGGCCAATTGCTCAGATTCAATTGGAACAAAGCGCCGGCGCTGGTAATTTGGTTTACTCTAATGAGAGAAAGAATTTCTGAAGAGGATATAGGCAATAAAAGCTGCAAAACACAATTTACATTGCGGTGACAAAAGTAAACAGACTTTCAGCAGGGCACTGGGGGTCATCCCCTGAGTTCTGTGGTGCAGAGGCCTCGCAAGGAGGGCAGGACGAGAGTGGGGCTGAGGTCCCTGCAGCTCGTTATTCACGGGAATAATGAACTCCAGCCAGCCCTGCACCACCCTGACAGACCCACTCCCAGCCCCAGCTCGTTTTCCTGGGGATGAAGTGAGACTGGGAGGAATCCTGCCGGTGGGAACGTCCCTGAATGTCCCTGGAAGTGGATCCCACACGCAAGGAATTCCTGACCATCCCTCAGTCATCGTTTTCTGTTTGCACGGAGCAGAAAGAACCAGCTGGGGCTTTTCTCCTGCCCCCTTGGAACTGCAACAAGCCCTTCCCAACATTTTCACTTCTGGGAAATAAGGAATCAGGATGAAAAGAGTGCCTCAGACCCAGCTGAGGTCTGTGAAGGACCCACAAAGAGCTAAAGCTGAGGTGGAGAAGCCGCTGGAGGCTGTGCGATCCCATCCCCAAGCGCTGCCAGGAATTTTCCTCTCAGCAGAGCGCTCCAGATGGGCTGGGACAGAGCCAGCCCAGCTAAAACTTCATCTCTGCCACAAAAACAGAGGCAAGAAGGAAAACAATCCCCTTGCTCCAGTGCAGGCCTGGCTTTGCCCTGTCCGTAGTGACAGACCCAGCCCGGGGCGGCTCCAGGGCAGGGACAGCTCCTGTCCCCACGGCCCCGGGTTCCCAGCTGTGCACAGCCCCTGCTTCTGCTCAGCACAAAGAACTGAATTCTGCACCCAATTAGATCAGAAAACAGCAAAATCCTGGGCTCCCCGCTCAGCACCTGAACCCCGGCCCCGCGCTCACCTCGCTCCAGCTGCAAGCCAGCAATTAGTTCCAGCAAAACTCTGTTTGCTTATACAACTAATTAGAGATCAAGAAAGTGCCTCACTTTTGATAATTACATGGTTGTGTCCCATCTATCAGCCACTGTTAAATTGTTGTTATATTAATGTAAAGCTCATAATCACGGCTGTTGGAAATTGAATAAATGTTCCTGCCAATTCTCTAATGCAATTAATTTACATAAAAGCCTCTGGAACTAAAATTGAAATGATATACATCTTTCCAAGGGTTTCATTTAAAACAAAGCTAAATAATGGAGAAATTATAGATCTTCTTTCTTTTCTCTTCACATTCTTATGTTTACTAAAGTTAATGGCCAAATAATCACTGGGATGTGCCTAAACCAGAGTTCCTCGGAATTGCTGTGGCAGGAGCTCATTGCCATGCCCAGTGATCCATTATTCACAACATGAATATTTCAGAGAGCTGTTCCCAACCCGGGGAGCTTCCAGAGGATGCTGCAGGAGGCCAGAGGAAGCTCAGGAAGCTCTGTTCCCTCAGCCAGCGCCATGGAAATCACGCTCAGCTCTTTACTCGGGAATTTGCTGATGGATGGATCTGCCCGAGCCCTTCCTGCTGGAGAAAGGCTCTGCCTGCTCATCTCCAGCCCCACCACAGAGCAGATTTAGAGCTCTTACAGCTGCCTTGAACCCGGGGCAGTGCTGAGGGGGTTCCCACACCTGCAGTGCCGGCATCTCCTTGCTCCTGAGGATGGGGAAAATCTCTCAAATCAGAACTGGATGAACATCAGGAATCCTCCTGGGATGCTTGTGCCACCTCACCCCAGCTGAATTCCGTCCCTTCTGAAGGCCACCACCAGCCACTCTCAGCTCTGAAGGCTCAGGCTGACATTTATATCTCTTTTTTCAAGGCCTGGCACGGTTGTTCAAGGAGAGGAGTTGACTCAAGAGATAGAGGGCAAATAGATCTGAGTTTAACTTCCCCAAATTTCCCTGAATTTATTACCTTGCCATTCAGCACGGGAACGGTCAGCAGCTGATTTATGGGGCCGTGCTCATCCGGAGAAGTTTGTGCTAATGCCATAAAGGGCTCGGACGGCCAGCAGTTGTAATAAAGCAGGAATTAGCCATGGAGCAGGATAGAGAGGGGAGGGAGGAGAGCAGAGACTCATTAAATCAGTGACACCGAGGTCTGGCCGAGATGTGCTCCAGTCAATAATGCCATAAAGGTTTATCCTGGCTGGAGTGTGGGAAATGCTCTCCCCTTGGCACTGTGGGGACAGAGCCCTGCAGCACTGCAGGAGTTCACCTCCCCAAAAACAACCCCAGCAGCGGGCTGGGCACTAAATTTGGAAAGCAAAATGGATGCTGAAGGCTTTGACTGCAGTCCCTGCAAGCAGTGTCACAAATCCTGCGGCTCTGCATTAAATACAGGAAATAATGAGCACTTCGGGGTGGGATTTCAGGCTCCTGCCCCACCTGTAAATCAGCATCCAGCCCTCTGCTCCCAGCCCTGGTCAGAGCTCTGGGGTCTGGAATGGGATTTGGGGTGGCAGCCAGGTCCAGCCACCCCCAGCAGCCACAGCTGAGGACCTGCAGGGACTCCTTGAGAAAACAAATCAAACCCATCTCCAACCCCTTCTCTGGGCTCCCTGCTCCTCCACTTGTGGTGGGAGCTGTAATTTTACCTGGTGAAAGCTCAAAGGTTTGACTGGAGATTGGACAGAAAAGTGTCTGCAGCTCCAAATAATTCTCAGCTAATCTGGACCATTTGGGGCTGAACAAATCAAATGAGAAGATAATTTCCAAACAACCCTAGAGCAAGCTAAACCTCTTTGACTTTCTGGATCTCAGAATCTCTTAAAGCATTGATGAGAATTTAATACACACCAGTAACTAAAATAATCCCTAATTTAAATTCTATCTCAGCTACCAAGGTGTTAAAAGTAGAATTAGCAATGATTTTAACCTGATATAATTGCTATTGTTTCCCTGCAAACAGCAGAACGTGGAGGGAGAAAGAGCTTGCCATGTTTTATTTTTATACACCCAGAAAAGGAGAGCAGAGCCAATAAACTGAGAGTGTCCTACACGAGCTCCAATATTGTATAAATCATGAATAATGCATCAGGCAGAAATGAGAAACTGCAACAGAATCAAACCTATATGGAAATAAATAAAACATAACAGCACAAGTGCAATCATGTCGGCCGTGTTGATAAAAATGTGTTTGTGTTTGGGCGAGGAGGAGGAGGAGGAGGGAGAAAACTTCTCTGGCAAATGACTGTAAGAGTAATAATAATAATAATAATAGTAATAATAATAATAATAGTAGTAATAGTAATAATAGTAATAATAATAATGAAACAACCAACATAGCAAGGCAAGGAAAGGGTAATTAGCAAATGAACATCCAGCTCAGGGAGGCTGCAGGGTGGGGGGAGCCAGGAGATGGAAAAGGGGTTGGGAGGGGATTTTGGGGATGGAGGGAATGCAGGGCTGGCTCTGGATCTCTGGGAGGGATGGGATGGGATGGGATGGGATGGGATGGGATGGGATGGGATGGGATGGCATGCACAGCTAGGCAAGGCTGGTTTGGATCTCTGGCAGGGATGGCATGCACAGCTGGACAAGGCTGGTTTGGATCTCTGGCAGGGATGGGATGCACAGCTGGACAAGGCTGGTTTGGATCTCTGGCAGGGATGGGATGCACAGCTGGACAAGGCTGGTTTGGATCTCTGGCAGGGAGGGATGGATGCACACCCTGTGCAGGCCCTGCAGCCTCTCTAATTCCACACCTGGAATAGCTCTGCCGCAGAAAATGAGAGGGGAATCAGGCATTGGGCAAAATCTGTTCTAATCTCAGGTCCCAGGGGTTAAATCCTTCCCCAGGGGGTTGTTGGGACAGCCAGGGCCTTCCTGCCCTCCTCCTGCCCCTCTGCAGGGCCAGACTCAGGATGGCAGCTTAACAAGGAAGGAAGTGGCTCCGTGTTTTGCCATCCCACTGGAACCTGCTCCATCTCCCAGCTCCAGGAGCTGCTCACACCCTTTATTCCCCTTTCCTGGAAAAAGCTCCACACAAAAAGCAGCTCTGGGGGTTTGGATCATTAGCCAAGCCCAGCAGAGCCGAGGTTTAATGGGATCCAAAGGAAACTCTACTCAAGGACAAAAGCTTCACTCCCCTCCTGTAATGATCCCTGTGTTTCCAAGGAAATCTCTTCCCCCTAAGATTACCAGGAACATTTAATGCAAATTGGATGCATCCCTCTTTTCTTTAAGACTCAAAATAATCTATGCATATCTTTCTATTACTTCTCAGTGCCATTAGCCAGGATGAGTTCATATTTTTATTCCCTTTGCACACGGAATGCTTCTCTTTCCTTTGGGGTGGCAGCTTTTATTATTGAAGTCAGCAAAACCTGAGCAATCCCATTACCTGCTCCCTCTGCTCCCTCTCTTCCAACCACCCTTGATTTATGAGCCAAAACCACGGCTTGGATTGCTCAGAGCCGTTTCCAATTTCAAACAAAATCCAAAATAACTGATCAAAATTGCTCTGATTATTAAAGCCGCGACAATTAACGGATGGAAGCCATTCCCCAAATCTGCTGTTCCCTTTTCTTTAAAGTTTCAGCTCATCAAAGAGGAGATTTGGCTCCTCACAAAGCAGTTAAGGGATGGCTTGATAACACTCTTGAAGCAGCACAGAAATGTGATAGCAGCTGAAAAAGCCACCAGGAGCAGGAAGAACTGAATAGTGAAGTTAGATAAAATCTGATCAAAAATAGAATTTGCCTCCTTTTTTGGTTTTTTTTTTGTTTTGTTTTGTTTTTTTTAATGGAGATATTTAATCCTTGGCACACTGTGCCTTTTCTACTTGGGAAATCTGAGCCCAGGTAGTTTATCTAGGAGATATTTGAGCCCAGGTACTTTCTACAGGATAAATATCCACAAAATATTCAGAGTTAGAAGGGACCCACAAGGATCATCGAGTCCAGCTCTTAAGCAAATGACCCATATTGAACATATATATTGTAAATATAATAATACACAGATCTCTTTCAGGAAGTCCTGGATTTTTAGTTAATTCTGGCTTTAAAACCCCGGGAATTCTGCTCTTGTTTCTCCCACCACGGCCAAAATAACCCCAGGAACGAGGATTACAAAGGATGGACAGTTTGTTCTGCTCAAGGCCACGGTGACGGGCAATTAAAAAAAACTGAGTCTGATTTTTCCCTTCCCTCCAGCAGCTCTGGGGGCACTGAGAGGAGCTGAATTCCCGTGTCCCAACCCCAGGATGCTGCTCCAGGATTCCCCAGGGCAGGAGAGGCTCTGCCCACCCCAGGCAGTCCCTGCTGCTCCCTGTTTAACATGATTTAGCGCAAGTTGTGACTTCTCACATTTAATGAAGTGAAACCCTCTTGGCCCAGTGTGAGCTGCTCCCAGGGCTGAGATCCCGTGAATTTCCAGCATTTCTGCCCTTATTACAAATCCCTTTTTTGCCTGAGCGCTCCGCAGGCCCAACAGGAGCTGTTAGCGGGGCCTCCAGGAATCCCAGCCATTATTTATAATTGGGTGTAAAAGAGCTTCATCCCGGCACAAACGTAGCTTTGAAATGTCATTTTATGCTAACTTAGAGCAGCAGAGAGAAACAAGCTGCTCTTTAAGGCCAATATTAATTTCAGTAACGCTGCTGAACTCTGCAGGGTAAACAAGGCCGGGAGCTGCTCCTTCAACCAGGGCAGCAATAAAAACCCTCCAGGGACTCTGCCTTTGCTCCTCGCTTGAAATTTGGAACCTGGGATGCAGCTTCCATGTCCCTAAAACTGCAACTGGTGCCGTGGTGTAGCAGGCTGGAAGTGATTGTTAATTAAAACCTGCTGGAAGCTCATTAAAAATGATGTTCCTTGTGCCAAGTCCTTTATTGGCCTGGACTTGGGGATGTTTTTCAGATACCTGGGGCTGTTTTACTCCGGGTTTTTTGGATGGAGATCCCTCAGTCCAAGCACCCACAGACCCTGACCCTGGCAGGTTCTGCACCTCACAGTTCTGGGAGCCTGAAATGTCCTGGAATGCCCAGAATGTTCTAGAAACCACAACGTTTTCAGTCAAATAAATGTCAGACCTGAAACACTTCCATGCTTTGATATTTCAATGTTCCAGCTACAGGATTTCATGGACATCTTGGGGGGCAGAAAACCAAAATTCAAAATGATTTGGCCCAAGGCCAGGGAAAGGCCACTTTCACAAACAAGTGGTTTTAGTTCTTCCCATGGAATGCCTTGGAATTGCCTCTGGATCAGCCAGAACAGGAAATTCAGTGTGGAGACATGGATTTCCCTTGGGATACAGACCCTGCCAGACCTGCACCCCCAGGAATCCCTAAACCCAGCCAAGGATTTTATTTTAAAGTGGTTTAAAAGCCCAACAACACTCAACAGCAGCAGGACTGAGGATTCCTACAAATATCCCAACATTCCCACCAGAACCAAGTGCTCCCCCAAAACCTGGCAGTGCCAGGCTGTGCCCAGGGTACCCAGGTTTCAGAGTTTCCCTGCTTTGAAATCAGCAGCAAAAAAATGGCTTCAAGTTCACTTAAAACAGCCTAAGGAAACTCAGACAAAGCAGAGTCTTTAAAAGAAAAAGTCCTTAAAAGAAAATTGTTCTGGGAAAATGGATCAGGTAGCGCAGTGAAAAATCTGCCCTGAGCTCTGCAGAGCTCGAACAGCTCCGTGGCCCTGCTTAGCTGGGATCCTCATCCCTGGGGATTGAGAGAGGAAACACAGAAACCATGAGAGAAAAACGATGAGGATCCCGAAGAACGCACCAGGAAGGCTGGAGCTGATGAGCAGGGAGGGATTGAGCTGGGCTTCTCCAGCTGTTTATTCCCCATTTCATCACACGGGTGGGTATTTTGGACCAGGCTGATGTTGCTCCAGAGGCAGAGACCGCCCTGGGATGGGATCAGGAGCTCAGGATCTGTCTGAGCTCCAGGAGTTTGGGATCTGAGCTCCACGGCTCGCCAAAGCTGCTCCTGCTCTCCAGAAGCCTCTGGAGCAGCCTCTGGAATGTGGTTCCAGGCTGGATTGCTGCTCAGAACAGGCTGCAGCGAGCAGAGGGCTCCTCTAACAACTCTTTATTCCTTTCCACCAGCTCCATCCCAAGGAGGGCTGCATCTCCTCTCCCTCCTCCTCCTCCTTGGGCTGGTCCCACAAAACAACCCAAAGATTGCAATTTCCAAACCTCTTTCTTCGAACTTTTCTAATCTCTCCAGCAATGATTTAACAGAGGTTTCTGTGTTTGCTGCTGTTGTTTGTTGGGTTTTTTTCAGATCAGGTCATTCAGAACTTTCATTTGATTGCTCGAGGAAACCAAACTGTTGCTGCTCAATCTCCTGGAAATGCTTCCCACAGAGCGGCCACTCAGAGCTGTCAGGGCTGGGGTGGAGGGAAGATAAAATCAATCTGCTCAAATCACCCTCCCAATTTATCCTTTCCCCCTGTTTTAAATAAAAATGCCTGTTTGTTTTCCAGGCCTAAACAAAAGGAGAAATCCCCCCTGGCTGTGCCACCCCTTGGATTGCTCTGGGGATTATTTGCCTTTAAAGACTGGAAATTCATCTGTTCCACTGGGGAGGGCATTGCAAAGGGAACTCACAAACAGCGGCATTTTTTATTTATTTGTTTTATTTCTCCCTTTTTCTTCCTATTCTCAAATGAAAACCAGACTATTTTATAACAGATTTAAATGATATCAAACCCAAGCATCCTCCAGAATGCCAGAGAGCAGAGAAGTAGCCCAAATTCCAGTTCAATATTCCAGAACACGCCAAATTATCAGATACCATGGGATTTCAGCCTGAAATGCAGCGTGCAGCACTCCAATCTCCTGGGGCTCCCAAAGAGCAGCCAGGGAGCGGATGAAACCTTTCATCATCCCTGGGTGAAGGGAAATAACCGGATGATAAACTGGAAAGCAAGGTTCTCACCTGGCTGTGAGACACCTGAACTCATTTTTGCCCCCCAGAAATTCTTTCTCTGTGGGATTCAGAGAGGGAGGAACTCCAAGAACTCTGAAATTCTGCGAGGAAGGTTGGATCCATGGGGTTCTCGGAGGAAAATGTCCCTTGTGTAAAGCAAGAATTGAACACCCATGGAAGCACAGGAGGTTCAAAACCCTCAGAGACCGAACTCGGGGTGTGGAACCGCACACTGAAATGCCAGAGCCTGTGAGTAATCCTTTTCCCCTAATAGTCAGGATTAAATTGGCTTAATTGTGCCAGATCCAGCCTTAGCAATTTCCTCCTGTGGTTTCCAGGCTCAGTCCCTGCTCGCCTGCTGGCAGCAGCGCTGTTTGCCCGCCTCTCCGCTCCCATTTCACACAGGCGTTATTAAAATCGGATTGTTTGCTCATCCCCATTAAACAAAAGGTGATTTGATACCAAGTGCTAAAATATTATCTCTGAGGTTTCTGTGTCCATCAAAGCTCGGGGCACGGCGGGGTCCCTGCAGGGAACAAAAGGAATTCCAGCCCTGCTCTGCCTGGCCTTTAATCTGAGCGTTGCTTTTTAGTCTCTGCTTCTTTCCCCACAACGCAGGGCAGCAGAGGCTGGATCCAGAGAGGGGCTGGAATGTGAGATCCAGAGGGGCTGGAATGGGAGATCCAGAGGGGCTGGAATGGGAGATCCAGAGGGGCTGGAATGGGAGATCCAGAGGGGCTGGAATGGGAGATCCAGAGGGGCTGGAATGGGAGATCCAGAGGGGCTGGAATGGGAGATCCAGAGGGGCTGGAATGGGAGATCCAGAGGGGCTGGAATGGGAGATCCAGAGGGGCTGGAATGGGAGATCCAGAGGGGCTGGAATGGGAGATCCAGAGGGGCTGGAATGGGAGATCCAGAGGGGCTGGAATGGGAGATCCAGAGGGGCTGGAATGGGAGATCCAGAGGGGCTGGAATGGGAGATCCAGAGGGGCTGGAATGGGAGATCCAGAGGGGCTGGAATGGGAGATCCAGAGGGGCTGGAATGGGAGATCCAGAGGGGCTGGAATGGGAGATCCAGAGGGGCTGGAATGGGAGATCCAGAGGGGCTGGAATGGGAGATCCAGAGGGGCTGGAATGGGAGATCCAGAGGGGCTGGAATGGGAGATCCAGAGGGGCTGGAATGGGAGATCCAGAGGGGCTGGAATGGGAGATCCAGAGGGGCTGGAATGGGAGATCCAGAGGGGCTGGAATGGGAGATCCAGAGGGGCTGGAATGGGAGATCCAGAGGGGCTGGAATGGGAGATCCAGAGGGGCTGGAATGGGAGATCCAGAGGGGCTGGAATGGGAGATCCAGAGGGGCTGGAATGGGAGATCCAGAGGGGCTGGAATGGGAGATCCAGAGGGGCTGGAATGGGAGATCCAGAGGGGCTGGAATGGGAGATCCAGAGGGGCTGGAATGGGAGATCCAGAGGGGCTGGAATGGGAGATCCAGAGGGGCTGGAATGGGAGATCCAGAGGGGCTGGAATGGGAGATCCAGAGGGGCTGGAATGGGAGATCCAGAGGGGCTGGAATGGGAGATCCAGAGGGGCTGGAATGGGAGATCCAGAGGGGCTGGAATGGGAGATCCAGAGGGGCTGGAATGGGAGATCCAGAGGGGCTGGAATGGGAGATCCAGAGGGGCTGGAATGGGAGATCCAGAGGGGCTGGAATGGGAGATCCAGAGGGGCTGGAATGGGAGATCCAGAGGGGCTGGAATGGGAGATCCAGAGGGGCTGGAATGTGGGACTGTTGGATGGCTGGATCCAGAGGGGCTGACTGGCAGGGTTGCTGTCCCCAGGCTCCTCCTGGCGAGGGGGGTGACAGCTGTGACAAGTGACCAGCGGGCAGGGCAGGGCAGGCTCAGCTGGGCCGTGTCAGAGCCCTGCTCCTGTGGGGTTAGGAGCAACCCAGCCCTAATCGAAAGGCACATGAGGGAGACATGGAGAGACACGGAGAGAACATGGAGAGACAGGGAGAGAACATGGAGAGACATGGAGAGAACATGGAGAGACACGGAGAGAACATGGAGAGAACACGATGAGAACATGGAGAGAACATGGAGAGACACGGAGAGAACATGGAGAGAACATGGAGAGAACACGGAGAGAACATGGAGAGAACACGGAGAGAACATGGAGAGAACATGGAGAGAACATGGAGAGACACGGAGAGACAAGGAGAGAACACATTGAGAACACGATGAGACCATGGAGAGACATAAAAAGACAGGGAGAGCCACGGAGAGCCACGGAGAGCCACGGAGAGCCACGGAGAGCCAGCACCAGGGATGGGACAGCGAAGGCGGGAGAGGAGGGAAATCAATCTGAGACATGACATCCCTTTGATCAAACAAATCTGTTCCTGCTTCTCTTCCCTCTCGTCATGGCTCTGAACATCTTTTGCCTTTGAGGGGGAAAAGTGGAGAGAGGCAAATTGATTCTGGCACTTGGAACAGAGCAGTGAGGCTGGAGCGGAATGGGATTTGGGATGGGATATGGGATGGGGTTTGGGATGGGATTTGGGATGGGGTTTGGGATGGGATTTGGGATGGGATTTGGGATGGGGTTTGGGATGGGGTTTGGGATGGGGTTTGGGATGGGGTTTGGGATGGGATGGGACATGGGTAGCGAACCGGGCTGCGATTCAGGTTCGTG
>NW_005087636.1:1206087-1223292 GCF_000331425.1 Pseudopodoces humilis
GGGTTTGGGATGGGGTTTGGGATGGGATTTGGGATGGGGTTTGGGATGGGATTTGGGATGGGATTTGGGATGGGATTTGGGATGGGGTCTGGGATGGGATTTGGGATGGGGTTTGGGATGGGATAGAACAGGATTAGCCAACCTCACACAGATTCACCCTCCTGGGCTCAGTCCTGGACTCCTGGAGACATTTTCTGGGGACACTGGAGGGAAAAGGACCCGCGTGAGGGGGCAGGGAGGAAGGGCTGCATGCTGGGCTGTGGGGTGATTCTCATTTCCCCCCTCTCACCACCTGCACAACTCCAAAGGAGCCAGAATCAGTCAGAACCTGCTGGTGAGCACTGGCAATTCCTTATTTTCATTCCAGAAAGATCCACAGGATCTTTCACAGCAAATGAAGGTTTGTCCTTCATTGCAGGCGAGCTGATCCCTCTCAGGTACGGAGCCCTGCCTCCGTTTGGCCTTCCAGGTGCTGTTGTTTTGCAAATTAATAACGAGAGAATTGATATTTATTTACTAGAGATGCTCTTCCCCGACTCAAGGAGCCAACAGCAGAGTCGAGATGAGCTTGTGAAGTGGTGCATAAAAAGAAATCTAATCTTGGCAAATTAGATAATAGAGAGCTCTATTAACTATGGTTTAGATATCCTGGTTGATAATCTGCATTAAGAATGGCTTTTTAGCCTGATCCATCTGCACCAGTTCTTACCAATGTCCAAACAATCACAAGTGAGAGTAAATAAATAGTAAGGAAACCCTGATAAGAATTTTATCGATCTCCTTTCACTCCTCTGAAGCTGGCATTGATTCCACTATTTCCAGCTAAGTTTCATTTCTGAAGCCTCTTTGCCAAGCAGCTTCAAGTTTCTCATAATTTCATTTCAGAGTGGGGGATGTTGTTTGTATCAGAATATCTTATTAGCAATAAAAGGATATTCCCTATAATTGAATAACTTCTCAATTAACTCCTTGGAGAGGCAGCAAAAACAACCAATTCCCTCTGATTCACCCTCAGCAGGAGGCCCTGGAATTACCAGCGAGTCAATTAACATCCTTCTACCCAAATGATAAATAAGGACATCAAATGCACGGGATTGAAATGGGCAAACGTGGAAAATGAGCGTGGGATTAACCAATGTGGGAGAAACGTGCAATGCACATTTCTGTGGGCAGCACAGCCACACAAAGATTGGGGATGCAGATGGAGAAGGCACGGGGATTATTCCCTAAAAGTTCAGCATTGATGGAGTTTGGGCCATCCCAGGGGTGCAGCAGGGAGGGAGGAACTGAAATTCCTGCTCCCCATGCCTGGGTTGGGATAATCTCTAGGGATCCTTCCACCCTGGGATTCTGGCTCAACCCCTGCTCCTAAAAAAGGGCCAAATCTCCTCAACCCACCCGAGCCAAGCCCCCAATCCCTGCTTTTCACCAAGTGAAGCCCTGCCAGGGGATCTGCACAGAAATTAAAGATCTTGCAGAGCTCAGGCAGTGAGAAGCCCGAGCTGCCCGTGCTCTGTTTGTCCAATCCTTCCGTGACATTCACTCCCGAACATTGATTATTTGAGGAAATAACGGCTCTGGCATTTAAAAAGTCAACTCCCATCAGCTGCAGCTCAAGATGTGCTGTGTAATTGGGGGATTCTAATTGCAAATAAGAACGTTTTTCTCCTCGGGAGCCAGGTCTGAGTTTGTCTAAGGTAATGAAGCAGGGGCTGAAGATCAGCCGTGGAACAAATTGCATTAAGGGGAATCAGGCACTTGTCTGTTCGGATTTCTTCCCTGGGAAAAGCTTTGTGCAGCCCAGTCCCCACGGCTCAGTGGCTCTGCTTATCCACAGAGCTCTGGGAAGGGGGAAAAACCCCAGTGATGAGGGCAAAATATTACAATCAACTCCCATTCATTCGTCTCTCCAAAAGCAACAGCGCCGTCTCCCAGTTTTGAAGTGCCCCTGGATAAATCACAGGGAGACAGCAGAGGGGAGGTTGTTGCTATGAAACTCCAGCATTGAAATGGATGAGGCAGAGTGACCTTTGCCTCCGGAGATGATGTGCAAGCTATTTATATGCACAGCTGTACAAATTGCCAGAGTTTAATGTTAAATTCCACGGAAAATCATCTTTGCTGTTCTGCTTTTGAGGAAAGGACGGGGTTTAAATATTTAATGGGCTCTCTGGCTGTGCAGGCACATTTGGTGTTCCATAAGTGAGCAGCAGAGAGCTCCTGGCAAGGTCTGATTTAATGAGAGTGAGTTCCAGAGAATCCTGAGGAATGCCTGGGAGGTGCAGCTCAAGCCCTTTCTGCCACCTGCTCCTAGCAGGACAAGCCTCAGCTCCATTCCCTCTGAATTCCCAGGAATTTACCCTCCCCCCCAGAATTAGGGAGTGAGGATGAGGGTTTCAGTTTTAGGGAAAAGCCTCCAGAACTTCCAGTGCTCCTGGCCGGACAACCCTCAGCTCCATTCCCCCTGAATTCCCAGGAATTTACCTTCCCCCCCAGAACTTATTCACCACAATGAGGATTTCACTTTTAGGGAAAAGCCTCCAGAACTCCCAGTGCTCCCAGTTCAAGGAGGAGCTGGGACTCCTCTTTCACCCACATCAGCAAACCCAACGATTTCAGTGCTCATCGCCCCCAGTCCACTGCAGATTTGGGCTTTGCATGGTTTTAAAATCTTCCTAAATCATGAATCAGATGAAGCTGCTGGTCCTGCAGAGCTCAGGCTATTTTGCAGCAGAGCTGAGAGGTTGTTTAAACTCCCCCAGTATCACCCCAAAAGTTCCTTTTTTCCCTTAGCATTCAGACAAAATTTTGTCAAAACCTTCTTTAATCTCCACAATAAAATGATACTTAACCTAAAAGCCTGGTTATTGGGTTGCTAGGATGCAAGAAGTGAACACCAATGTTTATAATTCTTTTGTTTTAATTTCTGAAAGCTCCTTTTTCCTGCAGGAGTTCTGCCTATAAATGAAAAAGCTGCTTCTTGCTGGCAAATTTCTGACTAAACAATTCAGGCATCTGGAGTTAAAAACACAAAGCCCTGGGCACATTATGGATCTTTATGTGATGTTGCAGCCCTCTCTAAGATTTAAAAATAGGCCAGAAATTGTCCATAATTCTTTGTGCAGGCCCTTGGAATTGGACATTAATTTATAGCAGCTGCAAACCTGACCCAAGACAATATTTTTGAATAACGGGGGGAGGTTTAATTCTGGAATCAACAGGAACCCCTCAAAAACTCCAACACTCGGTGATTAAAGGTTGGTGTAAATAAAGAATATTCAGACAATAGAGCACAGCAGAAAGAGGGAAATACAACACTCCCAGCTGCTGTTAATTTGCATTTCCAGAGGTGCTCCAGATGTGAGACAAATAATGCAGAGCCACAGGCTCTGAGCTGATTATTCTGGAGCAAAACGAAGACTCATCACCTGTGCTGAAGGGTATGAAGTTATTGGAAAGGTTTAAACTCCACTCTTTTCTCAGGAAATAGGGATTTATATTGGATTTATCTCCTCCCAGTCTGGAGAGATGAATCATCTCCTGGGAAAGGAGTTCAACTGATTCGGCATCGCTGAACTGAACCCTGGGGAAGAGGGGCTGGGGATTCACCAAGCCCTCAGGAAGGTTTGGGATGCAATAAACACTGAAAACTTGGGATTCTTGTGTCTCTGAGCATTCAGTGCCTGCTGCACCTCAGGGCAAACGAGGAATGCTTGGGAGAGCCGAGGGTGCGTTATCAGCAATAACCCCACGGGAATGGGTTCTGAACCCCAAATCTCCTCAACCCCCCTGGAGCCTCCTGCAGGCCAGGCTTGGGCAGGGAGAGTTTTATTTTTTGCTGTACTTTTTGCTGTAATTAGACAATTAGAGGCACAGACAGTCACTAATGGAAATTTCCAAACTTTTTCAGCGCGTTAATTTGCCCGGAATGGCTGAGCAGTAAATCCCAGAGTCCCACGAGGGTTTTTCATTGGAGGGGTTGAGGTTTCACCTCGTTTTAGCAATTTCGGTCCCTCAAAAATCAGCATAAACCTTCATTCTGCGTCTTCAGAGGTTTGTGCCTCTGCTTCAAGCATTTAGTGCTGGCAGGGGTTGGGGAACTGGGGTGGAAAACGCAGATCGTGGGCAAGGGCTCATTGTTATTCCTGTGTTTTTCCAGCGCCGCTCTTGATTTACCAAGGGCCCTCATTTCCCTATCAGTGATGGTGCTCTGAGCACATTGGATTTGACTCCTCACTTCCACCTGCCAGAGATCAAACATTAAACAGCTCCGAAAAAAAACGCTGAAGTGGCTCCCAAAAGCCAAACTAAACCACCCCAGAAAATGGGAAAAAAAGTGAAAACGAGAGCTCCAGAGATGGAAAATAACGGCAAGGAGAAATGAGGCACAAAAAATCCAGAAAATGTGATTTTCACCCGTTTTCTGTCCATGCTGCTCGTGGATCTGTCCTTTCTTGCTGCTTTCTAATTTCAGTGCAAACCAAACCCCTTCAGGAAACGAGGGGAAATAAATGGAGTCAGTTTGTCACAGCAAATAAACCCTGAGGGAAATGCAGGCTCTGGGCAGCTCAGAGAATTTCAGTAATTAACCCAAAACAAGAGGTTTGTGGACATTTTATCTATGGGGGAGGGAAAAAAAAGTTCTGTCAGAATTGATCCCCTTTTCTGAGGGAAAGGAAAAGTAATTCAAATAAAATGGGTTTAATAGAATCAACGATTTCCTGATGAGTTTCAACCACAAAAAAAATCAGGCAGTTCCCTCAGGTGAGGTGACATCCATGGGGTTTTTCCCAAGGAAAAAAAGCTCATTTGGGGAAAGCTCTGGGGTTTGTGCACCTGGGCCCAGAGTCTGGGGCAATTGTTCCCATTCTTGGCCCAGGAAACGCGGGGTGCCAGGTGGGATATCGGTGGTGGAGCTGGGAGAGCAGAGTTTTACTGAATTAACGGCGTTATGGATCCGCTTTATTCCAAAATCCCAAACCCGGTGAAGTTTCAACGTGGAGAATTGAACGCTGAGCTCTCCAGTTTATCCCATCCCTCTCCACATCTGCTGGGGTCCTGCAGCACCTCGGTCCTGCCTCCTCTGAGCCCCTGCAGCCCGGGGAGAGGGAGGAACAACCAATTCCTTCCTGCAAATCAGAATTTTAAATGGCCATGAAGGCCCTGCCTCGGAAAAACCCCACAGCACCACCACAAATCCTGTGGTGTTCCCTGAGCAGAGGCACAGGCCGGGTTCAACGCAGCCTCCTTTGGGGTTGTTTTCCTCTGTAGATCCTGCACGTTGGGCAAAGTCGGAATTTATTTGTTTAAATATTATTTAAATTTACCTTTCCCATCAGAACTCCCCGTTTGATCCTTCCTGGCTCCTGCCCAGCAAACGCAGCAGATGTTGTAATTTGCACCTGGTGGGTTGGTGTTCCAAAAGCCACTTTTTACATTTTTTTTTCAGCTAAACAGAAGGAAATCTGTCTTTAGAGCCTTTGATGAATTCCATGGACTTTTCCCACCTATTAACTCCTCCAGCTGGGTGCTGCTGAGAGCCAAAATCCATCAGGGATGTGAGGAGGTCAGTGCCCCCTCCAAACTGCCAACCCCAAACAGAAAACCCCCAAACTGCCAACCCCAAATGGAAAATCCCAAATGGAAAACCCCCAAACTGCCAACCCCAAATGGAAAACCCCAAACTTCCAACCCCATATGGAAAACCCCAAACTTCCAACCCCAAACTGCCAACCCCAAACTTGTGGCCCCAAACTCCTAACCCCAAACTCCCAATCCCAAATTCCCAACCCCAAACTCCCAACCCAAAATGGCAAACCCCAAACAGAAAACCCCCAAACTTCCAACTCCAAATGGAAAACCCCCGAACTTCCAACCCCAAATTCCCAGCCCCAAATTCCCACCCCCAAACTCCCAACCCCAAACTCATAAACCCAAATTCCCAACCCCAAACTCCCAACCCAAAATGGCAAACCCCAAACAGAAAACCCCCAAACTTCCAACCCCAAATGGAAAACCCCCGAACTTCCAACCCCCAAATTCCCAGCCCCAAATTCCCACCCCCAATGGGCAGGGAGGAGCTGCTGCCATGGGCTCTCCCCACTCTGTTCCAGGGCTGGAAGTGCAGCTGAGGCCACCAGGAGCACAAAGATCTCCTTCCCGACAATTCCCACATTCTCAAAGCTCTTCAGCACCAAAAAGGATCCTTCCCTACCCCAAATTTCCTCAATCGTAATAAAAATATCTCCAAACAAAGCTTGGGGAGGTGGCAAGAACGGAAGGAATGTGAAGAGTTCAATTGGAAGTTAGAAAAGAAAATGGATTTGATCTGTCTTGAAACTTCTGGAAAAGGCAGGAATGTGCATTTCCTCGTTTTGTTCAGCCTGGTTTTTGTTGTTTGTTGGGTTTTTTTAAGCACAGAACTGCAGGGGGTGTAATCAGAGCCTTCAGCACTCGCTTCTGGCTCATTTCTTACCCCAACCAGCCCTGCCAGGAGAAAATGTTCCTTTACCTCGAGAGGGAATCTGAGCAGTGAGAAATTGAAGTGGCAACAAAAGAAAAGTGGAGCTGGGAAGTGCAAAGGAGTCCGGGAGGGAGGGGAAAAAGGAGAAAAAAAAAAATAAAGCAAGACAAGAATGGGGTGATCACGACCTGTTTTCATTCACTGCTTTCCAATTAAAGTGATTTTTCTTAGAAGAAAACCTTATCTCTGGAACACATTCATTTCTTCTCAGCCTTCTCTGAAGGCAAATTGAAAACTCACAGGGTAAAATTTGACTTCATGGTAAAATTACAACAAATTTTTCCCTCACAACAATAACAACACAGTCGCTCACCAGTTTTCAAATCAATTTTCCCTTCTCTTTTACTGAGATAAGTACCAAAGTTTCCACGGCTGGAGATGTTTTTTACCCCACTAAAGATTTCTACTTAACCCTGACCAGCTCCTCTCTGGATGATCACACGATTCCTGCTCCTCCTTCATGAAATCACCGCTAATTATCAGTGCGGGGATGAACTCGGCGCTCATTTAGAACAAAACCCTGCAAGGTGAATTTTCTCCTCGCTGTGTGCCTGCTCAACCTCACCATCACCATTTCACACCATGAAAAAATACCTTAAAACCCTAAAAACTCTGAATTTCCAGGTCTGTTTTCCCTTCTCCCAGCTGGGCCCCTTCCCTTCCCTCTGCTCTCAGGCTGTTCCCAGGAAAAGGCCGTTTTTTCTGGAATTATTGTGAATTATTCTGCCAGAGCACGGCGGAACCAGCCGTGATTTCAGATCAATTTACAGGACATCCCACTTACTTCGTGTCGCTGTTCCACTCCACTGCATTCATTACTTAAAATGTGTCCTCAAAATTGAGTTTTCATCTCCTGAAGCTCCCGTTCCCCTGGTTCTGGAGTGCAAAATCTCCTCCTCAGCCCCTGGAGCTGCTCATTTCCATCCCACTCCTCGCTCCCACAAAGAACTTTTCCAGGATCTAAAGCCGTTCTCCTTTGCAGGGGTAATTTATTAATGGTTTTTTTCCCCAGGTGTTAACAGGACCTTTAAACCCAGAACATTTCTGGATTTCCCAGCCATGATTGCAGCCACATGGGGAAGTTGGATGAATTAAACCCAGGTTTATTTTTTAATTCTGGCCTATTTTCTCCGCCTTGAGCCCAGTTTTTCCAGCCCTTCCACAGCATTTCTGCTGCTCAGCCTCTGCAGGAGTACAATTCCAGCTGGTGACCTCCGAAAGAAGAGGAAATCTTAAAAAAAAAGCTCCTTTCCACGAACACTTCCCAGCAGTGTAAACATCACTGAGGGAAATGGGGTCACTCCCAATTTCTCTGTAAGGGGGGAAAATTAAAGCTTGATTCATACACATTGAAGAAGAAATAAATCAGTGTTTTCCCAGGCCAGGTGCTGTTAAAAATTGAAATAACCCCCAAAGAGATGGAGAATTCTCCATCTCTTGATGCTTTTGGTGCAGATAGTGGGAATTCACAGCATCCCAGGCAATGGGGGCTCAGTGGGAGCATTAAATACATGAAAAATCCAAAATTACACTGAGGGAAGCAGATGGTAAAACATCCCCTACCCAGCGGCCAAGGCTGCAAACTCCATTTCTTTTCAGGCCATAGAATTGAGAAATGCTTAAACAAGGAGGGAAATGAGTCTGGTTGGGTTTGTGGTGCTGCTGCAGCTCGTACGGGGGTTCTGTGAGAAAGAACAAGGAAAAAACCCTGCCCAGCCCCAGGATTGCTGACAAATCGTGCTTTAGGAGGGACGGGAGGTTTCAGAGCAATCCAAACATGCTGTGTCATCAAATCAATCCCAAAAATGCTCCTTTAAGTAACCCTCAGGTCCCCAGCCACACACTCCTTAACTCATTTATTTTCAGCAACTTATTTGCAGGGGCACCGATGAACCCCTGGTGTTTGCAGAGCTGAGCAGAGAATTTATCTTCAAACCTCCTGCCGGGGTCGGGGCTCAGAAAGCAAATATTGACCTGGAAGTGATGGCTGCAGGAGGGACAGCAGAGATTTATTTATCCCTGCGCCTTCTCGTGCTGAATTCCCAAGGATAAATAAATATTTCCACGGAGCCAGGAGGGGAGGACAGGAGGTGAAGGGGCTGCGGATCTGGCAGGACTTGGGAAACTCAGGTTTGTCTCTAATTGGCTGCTCAGACTGTAAAAACTTTCTGTTGACCTTGAGAAAGGTGAGACTTCTCCACCTGGAGCCGCTTCTCCGCCTGGAGCCGCAGCCATCTGGGGTTTTTCCTCCACGGGGAGCCCGTGCCCAGCTGGACTCGGCTCTGCTCAGCCCAGGACAGCTCAGATTCCTGGAGGAAAATCTCACAGAGCGATCTGAGCTTGGAGCTTGGCAACAACTCCACTTCCAGCACTCGGCAGTGTCAGAAAATATTCACAGCAACGCTGCATTGACTAAAGAAGATGAACTCACACAGACTCCCCCTTTTTTCCACCTTTTTCAACCAACTTCCCCTTTTCCAGCCTTTAAGAGGGGTTGGGCACTGCGAGGGTGGCCGTTCACAGGAGCTCCCAGCCCGTCAGTTCCCATCTGGGTGTCACACCCGGAGCCAAGCATCCGCCACAAACCAGCCCTGAACCCGCACATTCCTTTATTCCCGTAATTTCCCTGTCACGCGCAGCTTGCAGCACGTGCTGCTCCAAACCCCGGCAACATTCCGCCTGTCGGAGCTGCCAGCATGATTAACAAGAGGGATTTGAAAAGAAAACAGGAGGTAGTTAAGACCTGCTCTTGGAATATGATTTATGGAGGTGTTTTATGACAGAAGCACGGGTTTGAGGCAAAAGCAGCGCACAGAAATCTGAAACGAGGCCCGAGCAGATTGATTTCTGCTTGGAGATTCTGTCCTTTTGTTTTGCAGAGTTGGTTAAAGTCGGTAAGAAATGGTGAGGAAAATTGGATCTCTTAAAGATAAGGGACATTGTGGGAGACTCCAACCCCAGATATTCCACATCTGCTTATTCCTGGTGAAACAGGAAATAATTCACAGCACTGGGGGTAAAACAGCAAATAATGCACAGCATTGGGGGTAAAATAGGAAATAATGCACAATATTGAGGGTAAAACAGCAAATAATGCACAATATTGGGGATAAAATAGGAAATAATTCACAGCATTTGGGGTAAAACAGCAAATAATGCACAGCATTGGGGGTAAAACAGGAAATAATTCACAGTATTGGGGGTAAAACAGCAAATAATGCACAGTGTTGAGGGTAAAACAGCAAATAATGCACAGCATTGGGGGTAAAATAGGAAATAATTCACAGCATTGAGGGTAAAACAGCAAATAATGCACAGTATTGGGGGTAAAATAGGAAATAATTCACAGCATTGGGGGTAAAACAGGAAATAATGAAGAGTATTGAGGGTAAAACAGGAAATAATTCACAGCATTGAGGAAAATCTGTACCCAGGTCCAGGAGGGTGGGTTTAATGAAACCCCCCAAGAACATCCTTGCCCAAGGGCTGACTCCTATTTGTTTCCTTTATAAAAAGTTCTTTCCTGGGTCTCCAGCCACGGAAGTGCCTCAGTCCTGGACGCAGGGCCATTGCTGGTTTTGACATTTCACTCTGTTAATTTTGCTTTATTGCACTCCCTGGCTGTCCCTGGGGCTGGCTGCGAGCGCCGCTCCCGGCTGGGAGCTCCGGGAGATTTTCTGGGTTTGCATTTTGTTAAGCATTAAAAAGGGGATGAATGAGAGTGTGCTCAGAGCCCCGTGGGATTTAGGGAAATGATCCTCTGCGATTGTCTAAAGCAGCTGTGGAAACATTTCCCCTCATTCCCATCCCCGCTCCCTCATCCCAGAGTCTGTCCCAGCGCATCACCCGGCAGGGAGCTGTGGTTATTTGAGTTCCAGCAAGTGGGGCCAATTTCCTGATTTTAAATCGCTCTTTAATGCAGCATTTGAGAGGTTTCCTCTCGAATTTCAGACAATTTAAGTGGCTGTTCATTCTGAACCAGAGGTCAGCTGCACTTGGTACAAAAAAGAGCCGCAGAGCGAGGTGTGGCAGGGGATTGTCGTGGGGTGGAGCGGCTGCTGGAGTCACTGAGGATGAAGAACGGGGATTTTTGCTGCTGTGGAGACCCAAAACTCATCAAATCTGAGTGAATCTCCACTCGAGGTTCCTCCCAGTGGAGCCCCAGGTGTTTTGACCCCACTGAAAGGAATTTGAGAGATTCGTCTTTACGGACTGTGGGGCTGCTGCTGAAAAAAACTGAACCCTGAGAGATGAAGGAAAGAGTGGGAGGAACCAGAAATTCCACAGGAATTCCACGGATTGACACAAGGAAAAGACCCAGGGGGGATACATTAGAAGGGCTCTGTGTGAGGCGATTTGGGAAGTCTGTGCCTCTCAAGTACCTCAGTGGGGAGAGAGAGGGAAATGAGGATAAAAAGGGGCTCCATCCCCGAAGAATCAGGCAGATCCCAGGGGAAATGTCCTGTGGCCTCTCCCTTTATTGCAATAAAGTTCCAGGACTCCTCTGTCTCCTTTTTGGCCCTGAACCTCTGCTGTTTGTGGATCCATTTCCTGCCACCATCATTTCCCGGCCTCTCTCACTGCTGATTCTCGGTGAGTTGTGTCCTCCCTCCCCTCTCCCTCCTCCTGCCCCTCCCCATCCTTGCCCAGCGTGTCAAGCCCACATCAGGAGAGCGATTGGAGAGGGATCTGGGAGCTGCCTGTCAGACACATCTGCTGGAGATCAGCTCTGCTGAGAAACGTGGGAAGGACAATTCCTGGGAGGGAACGAGCAGAGTAACTCTATCCAGCTGCTGGATATGACAGGGATCTTTCAAAATAAATAAGAAATAAATATTAAGCCATCAAACCTTACCACGCTCGGGTAGCAGGGGAGAACAAGGCTCGGGATAAAAAGGAGAATTATTTTTTAACAGATAGAAGCAAAAGAAAGGAAGCTCGGTGGGATTTTCTTGGAGCTGAAATATCAAGGCGTTCTTAAGGCACCTCCAGGTAAAAGGCAGGAATTGATGTGAATTTTCCCCACAATTAGAGCGCTGGGTCATTGAGGAGGGGAGATGGAGGAGATGGATATCACAACCCTCGGCTGCCCCTGCTGCCCCCTGACCCCACAAACTCCAGAGTGGCCCTGGCAGCCCCAGGCTCTGCAATTCCCGCACGTTTCAGCTCCCAGCAGGGCTTTTCGCTTTCCCCGGGCTCGCTTTCTGCTGCATTCTGCACAAACACTGCAGAGGATCGGCACATCCATCACCCGGAGCCAGCGAGGAGGGGAACCACAGACCAACAGCTGCCATCGCCCAGAGAGCTCTGATGCCTTCAGCTCTGGCTTGGAGATTTTCCAGGCTCTGCACTGCCCCAGGGTGTGACTCTGAGCCCCACATAAAGCGTCAGCGAGTTCTCCTCAGTTCCAGCCACACCAAACCTGCTCCAGCCCGAGCACCAAGGACACCGTGACAGCCTCAGGCCCAAAAAGTGTAACCAGCAGCGAGCTGAGGAGAGCAGACTGGGAGGGTGGCACTTCCCAATCTTCATAATCTTCATAATCTTCATAATCTGTAATTGGACAGTTCATCCCAATATGGAAACGGACCAAAACTTATAAAAATGTGAAAACTCGTGGCTCAGAGTCCACCTTGGGTCCACCTTGGCTGGAGCCACAGCCAGGCTCCTGCACTGCCCAAGGTGCATCCTTTGAAGGCCTTTTAACAAATCCCCACTTTATTCCGTTTCCTCTGTGCAGCCTCAGTTCCTCTGGAGGCATCACCTGCTGCAGCCCAGCGCCATTCAAAGAGCATTTGTGGCATTCCAGCCGTTCCCTCCTCTGCTGCCAGGTGTGGTTTTACCCGCGTGGCCTCGGCTTTTGGCCTGAGATCTCTGCAGAGATGCCGTGGCTGCTCAGGCAGCCCAGCTGCCAGATGTCCACCAGAGAAGGATGGAAAAGAAACAAGTGTTTGATCCTTCAAGTGGATAAAATGGCCCTTCCTGCTCCGAGAAAAAGCAACAAGCCACAGGACAAAAGCGGGGCTGAGGGATGGGCAGAACAAAGCAGCGCAATCTTTCTTTGGTCAGTAAACAAACCTGGAGAGAATGGGCTTGCAGTGTGTTGACAACGTTCTGGCAGTTCATTAATCCCGGCAAAATCTCTCCAAAGCCACTGATGCATGGATTCCATTTTCAAATTTCTCATTAGTTCCTCTTTATGGATTAAATGCTGATGTTCACGAGTGAATGCACACAGCTTCAGCTGATGGATGTAATTGGGTTGTAATGGATTTTAGCTGCTGTTCCTCCTGATCTGGCCAATTTGAAATGCAGTATCAATGTATTCTGCCCATCTCTCTGTAGGGAATGAGAAATTGAAACCTACAAGATGAGATTTATCAACTTCCATAAAGTTCTCTCCAACCATCATAAAACTGTTAAACTCCTCATTATCATTCCAGCACAGTGATTTCCCCAACTCTGCTCGGGCAGTCAAAATATGAAAGTGCATTTGAAATAAGTA
Organism: Pseudopodoces humilis; assembly: GCF_000331425.1. Next base: position 1,219,116 of record NW_005087636.1, read on the forward strand.
GAGTTGATCCCTCAATATTCTGCATGTCCTAGACATTGATTTAGGTGCTGTAAATATCCCCAACCCTGCACGACACGAGCACAGCAAAAAAAAAAAAAAAAGCTTAACAGCAGGAACACAAAGGGCTGTGACAGGATTTAAAGGTTGCAGAACTTCCCTCCAATTTTTAATAGGTCTGAGTCTCACCAGATAAATGGGTGAGTGATTTGCTATCGCTGTGGGGCCAGGCTGGAAAATGCAGCTTTGCTCATCCCCCTCCTCTCAGATTTTATGGATTGAAGCCTGGCAGAGCAGGGGGATGGGGATGCTGAGGGAATTCCCCTGAGGGAATGAGGAACACCGAGGGCAGGGACAGGTTCAAGCTCTGGAAATGTCAGGGTTTAGGAAATTCCTGGTTTAGGTGGGACTGTCTGGGGTGGCCGTGAGGAAGCGACAGGCTGCTGAGAGGATTTAGGAAATGATCCCTTGGATTCTCTTCCCTGAGAAGCCCCATGGGACTGAAGAACACCTTACTGTGATTTCTCTAAAGGCTCAGGGGGCCAAATTTCTTAACCCAGATTCAGATTTCAGCCCCACCTCACCTGGAGAAGCTCCCACTGTGCACAGAGAACGGCACAGCCCCGCTCTGTGGGGGCAGAGCAGCTCGGGAATGGTTTCCAAAGGCTGAAAATCTCCTCACTGCACAAAATCCTGAGCTCTGCACTCCCAGCCAGGGCCAAGCAGCATTTGCTGGTCCTTCAATCCAACATCAGCAGCAAAACCTGGGAGCAGGACCAAGGCCAGACCCAAACCCACCCAAAGCAGCCCCTTTTTGTTGACTCCAACTGCTCTGCACGAGGCAGCCGAGCCCATTCCAGCCCCACAACGTTCCAGCTCTTCCCCATCAGCTGCTGCCATCAGCAGATCCATCCTCCCTGCTCCTCTTCCACACTCCAGGCCAAGCCCAGGGCTGTAAGTGAAAACCTCGCTCTTGGCTGCAGCGATGCTGGGAACGGGGCTGGGTTTGAGCTGCTCTGTCCATCAGCAGCCACAGAATCCCAGACTAATTAGAACTGCCCAGTAAAACAGATGAGAAATCTCTCAGTTTTACTGCTGTTATTATTAGACTCCTCATTTCCATCCTGTGAGGTGTTTAAAGACTGGAATAGCAGCTGAATGGGACATTTTGGAATAAACACTGCTCACCCTGCCAGCCACGCTCATCTGTCCCCTCCTAAAGCTCTAAAGCTCGCTGTGCTTGGTTAAAACCAACTTCCAGCTGATTTAAATGTCAATGAGACCCTCCACAACCACCCCAGAAGCCTGGTCTAACCCAAAGCTCAGCACTAAAGCAGAGCCTTACCTGCCTGATCCACAGGAACAGCCTGAAGGGAAATGTTCTCCCAAAACCTGGCCTTGGTCAAGAGAGTTTGGTCAAATAAACCAGCTGAGAATGGAAAAATTACATCAGAAATGAGCTCTGAGCATCTCAACCAGTATTCCCAGTAATTCCCATCACTAGAAAAAGTTCCTTTTCTGGGCTGGTTAAGCCTTGAATGGAGCTCCTCACTGTGTTTCAACATCTCCCCCCTTCCTGACTGCTTCTGATTTATTGTCACTGATTCTCCTCCAAAAGCTCCTGCACACCTTTAATGAAATTATTTCAGCCCTTCCGTAGGTGCTCCATAAATCCTCGTTTGTCTCCTTGATGAGCATTCGATCTGGGTTTGCTAATTGCAGAAATTAGCAAGATTAGCAGAGCCACGGGGAGAGGCTAAAGCAGGGTTTTGTTAAGCCTGGCTCAATTTGAGCCACAGTCGATGTGGTGGATGGAAGCTCCCTCAAAAGTCACCACAGGAATATTCCTGGCCATTGGATAATCTGGGAATCACCTGGGCCTGCCCAAAGTTCCCCCAGCCTGGGGAAATGGAGGTGCTTTGTCTCCAACACCATCAGGATCTCAAAGCCATTGATTTCCCTTGGCTAACACACAAATCTTAATATTCCTGCCTCAGATTTGCCAAAAACGTGTCAGCTTCCATCACATTGCTTTCAGGAGTGGAGAGAGCTCAGAAACCCCAAATCCAAGGGGTTCTGTGCTCGTTCCTCCCCTCGGTTCAGGAGCATTTTGGAGTAGGAGCACCACCACCACTGGCATTGTTTTGAACTCCTCTCCAAGCACAGCCCACACGAGCCCTGGGGCACTTTGGCAGAGAGGGATGAGAAAAGGAAGAGGAATTCCAGGAATTCCAGGCCAAGTTCAGGAGGCTCCCAGGAGCTCCAGGCTCTCATTGAAGTGTTCAGCTCTGGGCTCCCTGGAGGAACAAAGGGACTGAGAAGAGGGGAAGGGGCGGAGAGGTGGCAATTCCTGCACTGCCAGAGCAAAGCCGAGCTCCTTCCATGCCACTGCAAGGAATTAACTGTAAAAAGAGCCTTTCCTCCCTTTTCCCTTCCTCTTTTGTCTCTTTAATTAAATAATCTCCGCTCTGGTCTCGGCATTATTCCACACAATGTGTGCTCATTAGCAGCGCACTTACACTTCTCATATCTTGATTTATCAGCCCTTCCCCCCATTTCCATACTCGGGATTAATGCCCGGAGTCCAGCAGAGCCTGGGAGAGGAGGCAGCATCCATAACCCCACTGGAGCACACACAAATATCTGCCTCCAACAGCTCTGCCGGAGTCCCAGGCACCTTTTGCAGGTATCTGAAGCCTTTTTTTGGAGTCGTTTAACGCTGGGAGTGCCTCTCTGCTGTGGCTGTCTCTCCAAAGCTGATTTTTGCCAGCAAACGCAGCACAGACACAGCCCAGGAGTTCATGCCTTTAAAATTCCCACCAGGAATACGGGTACAGAAATAACTCCTCATTCCAGGGCGAGGAGAGAAGCTCCCAGAGCAGAACTGATGTTTCCCCGAGCTGCAGGTGAGCTGCAGGTTCAGAGCAGGGTTTTACCAGGGCTTGGTCTGCGCGAGGTGAAGCACACCTGGCATGGTGTCACCACATGTTCCCTTCCAAATTTGTCCCATATCAGAACCTTCCAGAACTTCCAGCCCTCCAGAGGGAAGTTCAGGCACTCCAAGGTCTTTGATGTCTGTATTTGGGTTCATTTTTGGCTTTCACAGCAGCAGAAATCTCCCCCTGAGCAGATCAGGAGCTCGGCGGGTCCAGCCCCACCCGGGCTAAAGGAATTTGGGAGATTTGTCTCTACAAAAACCCGTGGGGCTGCTGCTGAATAAAACAGAGATGAAGGAAAGAGTGGGAGGAACCAGAAATTCCACAAGAATTCCACGGATTGACACAAGGAAAAGACCAAGGGGGGATACATTAGAAGGGCTCTGTGTGAGGCGATTTGGGAAGTCTGTGCCTCTCAAGTACCTCAGTGGGGAGAGAGAGGGAAATGAGGATAAAAAGGGGCTGCATCCCCTAAAAATCAGAGAGATCCCAGGGGAAATGTCCTGTGGCCTCTCCCTTTATTGCAATAAAGTTCCAGGACTCCTCTGTCTCCTTTTTGGACCTGAACCTCTGTTGTTTGTGGATCCATTTTCCTGCCACCAGCCGGGTTTCCATGGAGAGCTCCCTGCAGAGCTGGGGACAATCCCAGAGGAGAAACATCTGGATGGGAAACTGGGGGGATCTGGGGCTCTCCCCAGCGGGGCCGAGCTGCCCTGGAGAGACACAGAGGGAAAACTCGATGGGGGCGAGCTGCAGGCACCCTGCAGAGGCAGGATTTGTCAGAGGACAGGAACGGCAGCAGGAATCAGCAATTCCCGAGCGATCCGGGCTCCCTGAGCGGGGCTGGGAGCCGGGGACAGCCGGGCCAGCTGTGACAGCAGCGAATGAAGCGGAGCGGGAGGGACACGGACACGGCAGGGCGCGGATGGAGATGGAAATAGGTCAAGCATCGCTCTCCGAGCACGGCAGTGACATCCTGGCCCGCACAAAACAAGAGTCGCTTGTTATTATTTTGTTTGAGCCCATTAAACACGGCGGCGGCTGCCGGCAGAGCCATTTGTGATAAAATCAAAGTGATGCTCTCGCTGCTGAGCGCCGGCTCGGCTCGACAAGGTTGTTAATTATGCATCCAAATTCACAAAGATAATGGCACTCACCTGGCTGGGAGAGGAGGGGGAGCTGCCGAGTGACCGAGCTGGGAGGGGAGGGGTCTCGGGGGGGAGGGATGAAAACGGGGGGACACG
>NW_005087636.1:1223561-1240431 GCF_000331425.1 Pseudopodoces humilis
ATGGGATCTCACTTTGGGGGTGTTTGATAAAGACGGGGGGACACGAGCTCTGGGGATGGGATCTCACTTTGGGGGTGTTTGATAAAAAGGAGCAGCTCAGAGGATGAGATCTCACTTTGGGGATCCCACCCCTCACTTTTGGGGGTGCTTGATAAAAACAGGGGGACACGAGCTCAGGGGATGGGGAACAGTGAGCTCAGGGGATGGGATTTCATGGGTTAGTGATGAAAACGGGGGGACACGAGCTCTGGGGATGGGATTTCACTTTGGGGGTGTTTGATAAAAAGAGAGAAACAGTTCGGACGATGGGATCTCATGGGGGTGTTTGATTAAAAGAAGAGGGACATGAGCTCAGGGGATGGGATTTCACTTTAGGGATCCCACCCCTCACTTTGGGGGTGTTCGATAAAACCAGAAGAACAGCTCAGGGGATGGGCTCTCAATTTGGGGGTGTTTGATAAAAACAGAACACGAGCTCTGGGGATGGGATCTCACTTTGGGGGTGTTTGGTAAAAAGAGAGGAACAGTTCAGGGGGTGGGGAACAGCGAGCTCAGGGGATGGGATCTCATGGGGGTGTTTGATTAAAAAAGGAGGGACACGAGCTCAAGGAATGGGATTTCATGGGGAAGTCTGATGAAAACAGGGGGACACGAGCTCATGGAATGGGATTTCACTTTGAGGATCCCACCCCTCACTTTGGGGGTGTTTGATAAAGAGGAACAGCTCAGGGGATGGGATTTCACTTTGGGGGTGTTTGATTAAAAAAAGAGGAACACAAGCTCAGGGAATGGGATCTCACTTTGAGGATCCCACCCCTCACTTTGGGGGTGTTTGATAGAACCAGAGGAACAGCTCAGGGGGTGGGGAACAGCGAGCTTTGGGGATGGGATCTCACTCGGGGGTGTTTGATTAAAAAAAGAAGAACACGAGCTCAGGGGATGGGATCTCACTTTGGGGATCCCACCCCTCACTTTGGGGGTGTTTGATAAAGAGGAACAGCTCTGGGGATGTGGAACACACTGGGAACTGCTCTGCTCTGCCACAGAGGGCGCCAGGAACCCAATTAGGAGATGCAATTAACAGCTCCAATCGGTGTTTGTGGGTATCAACTAAAGGGTTGCAGGGTGGTGGGAAAACCCTGAGTGTCCAACACAAAACCATCACCCACCAAGGAGCTCAGGACTTCGGGGGCAATAAAACTTCTGAGAGAGGATGGCCAAGGATGCTTTAAAATATCCAGTGATGAACACAAATCAGGCTCTGATTGGCACCCAGTGCCCTTTGCATGGACAGAAACCCCAAAGGACACATGACAGGAAAAAACACCTTTGAAAAGAGATCCGGGATTCCAACCCCTCCAAGCAGAATTCAAAACATTATTATTATTATTATTATTATTATTTCTTCATTACCTCTAGACCAAGAGCCTCTTTTCAGAGATGCTTAATTCATTTGCAGTCCAAAGTATTTATCACTGGAGCTATTGATTCATTCCTAAGCAGATGGAACACCTTTCTGGGCAGAGATGCTGAAAGGAGCGGGAGAAATCGATTGAGGATCTTTTTTTCCTGCCTGTCATAAAGCAGTTCTGCATCCCTCACAGTCCCAGGGTGGGTTTGTCCACATGGATTACTCTTTTCATTAGTCTGCCATCAAAGCCAGACAAACCAGCTGATTGTTTATCGCCCACGCTGAAAATAACTGTTGATAGAAATGTTAATTCCGAGCCTATTGTCTTTGTTAATTAGCATAGTAAAGGAAGTCAGCTAGAGGAAAATATCAATTTATTAGGAATAATGAGCCTTACCTCCCCACAGAGGTAAATATTTCAGGATTAAAGCATTTACGTGAATGTCCTGAAGAGATCTGAGTTCCCAAGGGAAAACCAGGCCGAGGTTCAGGATCAGAACCCTCCGTGGGCAGGAGGATTTTGTGGGTTTTGGTTGTGAAGTCCCTGACATGATTCCCTAAATCAAACCCCCTAAAACCAGAGTGATCCCAACTCCCTGGAAACCTCCAGGGCTGGGCAGCAAATGGAAATTCCTGGGAATTCACAAATTCACAGCCCCTCTTTCCCTGGCTGCTGCCGCCCCAGCACAGCCACGACCCGCAGAATTCAAATTAAATTTAATTAATAAAATTTAATTTAATTAATCAAATTAACCCCAAACCCCTCCCTCTGTGGGATTCCTTTTCCTTTCCCCCCTCCCTGCACCATAATAAATTAAAAAATAAAAATAAACTAAATTTTGTGTGGAAATGGGAGCGGGAAGAACTTTGGCACGGTGACAACAAAGCTTTTATCAGTGAGGGTTTTAAACACTCCCGAAATGGCTCACGAGGCAGTTTTAGTTAAAAGGTGATGATTCAATCGAGTGGTTCAAGTTCCAGAGTGACCTCACTGGAGCCTGGGAGGATTTACAGGGGACCCGGGAGCTTCACAGAACTCCAGACATGGAAACTCTGAGCCTCCTCCCAACCCCTCTGTGCTCCCTCCCTCTGCACCAGGACCCATCTCAAACACCCAAAATAGCTGGAAGCGCCAGGAAAATGCAAATATTGGATGCTGTCACTCTCTGAGAAAGGAAAAAATCCAAGGAATTAATGAATTTACCCCCTGTGCGAGCAAAATGCAAAGCTGACATTGCCTCAGCTCTTGATGTCTCGTGTGACAGAGGCAGATGGGCTGGTGGGGAGATGAATTTTCAGAGAAAAGAAAAGAAAAGTGCAGACAGCAAAATGTCAGGGAAGGCTGGGGGAGGAGAAAGAAACGGAAACTTTTCTCAGCCCAGGCTACTTCCACTTGGCAGGTGAGGAGCTGCAACTCGCAGATCTGGGGATAATCTCTGGTGAATGAAACTCAGGTGAGTTCAAGAGGCCCCTCAACCTCCAGCTGCTCTTCTTTGGAAGCTGTGGTGGATTGGAATTACCTGATAGAGCCAACACTGCTCAGGAAGGAGAAAAAAACCTCAATTATTCCACTTGGACACTGCAAAAAAATTAAACCCAGCTCCCTTTGAGTGTGTTTATTTGGGCCTAAATAAACAACTTTGCCCTTCCATGACCGCTCTCAGACGTTTTAAGACACAAATCTTGAGGAACTCTGCAGTTTCTCAGGGTCTGACTTCTGGAGAACATAAATTGATTCCAAATAACATCTAAGGGATGAATTAATTTGACAATAACTTTCTTTCAAGTCTAATAAAGGCTGAATGAATCACTGAAGGATGAGCTCACGAGGAGGGGAGCACTGGCTGATGATTTCATTAATCCTCCCTAAAAAAAAACCACAATGAAAAAAGACAGCTTGCTTCAAAACCCGTTATTTTTATCTACATAAAAACCCCTTCCTGGCCTTATTTTTAATTTATTTTTTTCCCCCATTTGTGCTTTTAGCCTGTTAAGAATCAAATTGCAGGGACAGAGACAATTTCTGGCCCTGATTTGAGGCTGTTTCAGCTCCGGGACCCACTGGGTTCCGTTCTGCCAATGGAAGGGGACCCAGCCAGGGCCCCACGCTGATTTCTGCTGCTCAAAATCCATCTCACAGCAAAACAAGTGCGGAAATCAAGCAGCACTTGCAAGGTTTAACTCTCAGGTGTCGCCGCAAACCGGGGCTGTTCCCACTGAAGTTTATTTTAGGATTTATTTTGCTTTCATGCAAAGCTGCAGAAAGGTTAATGAGGAGTCAGGATCTCCTTCTGCACCGATTTATCTCTGAATTTCTGACTTATCTCTGAATTTCTGCAGTCCTGGAGATGTGAAACCCGCTTTATTTCCAGTAATTAGAGGCACTAATGAACCCAAACACCACAAAAGGCCCGGATTCATCAGGCTGGTGCCTGCAATTTGTATTCCCAGGGACAATAAAGCCTGAAGAGCGCTAATTGCATAATTAGGGAAAGGTTCAAGCGTTCTGCAGCCCCTGACAGCACAGCCCCAACTCGCTGCTCACGTTTTTCCAGCTCCAGGTTGGCCAAAATTCCCACAACCCCTGCCCTGGTGGCTGGAACCAGAACCAAGCTCTGAGCCAACACCCCCTGCAAAAAAAAACCCTTTTCCCCCCAAAATCTGGACACGCCGTGGTGCCAGAGGAAGAGAACTGACAGAGCTGATTTTCCACCTCACCACTTCACTTTTGGGTTTAATTCTGCCTAACACACCCTAAGGTTTCAACAATTTCTACGGCAACGCAAGGAAAATCTGATTTATCTGTTTGCTTCCCTCCTCAGGTGTTTTTTATCCCTCCTGTCCTCTGCTCTGCAGCCTCTGACAAGCACAGGCACAAATTCTGCTCCTGCAGCCTGCCCAGAGCTGGGAGAAGCAGGACAGGGACACCTGGGATTTTTCCAGAGCTGATTCCAGGGCCAGGCTGACCCGGGAGCACCCGGGGAGGATGAGCAGAGCTCTTCATTCAGTGATCTGGAATTACAGCTCTTCCCACAGCAGAACTTTTATCCCTCTAAAGGCACCGTTTCTTTTCAGATTTTCCCAGCGTTTTATGCAGCCAAAGTCTGGGATTTGTGCAAACAAGAGGAGAGTTTTACTCATTCCCCTTTTGGGTGAATTCTCCGTGCACCCACCAGGAATTCACACGGATTTTCCACGTGTGACTCCACTGCAGGGACAGAATTTGGTGCCAAATCCTCCCTTCCCCGTCCCATCCCACTGCCCCAGCCAGAGGTGCAGCAGCAGCTGCAGGTTCCCTGAACCCAAAATTGGGGAATAATCCCTTCAGAGCTCATCCCCGCCCTCCTCCCTTCCCACCGCCTTGGAAACGGCTCCTCCCCACAGCAAATAAAGTTGGAAACCTCATCATTAATTCTATTTAGGCCCAATATGTCACAAAGGCAGCAAGGCAGGGCCATTTTCCTCTCTGCTGGGGCACAAAACACGGATTAACTATTCCAACCGGAGCCGCCGATGATTTATTAATTCAATTTCGGAGCGCACGACTGTCAGATCAGATAAGTTTGGTACAAAAAGAGCCTCTCTGAGGACTCTTTTCCTCTTTTTAAAGCAGCTGACGGATGCCTCACAGCCTGCACAGCTGCAGCCACCCCCTGACAGCGTTTGGGCCGGAGGAGAGAGGGCACCGCTGCCCCCAACCCGCCGGGATTTGGGGATTATCCAGCGCTGGATGTTATCAATGAAATAGAACCAAATTTATCAATAATAATTTTATTGAAAAATGTGTAAAATTTAGTTATGGAAACAACCACAATCACTGTCAGGTCGAGCCCGGGGATCGGCGCTGGGTGAACTCTGGATCAGTCTCTGTCACACTGATTCCCCCAAGATCACAAACTGTCCTTTGGAGGAGAGAGCTTTTATACAGATTCCACAGCCTGAGCCTGCACAGTTCTTTTTCTCAGGGTTTGCTGCATATTCATATTTACTGTAGCTTTGTTAGCTAGATTTTGAGAAGGGAGGAAAGGTTTGAGTGGCTTTATGGGAACTGAGTATTGAAATTCATGGTCTGGAGAATCAGAGCAGTTCTGTATCAGGAGTAAATCAGTGAGTCCTTAATACCCTGATCTTCCTTGGGTGGGCTTTTGTAGGAGACGCTTTCTGGGGTGGACGGTCTGAGACACGGCAGAGACCTCTATAATCGAGTTAGGTGTTAGAAGTTTATTTCAGGGCGTGGGAGAGAGAGAGAGAGAGAGAGAGAGGGAGCCTGCTATGAGCCAGCAGATAGAGCTCAAAGCGGGCTCGGAGGGAACGGTACAAAAGGGGGTAAAATACGAATACGTGAGTTTAAGACTTAAGAAAGAGAGTGACAGAACAGAAGTGAGAGAGCTGGGGAAAAAGAGCAGCAAGAGTGTAGAAAGAGTGAGGCAAGAGGGCCAAGAGAGCGTAGCAAGAGAGTAGCAAGAGTATCAAGAGAGCCAAGAGAACTAAGAGAGCTTAGAAAACCAAGAGAGACAAGAGAGACCAAGAGAGCGAACCCTCTTTTACAATTACTTATATAACCTATACCTTTGAATATTCTATTCCTTTACTAACCAATCTTTCTAAGTATACTAATACAGTAACATTTGTGTGCAACCTATAGAAATCGCTGTTTTTGCATATTTTTAGTTATCTCAGGGTCCTTCAGACCTTTCCCTATAAGGCTGGGGAGAGGGGTCCCAGCTCAGTTTTACTGGGGGACAGAATGTGTTCTGGCTTGCCAGACAGGTTTCTTTGAATTATTCAAACCGTGCTTTCATTTGTATTTCTTCCTTAGCCTCTCTGGCTAAAGAGTCACATTTATAATTTCTTTCTAATTCTACCTTCCCAGCAGGCTTTGTTCTCCTTGGTGCCATTCTGTTCTTTTGCAAATTACCCCTCTCCTCCAGCTCCTGCCTGTCCTGTTGCAACTCCCTGCTATGCCTGTGTTTGATACTCGTAACCAGTTTTTATTTCTTCTCACTGTTTGTATACATATACAATAAAACACGAATTATACAACCATATATTACACTGGACCAGCAGCTCCAGGGTTTGGGATCAGCCCTGCACAAACAGAGCCACCTGGCCAAGGTGATGGGCAGGAGTTTTGGGGTTTGGATCTGCCCAGCCTCTCCCCAAAGGGAATTCTCTGCTGCTGTCCTGTCGCTAGAGGACACGAAGCTGTCGCCCTGAAAACCAAAACCTGATAATGTTTTCATGGTTTTAGTTACTTTCCCATGAAAGTTCTATAAACATGAGTTGTTTATCACATCCCTTCTAAGAAACGAGTTTTGATGGATGTTTTGCATGCCCAGTGTTCTTGGGAAGGTGCTAACTTAATTATCCAATTAAGTTATCAAGTCATTGTTGAGAATCTGTAAATACTGGAGTCAGAGAATAAAGGCTGGTTCTTTCCTGTTCTAACATTGGGAAGTGTTTGTGTGAATCATTTTGTGTCCTTTAGTGACCAAGAGCGAGGGTTCAATCATGAACAGCAGCCAGAGGTTTATTTCAGGAGGCAAAAGCCTTTATTTCCTTTATTTCCTTTATTTTGGGGTTTTGCAACCCTTTTTGTGAGGTGTTCTGATACAGGTTACCCTGACTGGGACAAGGAACAACCCCTCCCTCATCCCAATGACAAGAGAGAAACACCCTCAGAACATCTGTGTCTCTGGTTTGGGAAAATAAAACCTTGTTTTCCCTTGTCTTTCACAACAGTCCTTGAGAGAGAAAAACGTTCCCAAGGCTTTCCCTTGGGAGCAGATCAGCCCCTGAGAGCTTGGAACTCTCTCCGGTTCCGAAAATCACATCCAAACTCTCCAGTCTCACTGTGCTGGGAACGATGAAGCACGACACAGACTCTCCAGCTCTGGCTGCACAAGAGAAACCAGTTTTACCCTTCCAGATCTTCTACAGACAGCTCCGAGCAGGTCTGAGAGGGAAAACTCTCATTGTCATGAAAACAACACATCGCCATCATTGTGATGATAAAAGATTTTAAAATCATGGAAAATTAGGGGAGTTAGAAAGAAAGTCAGGCTTGGTGGACCCTGGGCAATGTTGTGCTTGCTGAGATCATGTGAAACTGCACCAGTGTGGTCAGTATATGATAAATAAAATAATTGTTAGATGTGATTAGATATAATTATTGTTTAAAGAATCATGAGAAACTATGTTAGGGGTCTGAGGGGGATCACGAGAAATCCATGCTTGGATGGAATCAATGCATACAATAGAACAATGACAGTTTAATAATTAATATGTAAGTTGTATAATGATAGAGTATAAAACACGTTCAGCTCAGGTGGGGTGAGGTCTGGGTCTGTGCACCCCTGATGCCCAGAGCTCTCTAATAAAGCACTTTTATATAATAATTTTGTGATTGTGTGTTCCTGAACGCTAACAGTTGGACAGTTGGGAACAACACCATCGCTAGAGGACACAAAGTGTTTGAGGGTTCTCAGATAATCACACACAGCTGCTTTTGGTGAGGTGAGAAAAGCTTTTCTTGTGGGGTTTCAGAACCCTGTTTATGAGCTGTTCCAGTCAGGACATCCTGGTTGGAAGAAGGAACAACCCTTCCCTCACTCCCTCGGTGGGACAAGAGAGAAAACGCTCTCAGAACATCTGTGTCTTGTTTTGGGAAGGTAATTCCTTATTTACACAAATAATCCTTCAGCGAGGAAAGGTTCCCAAGACTTTCCCCTGGGAACAGTCAGGGCCTGAGAGCTTGAAATGCTCTCAGGTTTGGAAATGCTGCCTACACAGCAGCCCTTGACTGTTTTGTGCAGGTAACAACAGGAGCAAACACCACCTGCAGAGGTTGTTGTTCCTCTCCAAGGACACTTTGGGCTCCTCCTGGTGATTTCTCAGAGTGAGGCGGTTCTGTGCCTCAGTTTCCCACAGACACCACTCCTGGATCTCTCACAGCCAGCATCCACCCTCCCCTGCCAGGGAATTGTGGAAATGTCTCTCCTGGAGAGCTCTGGGCTGGTTCACAGGCTCCCAAACCATGGGTGCAGCATTTCAGGAGTGTTTTCAGTGCTGGGGTGTCCCAAGCACCCCATCTGTTCTCATCTCTTTACATTATTCCATCAATTTCTGCCCTTCTTGCTTTGCTGGATGAGGGAATTCTTCCATCCCCACACCAGCCTGCTGTTCCCTCACTCCACACATTGTTCCATTTTTAGATCTGAGAAACAAAACCCATAATGAATAAATAAATAAAATAATTTAAAAAAATGAAATATATGAAATAAAATAAATAAATGGAATAAAATAAATAAAATAAATAAAATAAGTAAAATTAAAAATAAAAAATTAATGAAATAAATGAAACAAATGAGATAATTAAATAAATGAAATAAATTAATAAGATAAATTAAAGAAATGAAATAAAATAAATAAAAAATAAAAAATAAAATAAATAAAATAAATAAAATAAAAAATAAAAAATGAAATAAATGAAACAAATTAAACAAATGAGATAAATTAAATAAATGAGATAAATTAATAAAAGAAATTAAATAAATTAAATAAATAAAATAAAAAATAAATTTAAAAATTAAATAAAGAAATTAAATATATAAAATAAAAATAAAAATCAATTAAATAAATTAAATAAATTAGATAAAGAAATAAAAGAAAAAAGAAATTAAATAAATTTTAAAAATTTTTAAAATTAAATAAAAAATAAAAAAATAAATGAAATAAATGAAATAAATGAAATAAATAAATTAAATAAATGAAATAAAACCCGCTCTAAAGGACAGAAACACGGCTGGCCAAGCAAACCCTTTGCAGTGAGAGCTGGGAAATGCTGCTCTGTAATTACACCTTCATCATCCCTGGCCCATTGGGGTCCCTGGGCTGTGTTTTACAGCCCCAGCTCTCAGCTCTTGGCTGTAGATTTTCCCTGCAGACGACAAGGTCAGTGCTGTGATCGGGCTCTGGCTCCAGCCGGGAGAAGGGGAGCCTGGAGGAGATGAATCGGTAAAAAGGAGCCTCTGCGAGGTGTCTGAGCCCCTGATTTACCATTCCCAAAGCTGAGAAATGAGGTCTGGAGGGCAGGGGGGCAATGGAAGAGGAATCTCTGCTTTTCCCTGGGTTTCCAGGAGCCTCCTCGGAGCAGCTGCTGGGGCTGTGGGGTGGGCATGGGGCTATCCAGGACAAATTCCTTGTGGGGTGACTGCGTGCTCCCAGAAGCATCCAGAAGGGTTTGGGGGAAGAACTGAGCCCTGGAAAGCACGGGATAAAGCTGAGCTCTGCTGGTCTGTAGCAGCAGTCTGGAAAAGCAGAGCTGCCCTGCTGCAAACCGGGCCCCAGCACAAACTGGGGCAAAAACTCCTTAAATCCCACAGGAACCCTTCCAGAGCTCTCCTGTCCAAGCTGACCCCAAGGGAAGCCTGGCCACAGCTGCGTTTGTTGTTGCTGGGTTTTTTGCTTTATTATTTCCAGTAATGCAGAGCGGTTCCAGTAATGGAGACAGGACTGAGCCCTCCCCACCCCGCAGATGAGAGCTGCATAATTAAATGGATGTTCCCAATCCCTCGCTATTTCTGGCAGTTCCTGTCGGGTGAATTAATGCTGCATCTCCCCAGATTCCCCCCTGAACAAAGGAACGGCGAAAGGAAATCGATTTGTATCTGGTCCTGCTGTACTTGAACCTGAGGAAGAGTTTATCTCTGAATTATCCAATATCACACAGCAGCGTGGGGCTGCTTGGCCTCCAAAACTGAAATTATACTGTATTATATTAATTATATTATATTATATTAATTATATTATATTATATTATATTGTATTGTATTGTATTGTATTATATTAATTATATTATATTATATTATATTATATTATATTATATTTATTATATTAATTATATTATATTATACTATATTATATTATATTATATTATATTTATTATATTAATTACATTATATTAATTATATTATATTATATTATATTATATTATATTATATTATATTATATTTATTATGAAAATACAATACATTATAATGTAATATAATATAACAATTATATATTATATATTATATATTATATATTATTACAATATATATTATTATATTCATTTTTATATATTTAATTTATTATATTATTATTATAATATATAATATATAATATATAATCATCTAATATATAATATATAATCATCTATAATATATAATATATAATATATAATATATAATATATAATATATAATATATAATATTTATAGTATATAATTTATATTTTAAATATTATATAATATAAATTATATAATATGATCTATATCATACATCTAATTTAGATATTTATATATAATATATCAATATATTTTATTATAATTATTCCTTAAAAATATATTAAAATAAACCCAACTTAGGGCAGTTTGTTCCCACTTTGCAAAGGCACAAAGGAATGCAGGAGGATTTTCAAGGGTGAGCAAGCAGCAGTGCTGTGGCAGCAGCATAAAGGGGATGGAACAAGCCTAAGAGCAGGGCCAGGCTGGGCTGTGCAGGCTCTGGGGGTGCAGCTGAGCAGGTTTTGGGGATCCTCCTGAAAGGGATGAGGGGAATTTGTCTTTACAAAGAACCCGTGGGGCTGCTGGTGGATAAAAACCAGCGCCGAGAATAAAAAACAACGGGAAGGATTCCACTCATTGATGAATGGAATGAGAGATTTGTCTCTACAAAAACCCGTGGGGCTGCTGCTGAACAAAACTGAGCTGAGAGATGAAGGAAAGGGTGGGAGGAACCAGAAATTCCACAAGAATTCCACGGATTGACACAAGGAAAAGACCAAGGGGGGATACATTAGAAGGGCTCTGTGTGAGGCGATTTGGGAAGTCTGTGCCTCTCAAGTACCTCAGTGGGGAGAGAGAGGGAAATGAGGATAAAAAGGGGCTGCATCCCCTAAAAATCAGAGAGATCCCAGGGGAAATGTCCTGTGGCCTCTCCCTTTATTGCAATAAAGTTCCAGGACTCCTCTGTCTCCTTTTTGGACCTGAACCTCTGCTGTTTGTGGATCCATTTCCTGCCACTCCATCACCACTGGGCACCACACTGTGCCCAGACCCCCCTCACCCCTCTGGGTGTGGTGCTGGGGTTTGTTTTGGAGGGTACCACTGCTGATCCCACAAAATTATCCCACGAGGCCTTTTCCTGCTGAACTGGGGAAGGAGCCCCTCATTCCACACCCAAAACCAGAATTTCAGTGCTGAGGGGATAAATCCTCCCTCAGTTTACACAAAATTCATCCCACGAGGCCTTTTCCTGGTGAGCTGGGGAAGGAACCCCTCAGTGAACACCCAAAACCAGAATTTCAGCACTGAAGGGATAAATCCTCCCTCAGTTCCTACAGAACTCATCCCACGAGGCCTTTTCCTGGTGAGCTGGGGAAGGAACCCCTCGTTCCACACCCAAAACCAGAATTTCAGCTCTGAGGAGATAAATCCTCCCTCAGTTTCCTCCAATTGTTGGTGCAGCCCATGCTGGGGTGCAAACCCCACTGTGGGCACAAAATCCTGCACGGAAAATGTCCCCAAGGTCACCTCAGCCCCTCCAGCTCCAGCCACAAGGGAAAAGCTCGGGAGGAGGAAAAGCACGGGAATTAGGATGGCTGGTAATTTGTTTTGTTCTCACATTTATTCCCCAGGAATCAAAATACAGCAAGCCCAGGATCAGGAGTGCCAAACGCTGAAAAGTTGTGAAAGACGGGCTAATTATAGGCAGTGTTTAACAGATGGGAAAGCTGAGCCCAAGACAGGCCACCAGGAGAAACAGGGCTCTGTGACAAGCAGGGGAAACTTGGACCGGTGCTTTTTGTCAATCTTCCTCCTCGTTTAGTTTTAAAGGCACAATTAATTCATGTTTTCAGGTTTTCTCCTACAAGCAGAAGTGATTTATTCTGCTGAAAACAATGGAAGGACAGAGGGTGAGAGAAGTCAGAATTATCTCGTGTTCAGCTGCTCCAGCAAATCCCTGGACATGGGATTGGGGACCAGGCTGCTTCAGGCGTGGAGGAAATTCACCTTCCCAAACACTGACAATGAAAAAACCAGCTGGAGCTTTTTCTGAAACCAGCCATTTCCCAAAAAGTTTCCACAGTTGTTTTCTGTACAAAGCTCCTGTCCAAAATTCCCAACCCCTGCTCAGCTTTGCTGGTTATTTCGGAAGGCCTGATCTCAAAGGATGACTCTCAGCAGCTGGATTATAATAATTTCTGTGAGAACAGGCCTCAAACATCTTCCTCCAAAAAATACCAGGGGATGAGCCTCCTTTCCCCAAAAACATCCTTATTCCAGTACACAAGCTGGGAAACCCCTTCCTCTCCTGGTTTAACCCTTGAACCTCAGGTTTTAAAACCTAATTTGAATTTCAGGTTTTTAAAACCCCGTTTGAGCTGCGATGGAAACAAAACCGCAGCGATGGAGCAGGGCAGACACCCGTTACCCACCACTCCCTCCTCCAGGCAGTGCTCAAAAAAAGAAGCCTTAAAAACAATTTAAGGCTAATTAATTTAAGTCTAATTGCCTACAAAATATCATCCCCATTCCCTCTCATTAGAGCTGGTCTGGGGAGGAATTACTGCAGTAACTGCTAGTGTTTGGGAGCTGCATTCTGAGGCTGTGGAAAAGAGTCCCCCGGCGTTTTTGTCACCCAGCTGTTGCTGTTCCATAAAAATTCACCTCCCTGGCAGCCTCTTGTCAGTCCTTGTCCTCTCAGGCTTCACAATGACCCAATTTTTGCTTCTTTTCACAGAAGATTCCCTCCCAACCCATTCCCTCTCCCGCCTGACACACTCAGGGACCCACAGCGCGGAATTTTTGGAATTGCCACTCTCCAGTGGGCAGATCCCAGCTCCAGAACGGACACAGGGCTGAAAAATCAAAGCTGTTTTGAGGGGGAAATGTGTTTAAACCATTTTCTGTTTATTTATCAGCGATGAGATTCCAGGCTGCAGAGACAATTGCTGATATATTCCTGTCAAACCCACAGACTGTGTGGGCTCTGTGGTAATTAAAGCTCTGCTCACAGCCCAAACCCACAGCTCGTGGCAGAGAATTCTGGACCAGGCCAAGCCCAGCAACACTTCGCCCTTTCAGCTAAAAAAATCAACCACACAAAAGAAAAAAAAATATAAAAAAAAAAAAATCAATGTTTCCTCAGAGTGGAGAACAGCTTGAAAGCGGACAGACACATTGAAAGGAGCAAAAAAAAAAAAATTTTTTTGACCCCCCCTCAAAATGTATTTACACAAATGTGTGTTTCTTCCAGCCATCTCTGGCTGCTCGGGGAGCACTGATTGATTTTCCAGCCTCCTGCCCCACTGCTGTTAATTTGACAGGCCGTCTCTCCTCGGCTGAGAAATTGTGTCTGACCACTTTTCTCGTGCTGTTTTTAGGCTGATAAACTCCAAAATTCCCAGATCAGCTCTCCCTGCCTGGGTTTTATTGCAGCACAGGAGGAGGGAGACAGGGGCATTTTAAGTAGAGACCCGGTGTTTTAAGGCTTCTGTTTGCACACATTAATTTGGATTAGCCTCACATTTCTTCTCCTTATGGCTCAAAGCCCTTTGTCAAAGAACACTTGTCAAGTTCTTCTGGAAAACCAGCTAGGCTGGGAATTGAATTGCTTGCAGTTTTTACCAAAAAAAAGAGCTTAGATTTGGAAGCTTTGTGAGAAAATAAAAATATTTTCCCTCCTCTGCAGCTCTCCACTGTGGGGAATGAAATTTGTGAAGGGCAAAAGAACCAGAAAGCCAAAGCTGACATCAGCTGTACAATAGTTTTTCCAGTATCCAAATTTTATCCAGATGTCCATTTAAATGCAGGGAATCCGGTCCACAGGGAATTTCTAATGAAGTTAAATAACTCCAATGTGGTCTCATAATTTAACAAGGCCCATATAAACCAGAAAAAAAACCCATTTCATTTGCTTCTTTCAGCCTTCAAATCACCACAAGGTTTTTCTGGGCTCCAGCCCAAGTCCTCAGCCGAGTAGGGAAGAGGAAATGTGGAATTTTGGGTTCTGTTTGTGTCAGAGCAGAGGATGCTGAAGCAGAGGGATGTTCTGCACAGCTGAAGGTGGAACTGAGGGATGGGAAGGAGGGACTGGAAAGGAGGGATGTGTGTCCCTCTGGATGAGGGATTGGGGAGGAGCAGGAGCGTTCCAGGAGGGACAAATGCAAAGTCCCTGCAGCTGAGTGCAGAGTCTGAGCACAGAGAGGCTGAAATTTAACCCACACCCCTGCCAGGGGCTCACCTGGGTTATTTTTACACCTCTGTGTGTGACATGGGCCTGACAATGACACATCTGCCCGAGCCCAAATTATCAACCTGAGCTCTGTCACCTCCAGTGGGACCAGTTCTGCAGGGAAGGGATAATTCCTCATCCCAGGTGGGAATTCTGCAGGGAAGGGACAATTCCTCATCCCAGGTGGGACCAATTCCACAGGGAAGGGACAATTCCTGATCCCAGGTGGCTCTGCTGAGCCAGGAGTGGAGCCACTCACACACTGATGCCAGCCTGAGCTGTGCCACGGGACACCAGCAGTGACCTGAGCCGGGACACCAAACCCCAGCCCTGCATTTTGGCCTCGTGTCCTTCCCTGCAGCAGAGAAATCCTGGAGATCCCCCAGGAGCACGGCTGCCCTGCCAGAACCGTCTGTGTGCAGAGCTCTGAGGTTCTGCTGGATCAGAACCATTTCTGTGTGTGCAGAGCTCTGAGGTTCTGCTGGATCAGAACCATTTCTGTGTGTGCAGAGCTCTGAGGTTCTGCTGGATCAGAACCATTTCTGTGTGTGCAGAGCTCTGAGGTTCTGCTGGATCAGAACCATTTCTGTGTGTGCAGAGCTCTGAGGTTCTGCTGGATCAGAACCATTTCTGTGTGTGCAGAGCTCTGAGGTTCTGCTGGATCAGAACCATTTCTGTGTGTGCAGAGCTCTGAGGTTCTGCTGGATCAGAACCATTTCTGTGTGTGCAGAGCTCTGAGGTTCTGCTGGATCAGAACCATTTCTGTGTGTGCAGAGCTCTGAGGTTCTGCTGGATCAGAACCATTTCTGTGTGTGCAGAGCTCTGAGGTTCTGCTGGATCAGAACCATTTCTGTGTGTGCAGAGCTCTGAGGTTCTGCTGGATCAGAACCATTTCTGTGTGTGCAGAGCTCTGAGGTTCTGCTGGATCAGAACCATTTCTGTGTGTGCAGAGCTCTGAGGTTCTGCTGGATCAGAACCATTTCTGTGTGTGCAGAGCTCTGAGGTTCTGCTGGATCAGAACCATTTCTGTGTGTGCAGAGCTCTGAGGTTCTGCTGGATCAGAACCATTTCTGTGTGTGCAGAGCTCTGAGGTTCTGCTGGATCAGAACCATTTCTGTGTGTGCAGAGCTCTGAGGTTCTGCTGGATCAGAACCATTTCTGTGTGTGCAGAGCTCTGAGGTTCTGCTGGATCAGAACCATTTCTGTGTGTGCAGAGCTCTGAGGTTCTGCTGGATCAGAACCATTTCTGTGTGTGCAGAGCTCTGAGGTTCTGCTGGATCAGAACCATTTCTGTGTGTGCAGAGCTCTGAGGTTCTGCTGGATCAGAACCATTTCTGTGTGTGCAGAGCTCTGAGGTTCTGCTGGATCAGAACCATTTCTGTGTGTGCAGAGCTCTGAGGTTCTGCTGGATCAGAACCATTTCTGTGTGTGCAGAGCTCTGAGGTTCTGCTGGATCAGAACCATTTCTGTGTGTGCAGAGCTCTGAGGTTCTGCTGGATCAGAACCATTTCTGTGTGTGCAGAGCTCTGAGGTTCTGCTGGATCAGAACCATTTCTGTGTGTGCAGAGCTCTGAGGTTCTGCTGGGCCAGAACCATTTCTGTGTGTGCAGAGCTCTGAGGTTCTGCTGGGCCAGAACCATTTCTGTGTGTGCAGAGCTCTGAGGTTCTGCTGGGCCAGAACCATTTCTGTGTGTGCAGAGCTCTGAGGTTCTGCTGGGCCAGAACCATTTCTGTGTGTGCAGAGCTCTGAGGTTCTGCTGGGCCAGAACCATTTCTGTGTGTGCAGAGCTCTGAGGTTCTGCTGGGCCAGAACCATTTCTGTGTGTGCAGAGCTCTGAGGTTCTGCTGGGCCAGAACCATTTCTGTGTGTGCAGAGCTCTGAGGTTCTGCTGGGCCAGAACCATTTCTGTGTGTGCAGAGCTCTGAGGTTCTGCTGGGCCCGGGGCTCTGGCAGGGACAGAATGGCACAGAAAGGGGACAGGGACAGAATGGGGACAGAACCGGACAGACGGACAGGGACAGACGGGACAGAACGGGACAGACAGACAGACAGGGACAGAACGGGACAGACAGGGACAGAACGGGACAGACAGACAGGGACAGAATGGGATAGACAGGACAGACAGGGACAGACAGAACGGGACAGACAGGGACAGACAGACAGACAGGGACAGACAGGGAC
>NW_005087636.1:1240595-1268829 GCF_000331425.1 Pseudopodoces humilis
ACAGA
The DNA here is from genome assembly GCF_000331425.1 of Pseudopodoces humilis. Next base: position 1,240,601 of record NW_005087636.1, read on the forward strand.
CAGGGACAGACAGGGACAGACAGAGAGACAGGGACAGACGCCTCCCCAGGCTCTTTGCTGTTCTCTGTCCCCTGGCAGGTGCAGCCCCTGCAGCTCTCCTGTGCTGCTCTCACGCCGATATTGAGTGGCCCGATCTCAGCTCCGATCCAGCTCGTGTCTGCAGTTTGTTTGTGTCTCAATTCAGCGTTTTATTACATTTCTATCCCCGGGCTCTGGCATAATCCTCGTTATTTACTTTCCGCTTTCCTCCTCAAACCCAGACTTATTTTTCCCTTTATAAGTTGCTTCCTTTTTTTTTTTAATTTTTTTTTTCTTTACTATTAAATTTTGCAATTCATTCTCAACGCTTGAAAAAAAGATTTGCTCTGAATATAAAATAACTGGCTCTAAATTATGCACAAATCCACAAACATCTTAACTAGGATGCAAATAGCTCAGGGAGAGAAACCTCAGCCTGGGGTCACAACTCTTGAAGGACAAATTCGAATTATCCAAACTCAGATTGGCCCCAGGCAGGAATCTGTGCCTGGAGTTCTGCTGGTGCCAACAGAGACCCCACAAAGGGAAAGAGAAATAAAAAAGGGGGGAAATCAATAATAAAAAGGTGGGGGGAATGTTAAATGGGGGAAAAATGCTAGAAAGGGAAGAAATATTAAAAAGAGAGAGATTTTTTTATTTTAAAGGGAGAAATATTTTTTAAAAAGGAGGATTTTTTTAAAAGGTGAGATCTGATGCAGGAGGAGCTCGGGAGCCCATCTGATAACAGGGACCAGCCATTCATCACCACCCTGAGCTGCTCAGGATTACTCAGGAAAAGAGAATTCACCAGGAAAAGAGGGTGGAACATCCACAGAACCTGCAGGGCTTCCCCCTTCACTGCCACCCAGTCTGGCACAGAACAAACTTCATTTCCTGCGCACAAAACCTGAGCTCTGCATTCCAAACCCACCCTGGGAACCTCCCCCGGATCGCTCACGAGTGTGGGATCTGCAGTTTAAGCACTTCACAACTCCACAAATGAAAATAAATTCAGTGGAGCGATTTTTAATTTCTTCTTCTCAATCGATTCATTCTTTTCTTTTTGGCTTTTTTTTTATTTTTTATTTTTTTGGGAGACTATTTAATTTAGTCCAGCCTAACCCAGCTGGGAGGGATGGGAGGGGGGAGAGGAGCCTCTTCCCTGATATTCCCTAATAAATGCGGAGCGGCTGATGTACAGCAGGAATTAGAGAAGGGAAGTTCTTTGTGCGGGCAGAGATGACAGCACACCGTAATGAGAAATGATTTTGAAGCAGTAATTTAAACCCTACCCAATAATGACACTGAGAGATAAATGATTAATGTTTCGTGGTTGCTTTGGGTTGTTTTTTTGGTGTTTTTTTCTTTTTTTTTTCCAGGGCTTTTCATCTGAAGGAGTCCCCAGGCTCCTCAGAGTCTCTAATTGGCAAGAATCGATTGACGGAGCATTCCCAGCCAGGAGCAGGGAATGGCTCGGGGCAGAGGCTGCAGGGACACAGCAGCGGGCTGGAATTCGGGGTTTATCCCCTGCATTTCTGCAGGAGATCCCACCACGAGTGGCTGAAACCCCTCAGGTTCCTCCTGCTGCTCACCTGGGGCAGGTGAAGGGGCCAAGGGAGCAGAGGCAGCTCTGAGCTGGTGGCAGGAGAACCTGCCACCACTGGGGACATTCCTGGCACCACTGGGGACATTCAATCCCTCCCTGCTCTGTCCTGCCACCACTGGGGACATTCCTGGCACCACTGGGGACATTCAATCCATCCCTGCTCTGTCCTGGCACCACTGGGGACATTCAATCCATCCCTGCTCTGTCCTGGCACCACTGGGACATTCCCAGCACCACTGGGGATGTTCAGTTCCCCCGTGGCCTGTCCTGGCACCACTGGGGACATTCCTGGCACCACTGGGGATGTTCAGTTCCCCCTTGGCCTGTCCTGGCACCACTGGGGTCATTCGATCCCGCCCTGCTCTGTCCTGGCACCACTGGGGACATCCCTGGCACCACTGGGGTCATTCGATCCCTCCCTGCTCTGTCCTGGCATCACTGGGACATCCCTGGCACCACTGGGGACATTCCTGGCACCACTGGGGACATGCCTACCACCACTGGGGACATCCCTGGCACCACTGGGGACATTTCTGGCACCACTGGGGACATTCAGCCCCTCCCTGGCCTGTCCTGGCACCACTGGGGACATCCCGTGCCCCCTGAGCTGCCCATCGCTCAGGGAAGTTGATTTCTTCATTTGGGGGTTTGTTTTTTTCCCCAGCCCCTGCCACAAAACACCTCCTGCTCCCCCTTCCCCCACGCTCCTTCCACGCTTGCAGAGGCAGTAATTTCATTAAGTGATTAAGTGCTTTTATTCCTCTGACTCACAGCTCCTAAGACACGCGAGCATGAATTTCAATTAGTGTTCCTTACAGGGAAAATGGGATAGGGAAAACATTCCCGAGCAGTGTGAAGGGGGAGCTGAACCACCCCTTGCTCCTGGCTGTGGTGACTTCCTCCAGCCTCCACCAAGCTCAGCTTCTACAGGAGTCTGAAGTTCTCAGGATATAAGAAATTAAACTCAGCCAATGTTTTTTTTTTTTTAGCATGAACCCCTCTGGTTTTCCATGGAGTCCTGTGCAATAGTTTGGAAATTCAGTGTCTCATTTGCTTTTGCTCCTAATTCAAGAGGAGAGAGTTGGAGTTCTCTATTATGGAGGTGCTGCAAGGGAAGAACTCAAATAGATCCTTCAGGAGAAGCAGGTTTCTATCAGAACCCCTGAAGTATTTCCTTGCTCTGCACCAAACCCTCTCCCCAGGAGGTAAAAATTCCAATTTCAACAGCTGCCGCTCAATCGCAGAGGAGAAACTTTTAATTACCACCTCAGCTTGATGAATTTCTGCCGTCACCATCGCTGGCCACAGACGCTCCTGGAAGTGCACAGGGAGGGATTTTCCTCCTGGGCTTCACGTTTTTCCTCTCCATCAAACGCTTGGAGAAGGTTGAAGGAGGAGGGGGAGCGCTCGGAGCCATCAGCACTGTTTGTGCTGCCTCCTTCCCTCCCAGCCAAGGCCTTGGGGGATGCAGCTGCAATAAATCAGCAGCATCTCTTTCATTCTCTAAAATGCCTCTAAAATGTCCAATTTCTGCAAGGAACCCTCCCTGAGTGGTTTCTTACAGCTCAAGCTGCTCCACCAGCACGAAGAAATCACCTCTCAGTCAGCTCCGCTTGCCAGGACCCCACAGAGGAAAAATTCCACCCCTCAAATCCTGGCTCCAAGGGACAAAGCACGGTGGGGCTGGAATAAATTTGAGCCCAGAGTTAAGTAAAAACCAGCTCCTGGCCTGGTGCTGCCACTGAACCAGCCCCAGCCTCCAGTGAAAGGTGCTGGGACTGAGGAGACAAACAGCCAGAGAGAAGAGATGCTGTAGCAAAATAAAACACTTGAAAAAGGACATTTTTGCTGGGGGAGAGCCAGGAGGAGACCCCAGCGAGCTCCAGTTTGGGTTTAATTTGCCAGCAGGGCAAATTCTTCTCTCCCAGGGTGCTGGCAGGAGGATTTCCCCCCTCCCTGACCAAGGCTGACCCGATGAACACTCCCCAGCAGTCCTGGTGGTTACTGGGGATGAAGGCCAACCACGGTGAGGATGTCGCCCTGACAAGTTCCTGTGGCTGAAAAGCCCTTCTGCATCTTCACTCCTCAGGCTGAGATGAGTAATTAGCAGGGGAATTAGCCTGGGTAATTATTGACAGCTTCCCTGGCCAGCGCTCAGACCTCTGTCAGCCCACAGCTCCTTCCAGGGGCTGTGAAAAAACCCCAGGAGCGGGGTAAATCCACGAGCCTGCTCCATCCCAAGGAAAAATCAAGTGTAGGAGCTTTGGAATGTTGTTTTTATGGAAGCAACAGAGTGTGGAGTGTTGGAATTGTGACAGCACAAACCGGCAACAAATCCCTGCCCCACAACCCCTTCAGAAATCATCTACAGCAAATTCACCCAGCTGGGAGACACAAATGCAGCTTTTCATGGGTTTAACAGCACATTTCTGTCCCAACACCCTTCCCCAGCAAAGATCAGCCCCAAATCCTTCCCATCAATCACAAAACAACTGCCAGGAGAGAAGCACTCTGTGTCTGCCCTGGGCCAAGGGAGCTCGTTCTGCAGCATGGCAGGAGCAGCACGAGGGCAGATCCCATCTCCCACCCTGAAAAACGATGTTCACTGTCCTGGAGAATTTTACAAGTTTTAATAAAAAACACAATAGGAGCCAAAGACAACAAAGGGTTAAAAGGGCCAGGTGCTTGGTGCTCTGCCAAGAGCACCCCTGGTGTTTTGGAAACACCCCTGATGTGCCATTTTTATTGCATCACCTGATGAATATTCATAGACTTTATGCATATTCAAACTTTTCTATTAACAATTTACATTTTCCAGGAACTGTTTAGCATGGCCACTCCTTGGGTCCAGCTCTTAGAGCATGGGTGTGTCTTGGCTTGTGGTTTTAATCCTCTTCTTATCACCTTTTAATTATAAATACATTCAATTATAAATATATAATATAATTATAATATCACCTTTAAAGAGTGCTCCCTCTTTCCCCAGCCAAGGAGTGTTGATAGCAGCAGGGTCCCCATCCCCTGTTCACTGGAGTTATCCTAACTGAGCAGACAGTTCAAACATGATATTGTCAGGAAAAATAATCCACAAACACCAGAGATTTATGTCCAAAAAGGAGACAGAGGAGTCATGGGGCATTCCCCTGGGGTCTCTCCATTTTTGGAGGGTGCAGCCTCCTTTTTATCCCAATTTTCCCCTCTCTTTCCCCATGGGCTGAGGTACCTGAGAGGTCCAGACCTCCCAGAGAGCCTGATACCTAAGATTCCCCTCTAACATATAACCCTCCCCCTTAATCTTTAATTCTCATGGAATTTATGGTGTTTCCCCATTGTCTCTTTTATTTTTCAATATCCAATTTCATTTTTCAGCAAACCTACAGTTTGTTTGTAAAGGCAGATATCTTTTTTATTTCCATTCATCAATCGGTGGAATCCTTCCCATTGTTTCCTTCACCTCTCAGTGCTGGTTTTGTTTACCAGCAGACCCACAGCTCGTTTGGAAAGACAAACCCATCATCCCTCTCCATATCCACCATTACAGCAAAGCCAATTTAACAATATTCACATAGAAAATATATTTATATTTATATTTAAAAATATATCACAAATATTCATATAACAATATCTTCATACTTGCAAAAAGCCAGCATTACACTGTGTCTGTCGCTAGAGAACACAGAATATCAGGAGCAAGAACACCACAGAGATCTGTTTCTCATGTGGCTAAAATTATAGCCTGATTATTTTATTGAATTTTTTTTTTTTGCCAGGTTTTCTAACCTTATATAGTTTTTCCAACCAGGTCACGCTGACTGGTGGAAGGAACAACCCCCTCTCTTTGATCCCATTGGTGGGACCAGAGAAAACACACCAAGGACATCTGTTCAATATTGTTATGAGAAATATTATCTCTTTACAGCAACACGATTCCAGAGAGAAACCGTTCCCAGGAGCTCTTCCCTGGGAGCAGATGAACCCCTGACAGGCTGGAATTGTGTCTGAGAGCACTCGGTGTCCCAGAGGATTCCGTGTGTGTCCCAGAGGATTCCGTGTGTGTCCCAGAGGATTCCGTGTGTGTCCCAGAGCACTCGGGGTGCCAGAGGATGTGCCTGGCTGTCCCTGCAGCCACAGCTCAGGGCAGCAGCTCCGGCTCTGCGGGGCCAGCAGGTCGAGCACCTGCAGCTCTTTATTCTCAGCCTCTGGTGCTGCAACTTCACAGGATCACAGGATCACTGGATCATGGGATCATGGGATCACTGCATCACAGGATCACTGAATCGTGGGATCACTGGATCACTGAATCACAGAATCACAGGATCACAGGATCACTGGGTTGGAAGAGACCTTCAAGATCATCAAGTCCAACCCAGCCCTAATGCCTCAACCAAACCACGGCACCGAGTGCCACATCCAGTCTTTTTTAAACACATCCTGGGATGGTGACTCCACCACCTCCCCAGGCAGAGCATTCCAGTATTTTATCACTCTTTCCATGAAGAGCTTTTTCCTAACATCCAGCCTAAATTTCCTTGGTGCAGCTTGAGGCCGTGTCCTCCCGTTCTGTCAGTGCTGCCTGGAGAAAGAGACCGAGCCCAGCTGCCCACAGCCTCCTTTCAGGGAGCTGTGCAGAGTGACCAGGTCACCTCTGAGTCTCCTTTTCTCCAGGCTGAACAAGCCCAGCTCCCTGAGCTGTTCCTCACAGGGTTTGTGTTCCAGCCCCTCACAGCCTCGGGCCAGGACTGGACACGGCACTCGAGCACAGGAGAATGAGCTCCCTGCTCCTGCTGGCCACCACACCAATCCTGATCCAGGCCAGGAGCCCTTGGCCTTCTTGGCCACCAGGGCTCTCTGCTGGCTCGTGACCAGCACCCCAGGTCCCTTTCTGCGTGGGCACTGTCCCACCATCCCCAGCCTGCAGTGCTGCAGGGGCTTATTGTGACCAAAGTGCAGGACTCAGTGCTTGGACTTATTAAATTTCATCCCTTCAATTGCTTTTCCTCCCCGTGCCCCACAGAAAGGCTGGGATTTGACATCTTCCATCCCAGGCTGCAGGAAAACTCCTTCTCCCGGCTTCTCCAGCCCTCTCATTCCTCACTGCAGGCACAGCTGCTGCTCGGGGAGCCCTCCCTGCCAGCTCCTGCCTTAGAACAACGCCTTGTCCTGCTGGATCTGCATCCCAGCCCAGAACTGATATATAAATATATATACATTTATATATATATATATATAAATTTGACATATATATCAATATATGATGAATTTTGATACTGTGAGGCGCAGCCACACACAGATCCTCAGCTCAGCTTTTCTCCTCCTGCTCTGCTCCACGTTCAGCTTTCTGTCCCAAACTCCCCAGCTAAAAACAAGAATAAACCATCACCAAAAAAACCCTGAGGAGGTGGCACAGCCCAGCCAGAGACAGCAGGACCCTGAAAATACCCCAGAACTCAGAGCAGGTCATCATTTACAAATCATCCATAATTACCAACAGTCCAGCAGGCAGCAATTAGTGCTTGATGCTGGGTGCAGATTAAAATATAAAACTAAAACCTGAGTAAAATTTTCCTGTTTTTCATTCTGCTAAATAAAAAAATCCCCACTAAATAAGAACCTGCTTCTCTCTGGAGCTGTGGCTGACGAGATTTTTTGGTGATCTCAGGAAACAGAGAAGTAAAGAGGCCCTGTCCTGCATTGCAATGGGAAATTTAAAGAAAATAAACTGTGATTTCACTTGTGTTGTGAGTGGTTGGAGGAGAGGGCAGAGGAGCAGGAGCCTCCTGCCAGCCTCCCTCGATTTCCAGGAAAAACTCCAAATGCAAATAAAGCTCAGGAAAAGCAGCGAGGCCTGGCCTGGCAGGGCCAATTAACAGCAGCTTCCAGAAGCTTCTCCTTTTTGGAGCTGGGAATAAATCAGGGCTGCAGTGAAGGGAAATAATTTGGTGGCTGTCTCAGAGATTCTTTAGGAGATGTTTAGAGGCAGAATAAAGAGGTTTTCACTGGGAAGCAGCTGAAGGATGTCAGATCTCCCTCACGGGCCTGTTGGGACGCTCTGTTCAAAACACTGCTCCTGTCACAAAGGTTCGTTGGCCTGCGTTTAAAAAGGTCTTTTTTGGAGGGAAAAATAAAAGCAAAAAGGAACTTGAAGTGGTTTTATTCCACTTTAACACACAAAAGGCTTTTAGAATAAAAAGAAATTACCATTACAAAATTCACCCCAGCGTTTCGGATTCGTCTGAGCTTTTAGGAGCGATGGGGGTCTGAGCTTTAGGACTGTGCACTTGTGGCTTTTTCATCCCAAAATCTCCTTGGAGAATAAACCAGGAGTGAACAGCTCGGGCAGAGCAGGGCCCTTCAGTGGGGACATTCCTGACACCTCCTTTTGTCGGAGCAACACAAACCCCCCCAGCATCTGATTCCAAATCCCTTCAATTCCCCCTAATTATCGTTAACGAGCGGGACCCGAGCCCCACAAGCACAGAGAGCTGCCAGGCACAGAGCACAGGTGGATTTTTGATCTCTTGACAGGCAGGAATTGATTTCTGTTTAGTCCAGAGTTATTTTACACCTCTCTGGATGCATTAAAAACCCCTTAAATTGACTGTAAACAGTTTTTCCCTCAGATTGATGCAGCAGGGTGGAACCAAAGGGAGAATTCAGAATTCAGCTGGGGATTTTCTCAGCAGGGCATGGGATTGGGGCTCCCAAACCCCTTCCCCAAAGATCCCAAGCCTTGGGCTTCTCCAGCTATTTCTTGACAGAAAAAGCAACAGATTTCCCAGGGGAATTGTTCCTCACCCCCTTGTTCAGAGCCAGGGATGGAGCAGAAATTCCTTTTATTTATTGCCAGTACTGCTGGGTGCTGCGGAGCTCTGCAGGATTTCCCTGGGGGAACAGAGTTGTTGTTGTTATTATTATTACTATTATTATTATTACTATTATTATTATTATTATTATTATTATTATTATTACTATGCAATTATTAAACTGTGGTTCGTGTCAAGGACAGCTGCACAGGCTCACAAAATCTCACAAGGTGAGATTCTGATGCCTCAGGACAAATTCAGGACAAGGAGCTCCTGAGGTTTAAAACCCCCACGATTTTCCAGAGGGGTGAGGGTGACAGGAGTTGTTTATTCCCACGTGGAGAATTATTTTTATTTTATTTTATTTTATTTTATTTTATTTTATCTTATTTTATCTTATTTTATCTTATTTTATCTTATTTTATCTTATTTTATCTTATTTTATTTTATTTTATTTTATTATTATGATTTAGATGCCCAAAGTGCTGGCTGAATTATTGCAGAGTGGAAGAGAAGGGAGCTGCAGGATTCAGCTGCCAACGCCCCTCATGGAGCATCCCCATCCCTCTGACACCTCTGGGAACATCCTGGATTTTTCCTCCTCCTGCCCAGGCACTCAGCCACGGTGTTAACCCAGGGAGCAGGACAGACAGACCCATCAATGGGTTTTTTTTGTTGTTTACACAGCTCTGCAGTGCTTGAAAGCACAAAATTGCCTGTAATAACAGGCATCAGCAGAGCTCTTTGGGTAATTAACAAAGCTGACACTCCAGACAAGCCCAAGGAGATCATTCCCAGCTCCAGCCTGGAATTCCTGTATTATTCCTGCCCTTTCCCCAGAGAAATCCTGGGAGGATCAGCAGGGTCACCCCACAGCTTCATTTTGGGCACCTCATCAATCAATAAACCCATTTCTTTGCAGCTCGGGGAGTTTTTGCTGTCAGTGCCTCCTGTCCTCCCAAAGCCCACCTTTAATGTCTGGGACACCCCCGACAGCTCAGGAAAAGCTCTGCTCCACCTGTGGCTGCTCCTATCACAAAGGTTCATTGGCCTGCGTTTAAAAAGGTCTTTTTGGAGGGGAAAAATAAAAGCAAAAGGAAATTTGAAGTGGTTTTATTCCACTTTAACACACAAAAGGCTTTTAAAATAAAAATAAATTACCATTGCAAAATTCGCCCTGGGGTGAGGGATGAGGTTGGAGCAGGGTAGGAAGAACAAGTCTGCGACCTCTGAACTGCTCTGGAACAAAACCAATGCTGACAAGCCACAGCACTCTCACCAAAATAAATAAAAATATTGCCATTTAGCAAGGAAAATGCACGAATTGCTTCTCCTCATGACAAGCTCAGGATGAACTTTCACTTTGAAGCCAACTGAGACCCAGCAGAAAGGAAACCACAGAGACAAAACCCATAAATAGCAGCTCAGTCCAGGCCTTCCCTTCCTTTTGGGGTTCTCGGTGCAGAGTTCCCCTCCCCTCAGAGCAGCAGTGGTAAAAGTCCTTCCCCAGCAAACTCTGCTGCAGCTTTTGTTGCTTTAAATCAGCTTTTCACAGGCTGAAGTGGCAAAACTCAAATTATCAAACACCTTTTTTCCTCCTTTCAAGAACTGCCACGGGCTCTGGGTCAATTAGGACGAGCAAAACAAACAAGAAAAAGCCAGGTAGAAAATCAAAGCGGCAGAGCCGAGGTTGGAACAGTATTAAAGCAGGAGATAAAGGGTTTTGTGACAGGATTTGTAGCCTGAAAAACCTGCTCATCTGAGAGCTCTCCCGCAGCCTCAGCTTGATCTTTGCTGTTCACACAGAGGAGGCTGCAAAGGTCAGGAAACACCAGGCAGAGAAATGAGCTCTCACAATCCTCACGCTCCCAGCAGCATCTCCTGGGCACAACGAGGTTCCAGCTCAGCCAGGAGCCCTGAGCCTGGCAAAAACACAACTCTGCAGCTGCCAGGCTGCTCACAGGGGTTTTATCCCCCCTCACTCCTCCTGGGAAGCTCCTCCACGGAGAGGACTGTGCTAGAGATACGTATTATAGTATTGTTTTCATTATTACATATTATACTATTATATTTTATAATTATATTCTAAATTACTGCATTTAAATTATTATAAGTTACTATAATTACAAATTATAGTATTATTTTCACAAATATTAAAATGAATGTTATGTGTATAAGGTTAGAAAACTTTGTTGTATTAATATATTCCTTCTATTTCTGTTATTGATGAAACTCAGAAATAGTGATATAATACATATATATGTTAGGATATAACATGATATTAAAACAAAAACTGCTTTTGTTTGTACAACCCAGAGACTGAAAAGATTGTCAGAGACCCCCCTGCATTTTTAGATTGTTTTATCCAGATGAAGACAGCGGTGACCAGAGCTCTGGGGGAGGAATTTATTGAACCTCTGCTATCAGGGAATGTGAAACTGAATGAGAAGATTGATCTATGGGGAAGGGGGTGAGTTAAAAACCAAACAAAGAAACACCTGAAACTTAAGAGAAATGTTTGAATCATGTATGAGAATTTATGAATATGTAATAATGAATATGTAGTAGGGTTCTGTTTTTAAGGGACAATCCTTTGTTAGCAAGGTGTGCAGAATGCAGAGACACCCGGCTGTATTTGTACATTTTATTTTATTTTGATCTCCTAATTGTCTTTCTATTAAACTTTTTAAATTCTATATAATAAATATGTGAACCTCATTTTTCACAGGCTGGAAACTGCAGCAGCAGAGCTCTGGAGCTCTGGAACTGGAGCAGGGGGGGAGTCCTGCGGTGACTCCTGATGCTGAATCAAATCCCCCATTTGTCTCTTTGGCCCAGAAATGAGTTTTGCACCTTTAAAACCAGATTTGAGAGTGAAGTGGGGGGAGAAGGAGAATGTCTGATTATTCCTTCCCTCACCAGGAGGAAAACGAGGGTTTGCAGCCAGACCTGTCCCCAAGAGCTCCAGGACTGAAGAAACCCTGAGCCACACACAGATCATTCCTCATTCCCATTCCAAACATCCAGGCATTGGCGCTTCCAAGCAGGAGCCAACTTTTAACCCCGTTATTTTCATCACTATTTACAGTTTTACCAACAGAGACCATCACCAAACCCCTCTGACCCCTCCTCCCCACCCAAAGTCTTCTTCAAGTTTAATTTTCCTTCAAAACATCCAGGTATTGGCGCTTCCAAGGAGGAATCAGCTTTTAAACCCATTGTTTTCATATTATTTTTATAATATATAACAACAACAACAACAACAACAATAATAATAATAATAATAATTTGTATATTATTATTTACCATTTTTCCAATCACAAGCCCCTCTGACCCCTCCTCCCCACCCAAAATCTTCTTCAAGTTTAATTTTCCTTCAAAACATCCAGGTATTGGCTCTTCCAAGCAGGAACCAGCTTTTAAACCCATTGTTTTCATCACTATTTACCATTTTTCCAACCACTCTGGCCCCTCCTCCCCACCCAAAGTCTTCTTCAAGTTTAATTTTCCTTCAAAATACTGAGATACTGGCACTTCCAAGTAGAACCCAGCTTTTAAACCCATTATTTTTGTCACTATTTACCATTTTTCCAATCACCAAACCCCTCTGACCCCTCCTCCCCACCCAAAATCTCCTTCACCGCTCTCTGCTGACCACGCAGCTCCATCCACGCTGCCACAAACCCCCCTCAGAGGGGGCTCTGAGCTTTCCCTGCTCTTTTGGGGTGTCCCAAAACACCCTCTGGCTGCTCCCAGCTCTGCCAGGTCCCTCCACCTTCACCCCCCTGGCCTCCTATCCCAAATATTTGCTGCTCAGGGAGGGATATTTTGTTAAGCAGCCCCTCAGTGCCCAGTGTTATAAATACATATCATATTATTGGCTTTTCACAAGTATTATCATGAATATTATATGTATGAGATTAGAAAATTTAGCTGTAATAATACAGTCTTCTTTATTTCTGTTATTGATGAAACTTAGAAATAGTGGTATAATACATGTAAGTTAAGCTATGACATAGCATTAAAACAAAAACTACTTTTGTTTGTGTAACCCAAAGACTGAAAAAGATAGATGGAGATCTTTTTTCCTTTTGTAAACTCTCTTACCCAGATGAGGACAGCAGTGACCAGAACTCTGGGGGAGGAATTTATTGCATTTCTGGTATCAGGGAATGTAAATCTCGATGGCTCCAAGAAGATTGATCCATTGGGAAGGGGGCAAGAGAAAACTGAACAGAAGAACCCCAAAGATCCTAAGCAGAATGTGTGAATATGTGTGAGAATTTATGGATATGTAGCAGGGTTCTGTTTTTAAGGGACAATCCTTTGTCAGTGAGGTGAATGCAGAGACACCCGGCCCTATCTGTATTCTTTATTTTTTTCTCCTAATTGTTTTTTTTATTAAACTTTTAAATTCTATAAAAATTATGTGAAGCTCGTTTTTCACACCCAGTCCTGAGCCTGTCTCTGATTTTTAATTGCCCTCAGCTGCTCCTGATGCGACAGAAAAACTTCCCAGATTTGCTTCACTTTGGGCTGCAGAGTGAGGGCACAAAAAAAAACAAGACAGGAAAGAAAAAAAACCACCAAAACAACAACAAAAACCAAACCCTCAGGCTTTAAAAAGTGTCATTTTCTTGTCCTTTCGACCCCTCTAATGCATCATTTGATCTCGCTGCCTGTTTTCCTGGCGCTCTGAGCTGCTGTGCAGAACATTGCTTTATTGTGACATTTCCACCCCACAACTCCGTGCTCCCAACAGCTTCCCAAAGAGCCTGGTGCCAGGGAGGAGGAGGAGGAGGTGGGAAGGATAAAACCCCTCAAAAAGCGGCGCTGGGATGATTATTTAGCTGCTCTGTTAGGCAGAATTGCCTCCCCGGCCTAAATGCCATTTTGCAGGCTTTGTGCTGGGGTTAGGCTGAAATTACAGCTGCTGCTAAAGCAAACAGCTCCCAGTTTATGTGTGAGCTTGAATTATGCAGCCAGCAGCTTTTAGGGGGAAAAAAAACCACCCTGAAGTCAATAGGTTGCTAAATTGCCACGATTTTTAAGGACAAAAATAGCAGCAAAACAGGAAAATTGCGCCCCAAACAGGCATTAAACACCAGGGCCCAGCACTCAGGGGGAGCTGTTCGGCTCCTGAGCACCCCAGGAATCGTTGCCTGGCATAAAATTGCCCAGAAGGTTTTGATTTTTGTGGTTTGTGTTTTGTTTGGGGCCTCCAGGGCCTTGAAGTTCTCCAGTGCTTTGGAGAAACGTGGTCAGGTGTGTCCAGGGTGGGGTGGGGAAGGGTTTGGTGACTGCTGGAGGCGTTCCTGGAGTAAGAAAACTTTATTTGAATCAAATAAAGAATCCCTGACTTCCTCTGCTTCCAACAGATTGGTGTCAAGAGGGGGAAAAAAATGGAAAACGAAAACCAAGGTGCACTGGAAAAACATTTCCCTCCCATCTCACTAAAAATATTGATTAAACAAAGCAAAGCCTGGGGAAGGTGGTGGAAAACAAGGCCAAAGAAGCTAAACATTGATAAACTTAATTAAATTTCTAATGAAAACAGAGGCAGCCTGTGGTGATTACTCTGTGTAACTGAGACTAATACACCAATTAGGATAATTCATCCCCTGGTGCTCTAAACACAGCTCTAAACGTAATCCAAACTCCTTCTCACATGTCAGCAGCCCATTCCCGGGCTCTGGGAGCGCCGGGAAGCAGCGGAGGCTTTTCCATGGAAGATGCTCCATGGGAGCAGATCCTGTTCCACCAGCAGCAGGAATTTGTTTCCCTTTCTTCCTTTTATCTCTCACACTGAGTGAATGCAGTTCGAGGTATTATTAATTAATGAGTCCAGCACTCGGAAAGCATTATCCGTGCTGGAAAAAAGGCACAAGGGATGGGGAAATTCTGTATTTGTTGGGATGAGTGGAGCCTCCTGCACCAGGTGAAGCTCAGAACGTTTGTTTTATATTTCTGGGCCTGGTGATGGAAACTTGACCAAGACATCAGGGTGAGGAAAACTGAATTAGTTTCTTCCTAATGACAGAAAATTGATGGGATGTTGGAACGCTCTGGTTCCAGCTTTAATTAGAGAATGTCTCTGGAGAACAGTTCCTGAGCTGAGCAGAACTGTGGGACCCTCACAGTGCATCTCTGGGCCAGATCCATCCCCTGGTGATTTTCCAGAAGTTTTGGGAAGTTTTGTTGGAGCCTCAGCCACCTCTGCACATGGATAAATCCAGTTCCGTGGGGAATTCGGAGGTGGAGAGCTCAGGGATGGCCTGAGGCCTGTTCTGGGTATCCTGGGAGCAAATCCTGGGCTGAGGAGAAGGAAAAACCAACATTCAGTGACTTTTCCTGTCAATGTGCAGCCTCAGCCCAGCCTGGGTGCGGTGGCTGTTCCAAACAAACACCATCTCGGGCAATTAGCAACACTTAATTGGGAAAATTAGCTAATAGAATCAATGATGTCTTTTAATTTGCCAGGCAGTATTTTACAGGGATTAATTTTCTGCCTCTCCACCTTTCAAATTATCTTCAGGTGCTGTTTTGAATGTTTATTTTAAAAATATCAGCACTGAAGGTTCCCCCCCCTGCAGCCTCCAGAACATTCCACCCAGGGAATGTCAGAGGTCCCTGGGCTGGGAGGAGGGGGCAGGAATTGTCCTGGCCCATAAAAAGGGATCCAGCTTTTTCCTGTGCCACCAAAACTTGGTGGTTCTCAGGTTTTTCAGGCTGGGTGTGAAGTTTTTCTGTGCTCTCCGTGGCATAAGTCTGGTGTTGGATTTTCCCCATTTCCTCAAGGATTTTCTCCATTTCCTCGAGGATTTTCCCCATTTCCTTGAGGATTTTCTCCATTTCCTCAAGGATTTTCTCCATTTCCTAGAGGATTTTCTCCGTTTCCTCAAGGATTTTCTCCGTTTCCTCAAGGATTTTCTCCGTTTCCTCAAGGATCTTTTCCATTTCCTGAGGATCTTTTCCATTTCCTGGAGAATCTTCTCTGTTTCCTCAAGGATCTTTTCCATTTCCTGAGGATCTTTTCCATTTCCTGGAGAATCTTCTCTGTTTCCTCAAGGATCTTTTCCATTTCCTTGAGGATCTTTTCCATTTCCTGATGATTTCCTCCACTTCCTCGAGGATCTTCTCCCTTTTTCCCTTTTAAGCCCAGCCAAAGCCCCACCATAAACCCAAACCCACCAAACCTGCTCCACCTTTCCCAGCTCCTCATCCTGCCAGGCCCAGCCCAACTTCCAGCTCCCAGCTTCAGCTAAAATTCAGATTTACTTTTCCTGTAAATTAAACCACGAAAAATTCAATTTTCAGCAAGGAAAACTCCGTTTCAGCAGAAACTGGAACTCCTGAAACACCCCCAAGCCAGCAGCTGCCCCAGAGGTCCCAGCCCAGCTCGGAGCCACCTCCCCAGCAGCTGCTGAAGGCAGGAGCCCAGATCTGACTGCATTAATAATTTTAAGTCAATTTACAGAAATAACTTGATCTCCTAAACCATGGGAATTAGCAAGCAAAGCCCAGAGAATTAGGAGAATAAATAAATAAATTCTCAGCCAGAATTTGGTGGAACGGCATCTGAAGTCGGGGAGAAACAGAACGCAGCATCTATTTTTATTATGACATCCTCGAGGTCAGAGCAGCAACGGGGAGGGGGAGAAATTAAAAGGTATTTCCTCTGAAGACACTATTTTACAACACTTTTCGCTTGTAGCTCGTTAATTTTCGCAGCAGAGTTGCCTTTGCAACGTGAATTAAAGAAACAGATGAAAAAAGTCTGGTGCCTCTAACTGTATCGAGGGCCCCTGTGCACACTCCTGTGCCTTTGATGAGAAACATTAAACATTTTTAATTTAGCACATCAATTTGAAAATCTAATTTTTTTTAATGCTTTGTAGCAGCAGACGCTTTTCACGGGGCTGTCACGACCACAGAAGAATTATGAGAAACTTGAACCGCGAAAAGTAAATTAGAAAAATCTCATTTCGGTTACTCTAAAAAAGAGGGGAAATTAGATTTTGATTAAAATCACTCACACATACAATTTTAGGTAAACTAATTTAGCAAGACTGACTATATAATATTTTTTTTCTTGCCTCTCTGCGTCCTTTAACAGCAGCTGAATGGCCTTGGAACGGCCAAGGAGGGGCAGGGCTGCTCCCGGTGTTTTCCTTGACCGCTGCCTGGGAGGTCATGGAAAACGAGGTTTAATTCCTCGATGTTTAAGGAGCCCCCCCGTGTTGGTTGGAGCTTTCCTGATCCCTGGGAATGCCACAGGAATGCGGGAAAGCCATCAGGAGAGGGAGGAGGATGCGCAAGGCTCCCTCCAGGGAGTGACCCCGGCCGAATTCAGGGTTTTGCTCAGAAGAGCTTCCAGACAACCCCCGGGCCTGAGCAGCCTTTTCAGCCCAGGAGAAAAAGGGAGTTCTGTTGTGATGTGCCTCGGGGAGGCAGAGTCACTTTCAGACAAGCATTGTCCCACCCCAAACCTCTTGTGAAGGGCGGCCCAGGGGTTCTGATTGGGTTTGGGTCCCTGGGGGTTTCTCCCTTGCTGTGTTTCCAGTGGTCCCTGACCCTGAACTCCACCCTCAAGGGTGGAGACCCTCAAGAGTTCTGTCCCTCAAAAACCCCTGCTCGGCCTCTGTTCAGAGCTCTCTGGATCTGAGTTTGTTCTCATGCTGAATAAATGGTTTCATGAACAGAACCCGTCTCGCTGGTGTTCCATGCTGGTCCCCAGAACCCTGCAGCTTCCCTGGACGTGATCCTGAGGTTGTGGACTACAGCAGAGCTCAGCAGGAACAGAACAGTCCCTCGCTGTGGGGACAGGGCTCTCCTGGCTCCGTGGACGCGCTCCTTTCTGGCCGATGACGGGAACGCGATCTTCCCGCGCGTGCTCAGGACACACCACGAGGCCTCCGGGCCTGCATTTTCCACCTCACTTCTGGAAGCTGGACGAGTCAAAACTGGTTAAAAACACTGGGTGATGTTATTTTATAGCTTTGTTAATAATTGCGTTGATTTTTCAGCAGAAAATGCCCAGGCACAAAAAAATCTCCACTTTGGGGCCTTTCTGGTGGGCCAGGCTGAGAAATGCACGATATCCATCACCCGGTTCCCTCAAATTCCCCAGGAAAGTTTGGCACACGCTGGAGATGAGGAGAAATGCAAATTGAGATTGCTCACACAGAGGGGCTGGGCATGGGGCCGGGCTTTGGGCAGCCCCACACTTTTAGGGGGGCCCAGAGATGCAGTGCCAGGCTGGGAGGTTCTGCATGGACCTCCCGGAGCTGAGCATCCATCGGGACCTTTCCCAGGAAAGCAGTGCCCAGGAACCCTGGCTGAGGGCAAATTCCTGGTGCACAAGTGGAGAGAGGCAGCCTGAACTGGGAGATTTTATCATCCCAGACTGGTTTGGATTGGGATGGACCCCAAAGCCCATCCAGGGACAACTTCCACTGTCCCAGGTTGCTCCGAATCCCTTGGGCACTTCCAGGGATGGCTTTTCCCAGGTCCTGCTGCTTTCCCCCTGCTCCTTGGGCACTTCCAGCGAGTTCCAGCTTTGGAGGAGCAGCTTCGGTGCTGACTGACTGCAGAAGAGGGAGCTGAGAGCAGCGAACTCTTGGGATGAGGAGAGAATTGGAGAATCTGCTCCGTCCTAGAGCAGATTAAGAAGTTGGTAATTAATGCTTAATTGGCAAAGGGAGGCGGTTCCCAGCCCCAGCGCTTGCCCTGAGCTGGGGCAGTGCCCAAGGCCAGGCTGGAGCAGCCTGGGGCACTGGGGGTGGCACTGGGGGTGTCCCTGGGGTTGTCCTTGGGGTTGTCCCCGGGGGTGTCCCTCGGGGTGTCCCTGGGGGTGCCACTGGAGTTGTCCCCGGGGGTGACGCTGGGGGTGGCACTGGGGGTGTCCCTGGGGGTGACCCTGGGGGTGACACCGGATGATTTCAGTTCCCATCCCATACGGAAATTCCCGGTCCCAGCGGAGCTCAGGATGGATCCCAGCGGAGCTCAGGATGGATCCCAGCGGAGCTCAGGATGGATCCCAGCGGATCCCTGGCAGACTCAGGAGCAGCCCCGGGGGCTCCGTGAGCAGTGGGGAGGGACAGGCTCTGTTTACATCAAGAATCGCTCCTTTAATCGCCGTTTCTGGATCATTTCCCGAGCTTTGTGCCGCCGGCTCGGGTCGTTGAGCAGTGCGGAGCCATCCCCACCTCGCCCAGCTCTGCTCTAATCAGCTTCTGTAAACAAAACCTGCGGAGATGAAAAGGCCAATGCCTGATTACGAGCCACCAATTTGGGCTCATTAAGTTCTGAGAAGGGGAAGAAAGAGAACGGAATCTTTATCAGCCTCCCCGCTCCGGGGCTGGGGAGGGATTTCCACCTTAGGAGGGGGATCTGGGGCAGAGGAGCTGCTGGGGCTCCTGGGGGAGCCCGAGGGGAGATCAGCGCTGCCCTCAGCGAGGAAGGGATTCATTAATTAATGCAATTTTATCTGCATGGAGGGGGCTGCAGGGCCTTGCCGCTCTCCCTCGTCACGGGTGTGATAGATACACATCATATTGTTGGCTTTTTGCAAATATTAAAATGAATGTTGTGTGTATAAGGTTAGAAAACTTTGTTGTATTAATATATTCCTTCTATTTCTGTTATTGATGAAACTCAGAAATAGTGATATAATACATACATATGTTAGGATATAACATGATATTAAAACAAAAACTGCTTTTTGTTTATATAACCCAAAGACTGAATAATTAAATAATTAGTTAATAGTTAAAGGCCCCCCTCCATTCTTAGATTATTTTATCCAGATGAAGACAGCGGTGACCAGAGCTCTGGGGGAGGAATTTATTGAACCTCTGCTATCAGGGAGTGTGAAACTCGGTGGAGCCAAGAAGATTGATCTGTTGGGAAAGGGGCAAGTCAAAAATTAAACAGAGAAACATCCAAAACTTAAGAGAAATGTTTGAATCATGCAAGAGAATTTATGGATATGTAGTAGGGTTCTGTTTTTAAGGGACAATCCTTTGTTAGCAAGGTGTGCAGAATGCAGAGACACCCGGCTGTATCTGTATATTTTATTTTTATCTCCTAATTGTCTTTCTATTAAAATATTAAAATTAAAAAATAAGTGAACCTCGTTTTTCACACGGGGATTAGGGCAGCGCTGTGAGAGAAGAACAATTCAACAATTCCCACCTTTCCTGCGGGACCCCTCTGCCTTCCGGAAGGGATGAAATAAATGAAATAAATAAGAAATAAACCAGGAATGATCCATAACGGGGCTGCCCATCACCTTCCCGGCCGTTTTCTGTTTCTTTCCCACACCTGTAATTAAAGCAAACAAACCCTGAAGCAGATCCCATCTTTCTTTCCATCTTTTCCCAGCCACGCTCTCGGTAATGTGTCAGTTTTTACCAATCCAAAACCGATTCCCGTTGCGATCATCTGGGACCATTTCAGCAAAAACATCTCTGAATTTCACTGGGGAAAACTTAAATAATCCTCAGCGCTTCCTGGATAAATTCCTTCCCGTGGAAAACCTTCCTGCTGCAGGTGTTCCCCTAAATTTGGGCTTGGATTTACTCAAATCCGTGGGAAGATGTTGGCCAAGTATGAGAGGCTGGAATTTCCGCTGGGAATGGGAAATTCAGGGAATGCTGGAGCACGGCCTCGGAAGCAAAGCTGCAGCGCCTTCAGATGGAATTCTGCATTCTTGTATTTTTAATTTTTACACCGAATACATAAAATCCTTCCCCATCTCCCTCTGCAGAGCCCTCCCCGCATCCTGTGACACTTCCCCGCTCCTCCTGCCGTGTTCTTGTCCCAAACCCCGCCGTCCAGCCCTGAAATAAATCCTGAATAAATCCAAATCCTGAAATAAACGGGAGCAAAAGGCTCCATCAGCGAATTCTCGTGGGCGTCACAGCACGAGCTGATGACTTCAAAACAAAACCAGCTTTTGTTTTTGGAGGAGGAGGGATTTTTGGGGTTTTTTTTTCACTTTTAGTGGTTTTTTCCGAGTCCATTTAAAGTTTTTTTTTACCCTGCAAAGGGGTTTGGGAGCTTGGGGTTCCTCTGTGACCTCCGGAGGGTCTGGAGGGTCCGTGGGATTTGGGATCACACCTGGCCAAGGTGGAGAGCCGGGAATGTCACCCCCAATCCCGGGAATGTCAACCCCAGCCCCGGGAATGTCACCCCCAATCCCGGGAATGTCACCCCCAATCCCGGGAATGTCACCCCCGATCCCGGGAATGTCATCCCTAATCCCGGGAATGTCACCCCTAACCCCGGGAATGTCACCCCCAATCCCGGGAATGTCACCCCCAGCCCCGGGAATGTCACCCCCAGCCCCGGGAATGTCACCCCCAATCCCGGGAATGTCACCCCCAATCCCGGGAATGTCACCCCCAGCCCCGGGAATGTCACCCCCAGCCCCGGGAATGTCACCCCCAACCTCGGGAATGTCACTCCCAGCGCCGAGGCGCTCAGGCCGGTGTCCGATTTAGTGAGGCCCGGGTTTATACCCGGTTTAGCGAGGCCCGGGTTTATGCCCGGTTTAGCGAGGCCCGGGTTTATGCCCGGTTTAGCGAGGCCCGGGTTTATGCCCGGTTTAGCGAGGCCCGGGTTTATGCCCGGTTTAGCGAGGCCCGGGTTTATGCCCGGTTTAGCGAGGCCCGGGTTTATGCCCGGTTTAGCGAGGCCCGGGTTTATGCCCGGTTTAGCGGCTCTGTTTTTCCCAAATCCCGGTGTTCGGTGACCGCGCAGCGCCACTCGCGGGCCGCGCCGGGAGGCGCTGCTGAGGATTTGGAAGGATTTCACGAGCAGAACAATCGCTGCAGAACTGCCATCCTGTGCCAGCTCCACCGTGGGTTTTCCCACCTCCAGCCCCGCTCCCTGCGCCTGGCTGAAATTCCAGCTGATGCTGTGGATTGTCCAGCAGCGTTTCCGTGAGAGGAGCGAGCGGCTGGCTGAGATTTCTGCCTCCGGGAGGGAAGGCTGGAACCTTCCCTGCGGCATCAGAGGGCTGAGAGCATGGGAGGTGTGAGGGTTGTGCTGATCAGAGCTGCTGCTCTGAGCTCCTGCTGGCGTGTCCGGGAATTCTGCCCCAGGGGCTGGGTGAACACAGATCCACATGGTTCATCCGGGGCTGGGGTTGTGTTCCTGAATCCAGGAATTCTGCTCCAGGGGCTGGGGGAACACAGGTCCATGTGGTTCATCCAGGGCTGGTTCTATTCCCAAATCCAGGAATTCTGCTCCAGGGGCTGGGTGAACACAGGTCCATGTGGTTCATCCAGGGCTGGTTCTATTCCCAAATCCAGGATTTCTGCCCCAGGGACTGGATGAACACAGACCCATGTGGTTCATTGGGGCTGGGGTTGTGTTCCTGTGTCCGTGGCTCATCCAGGGCTGGGGTTCTGTTCCCAAATCCAGGAATTCTGCTCCAGGGGCTGGGTGAACACAGATCCCTGCAGCCCATCCAGGGCTGGTTCTGTTCCTGTGTCTGGGAATTTTTCTTCAGGGGATGGATGAACACAGATCCACATGGTTCATCAGGGCTGGTTCTGTTCTGAATCCAGGATTTCTGCCCCAGGGGCTGGATGAACACAGATCCATGTGGTTCATACAGGGCTGGTTGTGTTCCTGAGTCTGGGAATTCTGCCCCAGGAGCTGGATGAGCACACACCCCTGCAGCCCATCCAGGGCTGGTTCTGTTCTGAATCCAGGATTTCTGTCCCAGGGGCTGGATGAACACACATCCCTGCAGCCCATCCAGGGCTGGGGTTGTGTTCCTGTGCTCCCAGGGCTGGTTTGTGTTCCTGTGGATTTATCCTGCACGGTTCTCATGCTTGGTTAAGGATCTAATCCCTGCAGAACTCCCCGTGTGCGTGGGAGTGTTTGCACAAACACCAGTGAATTTTAACGACTCCAGGAGAAGTAATTGGATACATTTATTACTGTCAGTGCACTCAGGGAAGGAGATTCCTGACCACACCAATTTTTCCCAATAAGAAACACAACAAAAAAACAAATAAATGAAGGGAAACGCTGCTGCTTTCATTCGGGGAAGGTGGAATCCAAACCTTGTTAGCCCTTGTTCTTTCACGCGGGCTGGGAGCTCACTAATCACCCCGAGCCCAGCCAGAGGAGCGTTGCTAACAAGCTCCAGACTGACAGCAGGATTTGCCAGGGCTGCTGCTCTGCTGGGCTCAAAGTCTTGAAACTTTGGGGGTCATTATCCCCTGACCCTGGGTAAAGCCCTCCCCGCCATCCCCGGCTCGGTGCTCATGGCACTTTGGGGTGTGAGGAGCAGCTGGCAGGGCTGGATGGGCTCTGTGCTCTGTTTTGTTTCCAGAACAGGACAGGCTGTGTCCAAGGCAGCCCCACACCAACCCCTGGGTGCTGCTCAGAAAGCTCCCCTGGGCTCCAGACCTGGCCAATCCCTGCTCCTGTGGGTGTTGGGGTGTGATGAACACCACCCCAGCCTCGATGCTCTGTGCTGGATGCCCACAGGATCTGCAGAGATCAGCAAAAACAGCCCTGGGAGCTGCTCCCTTCACGTTCAGGACATTCCAGTCCTTCAGCACCACCATCCTCCAGTGTCCTCAGCACTCAGCAGGGTCAGTGCCTCCTGTCCTGGGCCTCTGTCCTTCCCCATCCCAGGCTGGCTCTGATTCCATCCCTGCTCCATCCCTGCTCCTCCTCAGTGTCCTCTGTCCTTCCCCATCCCAGGCTGGCTCTGATTCCCTTCCATCCCTGCTCCTGAGCTCCCCAGAAGATTTTCCTCAGCTCCAGCCAAAGCAGCTCGTGGCAGTTCCCAGCCAGGCTCTCCCAAAGCCGCTTCTCTGCAAAGGCTCCTGAGCTGTGGCTGAAGTGTCCGGGGCTGTTTTCCTCGTGCCTGTAAATCAGGAATGGAGCTGGAGAGGTGGGGTTTGGGCTGTTCCACCTCTGCTCTGAGGCAGTGATGGAGCCCCGAGGTGTCCCCGAGGTGTCCCCGAGGTGTCCCCGAGGCTCAGCTCCGTGGGGCGGAAAGGACAGAGCCGCGTTTGTGTCGCTTCAGCTCCTGCTGCGCTGCTCCGCCGCCTTCCCGGAACGCTGAGCACGGAGCTGATCCCACAAAAACCTGGCTGTGACCTTCCCCAGAGCCCTGCAGAGGGGTTTGAACCCCGGGCAGTCACCCCGGAGCAGCTTGGGCAGGTTCTGAGCACTGAATAAATAAATCCCTGTGGAAAACCAGCGTGGACACAACCTGATCCCACCAGCCACCCTGCATTCCCTGGGGAGGATTCCTGAAGATGATTCCCAGGGGAGGATTCCCTGGGGAGGATTCCTTGGGGAGGACTCCCAGGGGAGGACTCCCAAGGGAGGTTTCCCTGGGGAGGATTCCTGGGGAGGATTCCCAAGGGGGGATTCCCTGGGGAAAATTCCCTGGAGAATTCCGTGTCCTGCCTTCGGGGAGGTGTCCAGGTGCTCCTCTGGGTCAG
The DNA here is from genome assembly GCF_000331425.1 of Pseudopodoces humilis. The sequence goes on from NW_005087636.1 coordinate 1,264,510, forward strand.
GCCCTTCCTGAGCCTGCAAATCAGCCATTAAAGCCAATTAATGGCTGGGTTATTAATAAAGGGCTGTGGACAGGACACAGCCTGAGAGCTCCATCCTAGGGAGGGGAAGGAGGGAGGAACAACTTCCAAACATTTTAAGGAAACGAGGAAACAAATTAAGCGGAACAAAAGCTTCAGGACACCCCTGAGGGTTCTGCTCCCAACCAGAGCGAGAAGCACACAAGGGCAGGAGCCATCCCAGGCACATTTCAGGGAATATCTTGACTTCAGGAATGAGCTGGAATTACACAGGGACGCACAAACAACCTTGGCAAAACGGCGTGAGCGAAAGGGGACAGAAAAAAAATAAATAAATTCCAGAGCTTCAAAGTGTCTGATGCTATTTTGTCTTTTGATGTTTGTTTTCTGCACGGTGCCAGCAGTTTCTGTCGGCTCTGCTGCACGCTGCCAAGTCTATTATTCGGCCTGATTCCTGCTCTCAATATTTTTAGCAGCAGCGGATCTTTAATCACGGGGAAATTGTTCTGGGGGCGGTTGTTTGCTTTTCTGCGTGCCCAAAAGCAGAGCTGAAGGCCCGGTCCGAAGGCTCCGTGATGATCCCGCAGCCAGGGAGGACGAAGAGGGAGGGATGGGACGAACTCTGAGGTTTAGGAGAAGGATGTTTCATTTAGCTGGAATTTAATTGCCTGCCCTCTGCTCCTCCACCTTTTTTCCCCTGGAATGATGAATCCCATCCATGAGCAGGCAGAGCACAGCCCCCTCCGATATCCAGAACTCTGGAAATTCAGTGTTTATGTGAGGACAGGCGCGATTCCCAGCCACAGCCACGCTCAGGGCTCCCATTGCTGTGTTTAAAGGCAGCGATGATTTCGGGGGGCTCAAGAATTCCTCACCCCCCCCTCCCCGAGGGAGCAGATTCAGGCTCAGCTCCTCATCCTTTCCTTCCCGAGATGCCTCAATCCAAGGGTCTGATCCGGGCTTTAAGAACCGCAGCTAAGAGAGACGCTGACCTTGAATTTGTTCCCCCTGCGAGGTGAATCTCGCCCGGAAAGCGCCGATTTTGGAGCACAAAGCTCCCGTGAATTTTGCGAATTTCGTGACTTTCGCGGCTGTGTCGGTGAGTGCGTGATAAACGCGTTTAACAACGGAGCTCCGGGATCAGAGGCTTCAGAGAAGCTCGGAAAATCTCCGATGATTATCTGGATCAATTCAGGAATGCGAAATTGATAGGAAAACTCGGCAGGAGAGCGGCTGCTCTGCCAGCCCCTCTGCAAGGCTCCTGCTGCTCACGGCTGCTGGGAAGGCAGCACCTGTTGGAATTCAGGCATTTTTCACTCTCACACATCAAACCCACAGCCAGGCCCAGCTGCAGAGAGAAATCCCAGCAAAAATGGGGTTTTCCTGCACGGTCAGGATGGGCTGAGAGCGCTCACGGGCAGGTCCTGTCTGCTGGGAACCAAGTTTTTAATTCCTGCTGGCTTTTTAGCTCTCAAAACCCCCCTTTTTCTCCAGATGGAATTAAAGTTAATTTAAATGGCTTTAAAGTGGCAGAGGATAGGGATAAAATGGGATTTGGGGATGGAATTTCTCCCTGTGAGGGTGGTGGGATGGAATTCCCAGAGAATCCATGGCTGGAAGTGTCCCAGGCCAGGATGGGGCACCCTGGGGTGGTGGGAGGTGGGAATGGGATGGGATTTAAGGAAAATCCACAGCCTGGCTGCTGCTCCTGGAAGTGCCCCCTGCTCTCCTTGAGCCCCCGGCAGTGGATCCAGCTTCTCCCGTGTAATTAAAGGGATAATTATTCCCTGTCCAGAACATTTCCCTTACTTATATATAGCCTGTGGAAGTATTAAAGTTGATTAAACACAGATGCTGCTGGTGGAGAGCTCCTCCAGTCCCAGATGGAGCGAGGAAGGGGGAGCAAAGGGAGGGGAAATTTATTGGACTATTCCTCAAAGGGCAGCTGAGAAAAAGCTGATCCTGACAGAACCAACGGAATCAGAGGGGGAAGCGTTATTCTGAATTATTTTCCGGTGTTTCCCTGCACGGGGAACTTGCTAAGCAAGGTCTGAGGGGTGTGTAGAGATATTATTTATACATAAACAAACTCCACGTTCTGTGCGTGACCATCGGCAGAAAGCTGCGGCAGTTCGGGCCTGAAGGACAAGGAAAGTTTTCAGGAAAGAAACTCAGTCCCCAAGGCTCTCAAAGACTTTTATTTAAGCAGCGTGAAAACGAAGCCAAAGCAAAGCAATTTCCTCCTTCCCCACTCTCGGAGCAGCCCCAAACTGCCGAAGGTCCCCACAAATAAAAACCTGATGGATCCTGAAAGCATCAGAGGAGAAAGGGATGGAAATGGCCCTTTCTTTCACCGGGTAATTGCCTGCACTCCGTCTGGGGAGGAACTGTGCCTTTTCTAATCTGCAGCGCTCACAGTGTGAAAAGCTTTGAAATGTGGCTTTTTCCTCGGCGTTTCGGAGCTCGGCAGAAGCGCTGAGGTGGGATTTTCCGTGCCCGTAAACAGGAGGGGTTTTATGGGCAGAGTGGGAATCGGGGCGGACAGCCGGACAAAAGCGGCGCAGATTGGATTTTGGGAAGGGCAGGGAAAGAATGGGAGCGTGCTGGTGTGGAATGAGGTCTCTGAACACCTGAGAAGGTGCGGGAAGCGCAGAGCGGGGTGATTTTTAAGTAGCTGGGAACTAACAAAGGGCTGGTTGCTCTTCGCTCGGGATTGACCTCTGTCAGGAAAATTAATCCACAAGCACCAGAGGTTTATGCCCCAAAAGGAGACAGAGGAGTCCTTTTACTTTATTCCAATAAAGGGAGAGGCCATGGGCCATTCCCCTGGGGTGTCGCAGATTTTTGGAGGGCGCAGCCTCCTTTTTATCCCAATTTCTCCACCACATCTCCCTCTCCCTTTCCCCATGGGCTGAGGTACTTGAGAGGTCCAGAATTCCCAGAACACCTGATACCCGGGATACCCCGCAATGCATAATCCCTTCTTAATTCTTAACCCTTGTGGAGTTTTATGGTGTCAGTGGAATCCATCCATCGTTCCTGTTATCTCTCAGTGATATCAGAGTGTTATCTCTCATCAGCAGCCCCACAGCTTGTTTGTAAAGACAAACCTCCTTCCTCTCAGCCCCTTCCTCCTTTTCTTCAGGAAAGCTCCCCGGAGGAGCCAGAAGCCCCCTCCTGCCTCGGGGACCCTTCTTGGGGTGCGTTTTGTGAGGTGGAGCTGCTGCGGGGGAGGTTTTCAGCCTCTCCTCCCTGACCCCACATTCCTGCCCCACCCGGGCTGGGTGTTCTTTAAAATCCACCTGAAGGGCTCCTGGGAGCGGGGTGAGGGCCGGGAATGCCGCTGGAAGCAGCGGGAATTGCCGGCTCTCAGCTCCAGGGATCGGTTCTCCCTGAGGATTCCCTTCTGCAGGACTTGCCCTTGCCAGGAGAAGCACGGAGGAGTTTTCTCCAAAGGGAAAGATGCTCAAATGCAGCGTGAAATTCCGGATCGCAGAATTCCAGACTGGGTTGGGTTGGGTTGGAAGGAGCTCAGATCCCACCCAGGGACAGCTCCCACCGTCCCTGGCTGCTCCAACCTGGCCTCGGGCACTTCCAGGGATCCACAGCTGGGAATTCCATCCCAGCCCCTCCCCGCCCTCACAGGGAGGAATTTCTTCCCAAAATTCCATCAATCCCTGCCGTCTGTCATTTTAAAGCCTGTCGGGTCACCCTGTCCCTGCCAGCCGGGCCGTGCAGGTGACAGAATCTCCCAATTCGCCTCTCCTGGTCCTGAGCCGGGGTTAAGCGGCCGCCGGGGCCGAGCGCCACCCGCGTTTGTTGTCACAGCAGCGGTGACAGAGCCCCTGTCGCTGCCAGCCTCATCTCCCTCCCTCCCCGCTCCTCCTCCCCCGGAAAACATCTCCCTGAGCCGGGGGAGCGCCAGAGGACGGGCCAGGGCAGCTCCCGAGCCCCGGGAGCACCAAAGCTGGAAGGGATGGCAGAGAAACTCGGGAAAATGGGAATTCCTTGCCCTACGGGAGGGGGAGGTGATGGAGCGCGTTCCTGCCCCAGCTGAGAGGAGCCGCACCCAAACACCGGCGGGATTTGGGAGCAGGCGGTGGGAAAGCTGGCTCGGCTCCAGCCGGGAATGGCTCTCCCGGTAATTCCAGGGCAGCTGGGAGGGAAAATCCCCGTTCCCACCTCACCCCCGACCTTCACACCCCGCACAGAGCCCGGGGAACCTGCGGCAGCTCTGCCGGGGCACCGGGAGGGAAAAGAATCCATGGAGAAATGGGAACAGAATCCATGGAGAGATGGGAA